>QEPC01004899.1:1588815-1601958 GCA_003113815.1 Sphenodon punctatus
GTTTTGAATTGTAATTGTACTGAATTGTGTTTTTGTGTGTATTTTAAGAAAACTCTTGTACATTTAAGTGTCTTTTTAAACTGTTAAGTTTTTTGTTTTAGTGAATAGTAATTGAGATGATAACTTTTACTGGATCAGCTTTTGCTGGTGAGAGTATGCAAGTTTTCAGACCACAAAGGGCCCCCTTCCTCAGGCATGCAGGAAGTTAGAACATCAGATTGAGTAAATGCAGGACAGGGGTGTGGGTGTGTGTATAATAATCAGTCCCTTGGGGGAGGGAACTGTTTTGAGAATAGTGATTAGCATTTCAAGTATTTAAATACAAGGAGGGGAAATCAATAAATATCCCTTCCCTAGTGCTTACTATTATGTATGCACCTAGCCTGAATTCATATTGCTCATCAGTTGAGTACTGATATAACCAATAAAGGCTATCCTCGGAACTACTTCGTCTCCATCTGTTACATTTGGGATCAACATGGCAACCACATTCTCTCTACACAACATTTTAATGTAACCATTTCCCCTGGGTTTTGGCAACTCAGCTGGAAGCGAACTGGAATCTGCCCAACTTGACACGGACTGGCATTCAACTTGGCACTAAAAAGGACTGGATCAAGAGGCTAAGCTATTCTTACCAGGGCATGAAATAAGAAATAAGACCTTTGATGAAATGTTGCTACAAGGAGGTTGGAGACTGACTGTTCACGTTGGCGACGGAAGACAGG
Organism: Sphenodon punctatus; assembly: GCA_003113815.1. Taxonomy (NCBI): domain Eukaryota; kingdom Metazoa; phylum Chordata; class Lepidosauria; order Sphenodontia; family Sphenodontidae; genus Sphenodon; species Sphenodon punctatus. The sequence goes on from QEPC01004899.1 coordinate 1,589,544, forward strand.
ACAAGAAGCAATGGGCACAAGTTACAGAAAGGAAGACAGAGGTTGAATATGACAAAAACATTTAGGTTAAAAGAATGTTTAGACTGCGGAATGAGACACCAAGGGCGGCTGTGGAATTGCCATCCTTGGAAGTTTTAAAAAGTAAGCCTGATAGCCATCTGCTGGGGATGGGTTATGTTTCATTATTCCTGCCTCAGTATGGACTAGATCATGGGTAGGGCTGAACCGCAATCTCATTTTTTCCTCAATTCTTGTTGAGAATCAAGCTTCTCAATGAGAACTGAGATAAAAATGAGAATTGAGGAAAGCGCCAATCTCAATAATTTATTGAGATTTTTTTCTCAGTTAAAGAAAAGAACTGTGCATGCACAGAACGGCCGCCTCGTGTCCAACTGCTCGTGTGATGGTGTTGCGTGGGGAGGCGCACTCCCGTGACCCGTGCAGCAGCCACTCATGGCCCCACGTGGAGCACTCCTGAAAAATCTGGAGTGCCCTGTTGTGTGGGCCAGGGTGGCCGCCTCTGTGGAAGGAGCAGCCATTCTGGGAGCCACTTGTTTGAAGCACTCCCAACTCACACATTGTGTGTATGGACGTCCTACAGCTGCAGCACTCAACAGTCATGGACCCCCTCCCGCAACACTCATTTAAAAACACCCTCTGTATGTCAGACTGCTGTAGGTGAGGAGGGAATGCCTCAATGCCCCATCTGACAGGTCTCCCCTCCAAGTGTTATTGTGTTGCTGAGGCGAAAAGGCCCTGAAGTCTCACGAAGTGACAAACAGGGTCGGTTTGATGGGAGTGGATGCCCCATATAAGCTGAAGAATGGTACAGAACTTCTCTTCCAGAAGAAAAGCTTTCCTTGTGTGGTGTCTATGACAGAGCCTACTAAAAGAAGTATTCTTGTGGGAGTGAGATGAGACTTCCCCAAGTTTATTAAATTAGGCCGATGTTGCCCAAAAGAGAAATGGTGAAGGCAATGTTGTGATGGAGGCAGCAACGCTTGGAGTCTGCTATGAGAAGTCAGTCTTCCAGGTAAAGAAAAACTCATATACCTTGTCTTCCGAGTCCTGCCGCAACAGCAACGCACTTGATGATGAAAACCCTCGGAGAGGTTGTGAGATCGAAGGGCAGAACTGTGTATTGACAGTGATGGCTATGTACAATGAAACGTAAGAATTCCTTGCGAGAAGAAACATGAAAATAAGCATCCTTGACGTCAAGAGAGGCTAACCACAAATTCTTCTTTAAAGTGGGCAGAATGGATTGCAATGTGGCCATTCTAAACTTTAAATTTTGCATTAATTTATTGTCTCAAGTCCAGAATGGAATGAAGGCTGTCCATCCTGCTTGAAGACCACGAAGTATCTGGAGTAGAAGCCAGCACACCGTTTAGAAGTCAGGACAACTTCTATCGCTCCTTTAGTAAGTAGGGAGTCGATCTCTTCTAGAATTTTGGTCTCGTGAGATTTGTCCCTTAAAGAAGGATGGGGATGTGGGATTGAGAGGGGAACTCTTCAAACTGAATGGTACAGCCATGTTGAATAATTTCCTTGGCCCATCTATCGGCGTTGATGCTGGTCCATGAGGGGGGAAAGGGGGTCAGGTGATTAGAAAAAATAAATGGTCGGTGATGCTCTCTCTCGACCTCAAATCCACTAAACATGAGACCTGGATTGTTGGCCCATGGATGAGCTCAGCTGGGACGTGTTTCTCGGCTTAGACTTCATAAACCTTTTCCTGGGCTGCAGAAAAGAATGCCGTTGCTGCTGTTGTGGGAAGTGTCAATTCTGGAAGGAGGAGGATGTGGCCCTCTGGTGGTAAAAGTAGGAGGCATGCATAAACAGTATTTCTTTCTTATAGCACAAATTACTCCCACCGAGCTGTCTGTCTGACAGGTCTTCTTAATCTTGGCCAATGTCTCATCTATTGACTTTGCAAAGAGGCCAACGCCACTGAATGGTAGATCCTCTATCCAGATTTTGTTCTCTGGGGTAAATGCAGTAGACCGAAGCCATGCGTGCCTTCTACTGTTATTGCTGAGGCTATGCTGTGAATTGCACAATTGGCTACGTACACAGCTGAGGTCAGCTGAAATTGTGCCACTTGGCCACCTTCCTTCTGCAGGGCTGCTGGCTGGGTAGGGTCTGTGGTAGAGGTAGCTTTGGCCTACAGCCAATGCTGGTAGCTACACATGACAGACAAGTAGCTAGCAGACCTTAAAAATAATGTGGCTGAGGAGAAGGCTTTTCAGCCAAGTAAAGCGCCCCTCACGAACTGACAGGGAGGTCTGGGTTGCTCCAGAACTAGACCTCTATATGGCTGATGCTATAACTAATGAGTTTGGCATTGGGTGGTGAAAGAACATTAAAGATCTGTCAGTGATGGGCCTCGAACCCATGGCCCTTGGGGTGCTGGCGAGCCTGCCCAGCGCCCTGCGCCACCTGGTAGTCTTGGAAGGGTGTTGGGTTGTCTCCCTTCTGTCTCCTTTGGATGCTTGTTCCGTGTGTGTCATGCCCCTTCACAGCTGTAGTCAATTACCTTTGCCCTGCCTCCCAGCTTCCTGTGGCCACACCAAGGCTTAAATACTTCCTGTGGCCAATCAGGAAGCTGGGAGGCAGGGCTAAGGTAATTGACCACAGCTGTGAAGGGGCATGACACACAAGGAACAAGCATCCAAAGGAGACAACCCAACACCCTTACAAGGCTACCAGGTGGCGCAGGGCGCTGGGCAGGCTCGCCAGCACGCCAAGGGCCATGGGTTCGAGGCCCATCCCTGACAGGATCCCTCCTGACCTGAGGGACTGTATAAATGGGTATCAGCCAACTTGTTTGTGGGGGTAGCAGAAGATGGATTTTCCCACACAGTTCCAGAGGGCTCTAGAAGCTTGTTGAAAATAGGGAGCATGACCTCTCTTGAGTCCCCACCTCCAAGGATACACAATACTGGTCCAGTGGGAGCCTTCTTGGGGACTTGTGGCACGGCCATCAGCAGTCTCCTCAACATGGCCTTAAAAGTCTTTACATCCTCTGTTAAGAGCATGGCGGATGCGTCAGAGACTACATCAGTGGGTGGAGGGTCCATGGTCTCATCCGAGTCAGGAATTGGAGAGGAGGAAGAGGATGCTGTAGCAGGGAGCAGTCCTGTGGGGATGCTGCCCCTTTAAGAGGGGACTGAGTGGGCCAGCCGGAGGGCTGAGCACATGTGCATGGGCCTGGCAGAGCCAGCCCCATATCTGGGGGATCAGTCAGTGAGGAAATGGGCTGAGAGACCCTGGGACAGAGTGGGCAGGACACTGGCCCTTTAAGGCTGAGGAAAGACAGCCTGGCCACGCCCCACTCTGCCTGTATAGAAGAAGGCAAAGCAGAGCAGAAGGCAGTCTCTGCTAGGGAGCTGAAGGAGCAAGTTCCTGGAAAAAGCTGGAAGGAGATAGCCCCACTCTATGCTCTCCAGGGTGCTGAAGGCTGGAGAACCGGATTGGAACGAGGTACTGGGAGAGACTGTGCCCAGGAGGGAGCCTCGTGCCTGAGGGAGGCTTGGCTAGATGGACAAAGGGTGGTGGTGGATGCTGTGTTGCTCCTGCACTGTGAGAGACTGACCTGGGCCTGCAGGGTGGAGGCGACTGAGCTGGCAGCCCACGGATTGTGTACACGGGACAGTACTAATAAAGACTGTGAACTGGATACCCTCTGGACTGTGTGTTTGGGTCCTATAGGAGGGTACACCCTTCCTCAGAGGGGGGTTCAGCTGAGGCTTGGGCTGAATAAGCGTGGCAGTGGGGTGAGCGAATTCCCTAGAGACACCCCAGCACCTCTGTACGGCCTTGGGAAAAACCCCTGCTACAGACGCATCCATGCCTGTATCCACATCAGTGGGTGGGGCCGGTGGAGGATGCAAAGGGGGGTGTTGTCCCAACAGAGCCTGTAGGAAGGAGAGGCCTGAAGGGGATTCTGTGGTACTGAAGCCACCGGAGGAGGAGGCACCAGCAGAGCCATGGGGGCTACCGGAAGCACTTGTTGAACCTCTAGAACTAGAGCTCGAATGTTCCTTGGAGGCGGTGCTGACGGTACGTTCCCGCCAAGCTCCATAAAGGGAGGGGAGATGAGACCCGGAGGCTGGGTTGGTAGAGGAGGGGCTGGCAACTGGGGGGGGGAGGGCTCTGGTAGGGTCAACAGGAGGCTGTGGTTCCTTAGCAGGATGTCCCCTATAGTCAGGTCTGGCTGGAGGATGGTGCTTGGGGTAATCCCCTGGAGATCTGCTCCGAGAACGGGAATATCTGCTTCAAGAAGAGGCAGGTACATTGCTGGTGCTATACAAATGCTTGCTAATAATAATAATAAGTTACATTCCAAAGACACAGCATGCGGCCCTTTCTCACCCGAGAGGGCAGCACAAGGTTAGTAGGACTTGGTGTCGTGGGACTCGCCCGGACACTCCACGCAGCTGTTGTGCTGATCAGAGAGAGAGAGCGCGGCACAGCAAGACCAGCACCTCTTCAAGCCTGATTCCTTCGACATGGTGGCTATAGTGAAGAATGTGGCAGTTCAAGGGACGCCAAAGGGCAGGGAGCCCTTAAGAAAAAAATCCAACGTAACTTTGAAGACAATAAACCGGGGTGGGGAACCTCAGGCCCGGGGGGCAAATGCAGCCCACAGCAAACTTTTATGTGGCCCCTGTCGAGTTCCTGGATCTGGCCCCCTGGATCCAGTCCCCACTTCCAACCATTGGAAAACTGAGCTGAGGGTAAGGGGAGCAGAGATGAGGCCATGCACACAAGGACAGAAAGCTGACCCATAGCGCAAATCCTCAACCTGGGCCCTTCTTTTCTTGAGTACACACCTTAAGCACCCCCTGCCCCCAACATGTATGTGGCCCTTGTACTAATTCTCACAGTGGCCCTCAGGACAGAAAAGGTTCCCCACCCCTGCAATAAACTATCTAACTAAAAAATAAATATTTTATTTATGTATTGATTTAGTGCTTAGAATTAAGTGACAGACTGTTCCTAATCTGCCAAGGGTAGTTGGACGGAACGGAGGTGGGCAGGTTCGACCTCCTCCTTTTACCTTCCCTCCTCTCGCAAGATCCACAGCCTGCACAGAGGAGGAGAAGAGGGAGGAGGGAGTGCTAAGGCAGAGCCTCGGCTCCTTTCTAGATTGTCCCAGGCAATGAGCCTGGGAACTGCTGATGAAATGGAGTTTCTGGTTCCCATCAGTGAGAATCACAGAGCGCCTCAAGGACAAAACTTGTGATCCTGCATGGGAACCTGGACTCGTGTCCTAATTATGGGCCCCTCTGGGGGCAGAGTGGGGGCAGGGCTTACCCATGAAGGCAGTGCTGCCCCAGCGCATCCCCCTCCCACCCTCAGAGAGGCAGCAACCTTGCTAGAAAGTTTTCAGAGTGGGTGGAGGTGGGGCCAGAACTTCCCCTCCACCCACTCTGAAAACATCCTTTTTGGCAGGGCCCCTTGAAAGTGACCTGAGCACCAGTAGGAAATGTTTAGACTTGGTGGAACAGTGTGCTGGCCCCGCACCCTCCTCCTCTGAAACTCTCCTAGCGGCGCTCAGGTCTCCGGCAAGCGGCCACCTCAGAGTCCAGGACTCAAGCAAGCCCCCTCAGTCCGTGATAGCTACACCCCTGAGGGGAGGAGGATGGATCTGGCCCACAGATCCAGCCTTTACCCACACCCTCATCTCTGCTGCTTTCCCCCTTCACATGCTCCTTCAGGATTCAAGGTTAGGGGACAAATCCAGAGACCAGATTCAGGAACTGGAAATAGGTCAAATAATAACCACCAGCAGCTACCAATACTTGGCCCACAGGCCAGGGGCTCCTCAACTCCACACTAGGCATTTCACAAAGAGGTAACCGATAGACAGACTCTACCCTGCAGTGTTTTCAAATCAATGACATTTTGAACCAAATAAATTTCCTTTAAATTTGTTCTACTTTGGAATGAGTTGTCCATGACTCTGGTATATGCCACAATATCACAGGGCAGTTCCTTAGCCTTTCACAAGGGCTTAGCAACGCACAAGCGTTAGGTGATTTGCCACAGGTTAGACAGCAGGTTCAGATTCACAGTCAGGGTTAGAACTCAATAATCCTTGAGCCCAGAGTCTAAACCACATCATAATGTCAGGACTTGGGTCTTGAACCAATGTCCCTGAGGCTCTAGAGCACTGTTTGTCTCTGCAATGATGACACCACCACATGTTGCCTTTGACTCAAACCTTCCTCTCTAGACCCCTTTTAGGCAAGGTAAGACACACGCACACACACTGCTTCCTGATTGGCTGACAGTGCCGCTATGAAGCCACCCAGGGGCTACAGGAAGGTGGGTAGAACAAGACTTCCTGGTCTGGTCTTGCTCTGCCCAACTGCACTCCGGATCCCCTGCCTTCTAAGTCCTGCCCTGATCCTGGAAGACTGCGCTCCTGGACCCTGATCCAGATGTTCACCCACATCCCAGATGCCCTCCGCCCCTGACAATTAATTGTACCAGTAGTTATCCCATTGGATGCGACAAGAACCCAGTCGGTGGGAAGGTCATTGAAACCAGGGGAAGGAGTCTCATTAACTTGTGGGAGTTTGGGACTCAGTAGCTGCTGCCTGTGGAGTTTCTTATTAATAAAGAAGATGGTTCTTTTTAGCTACAGGCAAATATGAAATATTGCTTCTCCCACACTAAATACACGGCTGAGCTGATTTTCCTCTCGGTATCCTGTTTAAAAAGCGCTCCGAGGCTAAAGAACTTATTGATGGAGCTTCAGTCTGAAATGAAACTGTTTATGACCCAACTACAATCCCTTGGGGGGGGAAAATGCCCTTTCATATGGAAAAGCGGACAGAATCAGAGCTGTAATGGGCTCATCATCTCTCCTAAGGCAGCCACATTCCCGCAGCTTCATTAGCCGCTCGCCGGCCCTCGCTGGCTGGCCAACAAACAGCAAGAGCGGGCCAAGGGGTGAGAAATGAAAATATGGAATTATGGGCTTTTTGTTGAAATTGACATTGCTGCTCTCTCTCTCTCTCTCTCTTTTTTAACCATAGGAAGGTTCGTACTATTATGACTTCTTCTTTCAAGCAGCAACGGCGTTCCAGAACAGCAATCACTCTGCTAGGGGAGCAGCGCGATCCTACAAAGAGAAAGCATCAGCACTGATGTTTAACGCAATGATTCCCAACCCCCCCTTTTTTTTGCTTGCATAACCCCATTTTGAGACTTAAATCGTGATCCACAAAATACTTATGCCTGCGTAATCCCATTGAAGCCCTCTAGGACTTTAGGTTTACCGTTTGAGGCACATCACTAACTTGGGTTGTTCTGTAAACTACTAAAGTGACCAAAATGCATGAAGCAAACAACTGAAATACCTAAACAAAATGCAGATGTAGATGTGCCCCTCCCCCTGGTCTCCCGTCTCTTGCCTCCTCTTCACCCTTTTTTCTATGTTGGAGACTTGCTCCCTGAACACGTATGCTCTACTCCCTCCCGCCCTACTTTTCAAATCACTCCCCCCAAACCTACCTCTCCCATCAGGCCTTCCCCTAGCTCCTCGCCCCCTGGGGCTGGTAATGTGTAAATAATTACTGGTGCTATGTAAATCATTAATAATACAAATATAAATGATTATTAACAATATTGATGCTTGCAGAACCAATGGATTAACTCTTTCAAAATTAATAAAATAATCATAATTATTATTATTTATTTATTTTTAAGTTAATTCTTGGGTTCCACAAGCCTCAATATTATTATTATTATTATTAATTATGACGATGGTGGTGATTTTGATGTTTTAATCTGCAAAGCCTTTTGAAGAGCGTCTGAGATGCAGCTTATGTGAACCCGTCTCTGCAAACAAAGGGTTATTTTGCTGCACTCCAATGTTAAAGAGGCCCTAATAAAATAAGAGCCAATCTTAAAATCCCACCCAGCTGCGACGGACAATGCTCGGAAATGTGGAAATCTTCTGCCAACTCGTCATATCAGCACCGTGCCCAGGAGGTATCCATTATAAATAGCAGTAGGGCAGAGCATGTATTCCATCTGTATTCCCCAGGGGCGTTGGGCTGCACAATACTGTTTTCTACGGCCTGTGCACACCCAAGATTTCATGCTGTCGTTATTCAGACTGGGTGCTGAGAGAGTTCCGAATGTTCAAGGCCTAGTCTAAACACCACTCAGGCGGTCCTTTGTTTGGCCGCACGCAGGCTCTGTCATTCTTATTCTGCTCTAACCTTCCCGGGATGGGTGGGAGCAGTGGAACTTGCAGAGTGGTGATTAAAAGGAAAGCAAGCTAAAAAGTCAAACAGCAATTAAAAGTTCAAATCCCCTCATGCAGAAGCTCTTCTGCCTGGGAAGACAATTCCAGTGGTTTATAGCTGCTTTTAGGCCTTCCGAATGACATACTATAGGAAGTTCTTTGTATTATTACTATTTGTTGTTTGGGATTTTCAAACCGGTGCCGCACCCGCAATGAGGACCAAATTAACAATGCCACAAGGGGAACTGGCAAAGTTCCTTGCTATCCTCAGGCCATGGCATCAGGTTTTGGTAGAACAGGAAAGACACGGAGGTTGAGGAGAGAGGCAAGAGTAGGCAGTGTGTTAGCAGCTCAGTTACCATTCACTAGCTGGTGGCTAGATGTGAGAAGAGGATCATCATCCTTCTTACAGGTTTTACCTAGAGTCTTCAGGTTCTAGAGGAAGCCCTGATTTCTCCAGCTTACCCAGGGGTGGCAAAGAGACTGTCCCTCTGGCGCCACACACCTCCGTCCCCCGCGGGGCGTCATGACAGCACAACATTCCACAGGGTGTGCGATTGTGTCAGAAAGGCACCAGACAGTCCCTTTGATCCACCCCTTCCTGCCACGGCTGGTCTTAGAATTTACAGGGCTGAGGGCAAAAATAAAATGCAAGACTCTCATGGCCTTGCCCTTAATTGCCCCACCGCTTTAACTCCTCCCTGCAGGTCCCTGTAGGTGAGGCGAGATGGGGCAGGCAGAGCCGTGAGGGGCGGGAAGCAGCCACCCCAGGGGCGGAGAATCACAGGCGGGGAGATGGCTCCGCGGAAATAGCCCATCTCAGGGCCTCAGGAGCACTGGGCTTGAGGCTACCAGAATTGGCCTCCTTGCACAGCCGCCTTCAATTGTGGGGTCTGAGCCGTGGTCCCTACTGGCTGACCAAGTCTGGCCCTGTTTCCTGCTGCAACTCCATCCTCTCGAGATTCATCACCACGCTCCAAAAGAGGGAACTGTAATGCCAGGAAGAGGCGGGCGAGTGCCTTTGCCTCACCGCCTTCATGGGTGTTCATGGTCCAGGAGTGCTAGATCTGGGGCAACGAGGGGGGCCCTGCTCTGCCACCTTTTGAGAAAAGAAACACGTACACCGTTTGAAAAGGTGCTCATGTCACATGAAATTTTACACCATTTAAACATATTTTTTTTAATGTTTCACATTTCACCGGGTCAGATATTTCACCAAAGGAAAAGAACTCTCTCAAAGTATTATTTTCGTTTATGTTATGCCCCTCCACGGCTACACTCCCCCAGAGCCTGCCTTTGAATTGGCGGGGCCCCGGGGGAGGGGAAATGCAGGGACCCCCATAACCTGAACCTTTTAACAACTGGGAGTCTGGTGTTTGTTTACAAACACAAATAAGAGTCGTAGGTTTCTCACACGCGCGTGCATGTGCCGCCGGTCTCCCTTTCTCCAGGGTCGGCCTTACCCCAAGGTGACCTGGGGTGACCGCCTTGGACCCCACAGGCTCTTTCTTAACCAGGACAGGGTGTGGGCACTCCACTCCCTCTCAGTGGGGCCCACACGATGACCACCTATATATATTACCCCACCCATCCTGCCTCAGACAGCTCAGGGTGGCGAGCCCCCCAAGGGGGAGGAGCCACAAGGGGCCCTGCATTTTATCTTCGCCCTGGACCATTTAAGTTCTAAGGCTGTCTCTGCCTATCACCCCCCCGAGGCAGGGGGGATTCAGGGATTGGTGATTTATTGAAAGTGAAAGCTTCAAAAGCAGCAGCTGCCCTGGGGGCTGAGAGTTGCAGACAGGGAGAGGGCCCCACAGAAATAGCCCATCCCAAGGCCTCAAGAGCGCTGGACCTGAATCTACCAGGACAGGTCTCCCTTCAGGGCCCCCTCTGACGGCGACCCCGGACCTCGCCTTGTTTTGGCGTCAGTGCAAGACCTGGCTGTTCCTCCAGGCTTTTGGTGAGGGAGATGGGTGAAGGGTGGGAGTGGTGTGCGTTAGGGAGGGTGGGGGTCTTCCTTCAGGGCCCCCTCTGATGGAGGGGCCCAGGTCATAGCTCCTACTGGCCCCGCAATCACCTTCCTATCTGCGGGATCGCCTCACTGTCCGTGCCCTGAACCGACCCCTACGGTCTGCCGGGAGTGCCCTTCTCGATGTCCCCCGGGTGTCCGGGGGCTACAATGGAGAGGGCGTTCTCGGTGGCTGCGCCTAGGCTGTGGAATTCCCTTTCGGCGGGGGCCCGGGTGGCCCCGGACCTTGCCTCGTTTTGGTATCAGTGGCTGTTCCGCCAAGCCTTTGGTGAGGGAGATGGGTGAAGGGTGGGTGTAGTGTGGGTTAGGGAGGGGAGGGTCTTTTTCTGTTTTTTTGCCATCCTTATTTGTACTATGTATTTTATATGTGTGGTTTTAATGATAGTTTAATTTTTGTAAGCCGCCTCGAGCTACATAAGTAAGAGAGACAGGGTATAAATAATGGATAAATAAATTTTAAACATTAAAAACTATCCCTTTGTTCCCAAAACCTCGTCCCTTTATACTAGCACATTTTGGGGGCCCTCATGCTTCGCTATATTAGAGCAGGACTGGGGCCTCTTTTTTCTCCCTCAAGCCATTTTGAAAGCGAGTACAAGCTCCACAGGCCAGAAAGGGTTTGGGGTTCTTAAGGGGAGAGCTTGGGATGGGGAAAGAAGGATTGGGGCCAGATCATGGATCTGTACTGTGGCTCCATCTGCTCTCCTTGTGTGCATGCCCTCATCTCTGATCCCTTCCCACAGGCTCACTTTTCCAAGTGACTCTACTGTCACTCTTGACAGTAAGGATTGGATCCAGGGGCCAGATCCGGGAATTGGGAAGCAGCCAAATTGTTTGGGGAAGGGGACAACGTTATTTTTATTAAAATAAAATGAAAAAATAAAAACAAATATGAATGAAATCAAACAACTGTCGTTTGCTTATTCATTTGTTTTTGTTACGTTAGTTATGAAAACAAATGAGGCTCCATTCATTTTCGTAACTAATCTGAACAATACGAATTGCACATCCCTAATAGCTACCATACAACGAAGGGGCTCGGTTGAAGCCAGACCCCACACTCTTGGAGAGGGGTAGGGGGGCCCTTTGCAAGCAGTCTGAGCACCAGTAGGAATCTTTCTGATTGGGAGGAAGCAGGACTGGGGCCAGCTAGGGGTGGGACTCCAGGGGGGAATTTCGGTGTGGGATTTTTCAGTTTTCAGTTCTTTATGAATTTTGGACCTTGTTTCGGTTTTGGATTTTTTGGTTTCTGATCTTTTTGTACCATTGAAGTTAATGGGAACAAGCCACAATTTAAAAAGCTTGAAACCAGTGCAATGCAAAAAAGAAAAAAAAAAGTAAAAACCCAAATGCTGGAACTGAACAAATCTGAAATTTCGGATGAATCCAAAATGGCCATTTTCAGGCAATTTCAGTTCTATCAGAAACCAACATTCCCATCCCTAACCATCAAACTGCCCCCACCCACTCTGAACATGCCAAGGTCCCTACCAAGAAATAGGGGGGGTGGGGCGGATGGAGTGCTGTCCTCATTCTTAAAACTTCTTTCCTGGTGAGGTTTCTCCTGCTTCTGGGGGAGGGGGGGAAGCTGCAGCGGCACGGACTTTGTAGGTAAGCCCTACACTCCACAGTGGAGACCCCACCCCTTTTGCCCCTGGGAGGGGGGCATAACTTGGGCATGAGCCCAGGTCCACCACAACCTTGCTATGCCACTGCCCCCAGCGAGTGGTAGGGAGGGGCAAATGACTGCCCAGAATAGAGTAAGTAGCAGTTTACCTCTCCCTGAAATTGCCAATCAGGGACACAGCCTGAGTGTACTGGTCACGGTGGGGTTGAAGATGCTGCAATAACCTATTTTAGATCCAGGCTCCTGGTTCATTGATATTCTCTATGCTACGCTTGGTGAGACTGCAAGATTGTCATTCTCCAATGGAAAGGGAGTAGATTTACTGGCCAAAAGGAGAACTCAGGTCTCCCAACTGCTCCTTAAAAGATAAAGATCAAAAGAAGAGATTACATGGTATGGGAACACTGTACCTTTCACATGTGCTACCTGTCTGGGAACATGCTGGGAACATATCCATCGGGATATTGCCTCCCGTCCTCCTCCGCCCCCC
>QEPC01004899.1:1603999-1620584 GCA_003113815.1 Sphenodon punctatus
GCATTCTCGGTGATAGGGCCGCGGCTGTGGAACTCCCTTCCGGAGGAAGCTCGCCTGGCCCCAAGCCTTTTGACATTTCGGCGGAACTGTAAGACCTGGCTGTTTGCCCAGGCGTGAGGGAGGGGAGGGGGTGATTTTAATCCCCCGCCCATTTATCTATTTATGATTGTTTTTCTAGCCCTGTTTTTGTTGTATTTTATACTGATTTTTAATTGAATTTTAATTGTTTTTATTATTGTTGTTAGCCGCCCCGAGCTGCATTGCAGGAGGGGGCGGGATATAAATGTGAAAAAATAAATAAATAAATAAATAAATTACCTCGTAGCTCTCCTGAAAGCACAGAGGTGCTGCAGCAGTGGAGCATTAGCGACTAACCTTCCCCCTGGGAGCTGTCTTGTTGAGGATCCTGACTGGCCAGAGGAATTCTGCCTTTTGATTGGCTGGGGGGAATCTATATTTACTTCCTGGGTCAGGGTCATATCTTAATCCTGAACATTCAAACAAAGGGTATTTTCAGACGTTACGTGATCACGGTCAACCACAGTGAATCCCCACATGGTGATCACGATCACGGAATGTCTGCTGGGGGGAACGGAAGTTCCCCCCCTTGATGTTTACCCCGTGAATCACGGGGGGGAATCACATTCACCACGCGAACGGCTATCCCGGTGGGACCGGTGCCGTTTGCGTGGTGGTGAATGTGATTTTCCCCCGTGATGAAGGGGATCGTAACGTCTGTCCCCAGACCACGGCCCGGAATCCTCGGCGGGATTCCGGGGCGTGGTCAATGTGGGCGGGTACTGCGGCCCTGGAGGGCGGGTGGTCAGGGCAGTGGGGGGGGCGGGGCTGTGTGGCCGCACATTGCGCCGCGCAGCCCCCCCCCCCGGATTCCCCGCCGGGATTGGCCACCGCGTCTGTTGGTCCATTACGCGGTGGCCCCGGCAAGGAATCAAAGGGGTGATTCCATGCCGGGGCCAATCGGCCCCATCACGTCTGAAAATACCCAGAGATTCAGACTGTCCATGTTGTGACCGTCTTGTCTGATTCACTGCCTCTCCCATGCGCAGTCCTGCTTCTCACTTCCCTCCTAAATTGATAAACCCATGCTTCAGCTTCCAACCTAGTCTTTGGCTTGCTCTTTGAACCTGTGACACTAGGATGGAAACAAAATTTCACGGTGGATTCCGTTCTTGATAGATCGACTCGACATTCCAATCTGGGCTGGCAAGAGACAGACCTGACTATGCTCCAGTCCACGTTTTGCCAGAGCTCCCGAGCAGCTGTGCCTCATACTTCGCACGCACAAATTCACACCACTCTGGATTCCGCACACACAACATGGTGGCACATTACAGGGCACAAGATGGCAGTGTCACGCGTTCAAAACTTTACAGAGAGTTCCGCCAGGGTTTAAATCTGTGCAATGTTCCAAAATGTTGAACTCTGCAATGTTGAACTCTGCGCAATGTTCCAAAATGTTGAACTCTGTGCAATGTTTCAAAATGTTGAACTCTGTGCAATGTTGAACTCTGCGCAATGTTACAAAAACGTGGAAAATCTCTACAAAGTGAAAAAAAAAGCGGATCTGATTCAGCTGTACCTGAAACCTGCAGGAATGGATCATCTACCTGCTGATCATGGGCAGGGCCCCGAGTCTTCTGCGCTTCCGTGATTCGCGGAATTTTCGCAGAATCCTGCCCTAGGCAGGATTATCGCAGAAACTGGGGAAATCCCCGCGGAATTTCCCTTCCTTGGTGGTGAGTCAATCCAGGACCTGCTTTATTCAGGCCACAAGCCAATCAGGGGCTTGCGCGGCCTTTATAAAGCAGGTCACATCAGCACATGTCACTTATGGTCCGGAATCCACTTGAGACCGCTGCTGCTGCCGAGGGACCCGACTCCAGCCGCCGCTTCTCCAGCCGCTCTGGGATCGCCGCTGCTGCTGCCGCCACCACCGAAGGACTCCAGCCCGACCTCCAGCCGCTGCTTCTCCGGCCGCTCCGGGATCGCCTCTGCTGCTGCTGCCGCCACTGAAGGACTCCAGCCCAACCTCCAGCTGCCGCTTCTCCAGTCGCTCGAGGGATCGACGCCGCTCCAGCATAAGGTAAGTAGGTGGTTGGGGGGGGGTTTTCCTGGGGGGGCCCGCTGCGCGCTCTGCATTTTACAGTTTGGGGGGGAGGGGGTCCCGCTGCGTGCTCTGCATTTTACAGTTTGTGTGTGTAATGTGTGTGTAACATGGCAAAAACACACTTTGCCATGTGTTTTTGTGGGTGGGTTTCCTGCTTTGCCATGTGGTTTTTGTGGGTGGGTTTCCTGCTTTGCCACGTGGGTCGCAGAATTTTGCCATATGGGTCGCAGAATTTTGCCATATGGGTCGCAGAATTTTCCATTTTGGGTCGCAGAATTTTGGAAAATATTTTGCAGAAGAATCGGGGCCCTGATCATGGGTGCTGGGGGAGGTAAAGAGGGTACGGTTTCATCCTCCTGGGTCCTGCCTAGTTCCGCCCCTTCTGAGCGTCATGATGTCATGATGCTTGGGAAAGGGGCGTGGTCACATCGGAAAGGGGCGGGGCAAAGCAGCTCTCCCACCCCTGCTCTTCTTCCCCAAATTCTAGTGGTCCTGGGGAAATAGAAGTTTCACCTAGAGCCTTGAGATGATGGGTCAAAACCACAGTGGGTACTTTTTAATTCCACTTTATTCGACACTGGTCAGACATCACATGGAGTACTGTGTCCAGTTTGGGGCGCCATATTTTAAGAAGGACATTGACAACTTGGAGCAGGTTCAGAGGAGGGCAACAAAGATGATAAAGGGTCTAGACAGCAAGTCTTATGAGGAAAGGCTGAAGGAACTGGGTATGTTTAGCCTAGCAAAGAGAAGACTAAGCGGAGACATGACTGCAGTCTTGAAAGGTCTAAAGGGCGGCCACCAAGAAGACGGCAAGGAACTGTTCTTCATTGCTACGGAGGATAGGACTAGAAATAATGGGCTCAATTTTCAGGAAGGTAGATTTCGGTTAAATATCAGTAAAAACTTCCAAACAGTAAGGGGCTGTGAGGAAATGGAACAAGTTGCCTAGGGAGGTGGTAGGCTCTTCGTCACTGGAGGTTTTCAGAAAGAGTCTGCACAGCCATCTGCCGAGGATGTTCTAGCTGTTGTCGTACTTCATTCAATCAGGGGATTGGATTAGGAGACCCTCAACGTCCCTTCCAACTCTGGCCTAGAGACACATGCAGTTGCATGTGTTATATGCTCCTAATGCTGCCTCGGTTCAGTTGGGCAGAAAGAGGCTTTGAAACAGGCTTTTAATTGGTTTTCCTCTTTCAGGTTCCATTTATCTTAGAAGAATGTCAACATCTGGATCCACCAGACAGGCAGGCCACAGAAAAGAGCAACTGCTGGAGCTAGCCAAACAAATGGACAGCCAATGAGGTAGCAGGAGAACCTCAAACCCAAACCCTCTTGATTGGCAGCCAGAGAAGAAGGGATTGAGCCAGAAGAACAATGAGTATCAAAGCCACAGCAGGCATCAAAACCAGGCAGAAACAAAATGAAGAGGGCAGTAAGTGTCAGACATCCATCAGCTTGCATCGGGAGAACAAACGGGAGAGCAGAGCTAGGAAAGGAGGCAGCAGGCTTCAATGCCAGGGTCAGCTTGGGTGGAGGGCAGTGGACATCTGCACTACAAAGGAAGGAACTTCTGCAGTTGCACACGGCAGCACAATGGCCATCCAAGGTCTGGTCTGTGGAGGAAAGTTAGTAGAACCAGGAGGTGGGTTTGTCAGACAGGAAATGGGTGGATATTGGCCACAAACATGCAGCTTCCTAATTCATTTAAATCCACCTAATTCAACCCCTTCTAGCATGGGTCTGGGGTGAGGGGATCGCTGCAGGTCTGCTGATGTCCGACAAAGGCCCACTTTATGTTCTCCCTTCTGGTTTCCAGAGGGGCAGAGGGCTTTGCAGGAGCATAGCTTGGTCGGGGTGGGTCCTGGGGTAGAGGATGGCATGCCCTCCCCCTCCTCCTCTCTCCCAGGGGAATTGAACACAGCTGCACCAAAGTTCCCCAGGCTTGTAGGCCATGGCGCACTGCCTGTTCCTATTATAACTACGCCCTTGTCCTTGTGGTTTTGTGCGCTTCACCCACAGACGGAGGAAACAGTACTTCAGCTAGGTGCTCGGGGCACATCAAGCTGGGGCTTCGGATTTTGGGAGAGTCGTTCAGTTGCTGGGAACAATACTGGAAAGCAGCTGCCAGGGCTAACAGAAACGGAACTCACATTCGCTCGGACCTCCTTTCTTAGATCATTGGAGAGCAATCCCGGTGGCCTCTCTCCATGGTCCAAGGTTAGTCTGGGGAAGCCTGACCATCCTTCCAGCAGTAATTCCTCTCCCTCTTCTGTCCCTGAACTGAGTTGCAGCAGCCTATGACATCCCCATAAGGCCCTTTATGACTAGGCACTGGCAAGAATTGGCCACCAGTCCAACTGCACATGGGCTAGAGAAATGGCTCTCAAACCTTTTTGTGGGCAAGACCAATCTAAATGTTTTTTTAAAAAATCCAGGACCCACCTGGCACAAGGAACTGCCGGGACTACGGGCTCTTCATGGTACTGGAGAAACAGTCATCAACCATATCAGGGTACATGGGGAGCTGCTGCTGCTCAGCCTGGATACGACAGGATGCATGGGGCTGAGACACAGAGCCCAGCATCCTTCCCTCCTGGAAACCCAGTTGGAGCTCAGGTTCCCCCTGATTTGGGAAGGCTAGGTCTCACCTAACATCCTCCTGGGACCCACCACAGGGTTAGAAAACCCCAGCTTCCATGCTACACTTCCTGGCTCACTGCTTGCTTCTGTATCTGTCGCTTAGCTCAATGATTGATTGATTGATTGATTGATTGAAACTTTATTTGCCACAACCAAAGGTTATTGGCAGTAATTCTTACAAATATCAAAATCAAAATATCATATTTACAACACCACAATACATATTAATGAGTCACATACTTCTGTAATAAAACACCCTAAAAAGGGCCCAATCCAAATGATTTCCCTGTTAAATCTAGTTTACTAAAGATGATACTTAGGGAGATTCCTTCTCCAATAGATAATCTTGCCTCTTCCTCCAAATAGCTTTCCCAAAAACTGCAACCGCCCAGGTTAACTCGGTACCCTTATAATTTAAACATAGATCCAAGAAGTCAACTTGAGAGCGTTTTAGCAACATTTGGTTCAAGATCCTTTGAATCGTTAACCTCTTGGCGGTATATTTAGGGCACACCAGAAGAATATGTTGCACTGAGTCTGGGACCTGCAATGAGCAGAACCAGCATTTTCTGTCCTGCCACGGTATCCCCTTATACCGGCCTTGAAGGGCAGCTGAAGGGAACATCCCAAAACGAAGACAGGTAAATGCCCTTCGCGCTGCAAACTCCCCCCAAAGCCCCAAATAACTCCCTTCACTCAGGGGAGAGGTTGGAGTCTTATAAGCCGGGTTCACTCTCTGTGAGTGCAACAGATCAGCCTCAATTTGTATTTGCTGATCTCTCAGTCTACGTTTGACCAGGCTCATAGCCTGCCTTACAGTTGAGGATAGCAGTACTGTCAACGGGAGTCCCAGCTTCCCCATGACGGGTTCCATACTCTCCAGCCAAGGGGTCAATAAGCCCTCGTGCCGCGCTCTCTCCAGCAGGGACACCCCATCAGTCGGCAATGAATTTATCTTCAGCCAAAAACGAACCAGCGATTGGACTGCCAACACCCTCAATGGCACCAAGCCGGTCTCAAGTCTTAAAAAGACCTGAGGGGTACTCCTCGGGACCCCCAAAATAGCCCTCAGGAACCCATTTTGAATTGGCTCTAAGACCTCCAAGAAGCCCAATCCCCATACTGGAAAGGCATAGAGTAGCTGAGATATCACCTTTGCCTGAAATAAACGGATAGCCGGTAAAATCAGCTGGCCTCCTTTACCAAAGAAAAAGGTACGTAAAGCGTTCCCAGCCTGGTCTGCCTTGATCTTGGCCATTCGCCAATGGTCACGCCAGCTAAGTGAGTTGCAGAAGAAGACCCCCAGGTATTGGAACCTATCCACCTGTAATATCTGGTGCTCCCCAATTCTCCAGACATGCTTGGTTCTATGCTTCCTTTGACCAACAATCAAGACTTTGGTTTTCTTATAATTAATTTCCAACCCTTCTTGCTGACAATACTCCCCCACCCGCTGCATCGCCCGACGGAGCCCCACCGGGGAACACGAGATCAGTGTCGTGTCATCAGCATAAAGCATGCTCCCTATTCCGTGGGGGCCAACTCGGGGGGGATGGGTATCAACTTCTGCCATGAACTTGGGGAGATCGTTCAAAAAGATATTAAAGAGACACGGGGCCAGAAGGCACCCCTGTCTCACCCCCCTATCCACTTCCACTTTCTGGGACAAAGCCCCCTCCTTGTTTAACTTCACCTGTAGTGTGTTATTCTCGTGCAAACGGATAATCAAGGCCAAAAGCCGTGGTTCCATAGCTCAATGAGAGCAGAAGGGTTTTGTGAAGGAGTCCATGACGTCAGTCTCCTCTCTGGGCTGCATGTGTAAGATAGGGACCATGGCAGTGATTTAATTCACCCTGAAGATATAAAAAGACTTCCAGATATTTTCAAATGTCTAAAAGAATGTAATAATAATAAAAAGATGGAGAAGAGTTGTTCTCTTTCATAGCTAACCTTACAATAGGTGGAATGTGGGGAAAAGTGGGTGGAAGGCCCAGAGCTGGTACCAGAGTCGGGGGATGGAGGTTGGGGTCATTATTGGGGAAGAGAAGGCGGCAAGTGGTGGGCCTCGCAGAAAGTTCCTGGCGACACCGCTTTGGAGAGGGCCTCCAGCCACCCCTGGTCCTCCTGAGAGGACCCTGTTACCATCATCACAAACCTCAGGAGTAGCAGCGGCAACAGCAGTGGCAGGGCCCTGGGCCTCCACTCAAGAACAATGGTAGGGAGGCTTCTTGCAGGCCCCCCGTAAACAGTGGGACCCGGTCCGACTGCCCCACCTGACCCTCTCTAACACCAACCCTGGACAGAACAAGATGGAATACGCTTGAAGTGCAACAAGGTATATTTCGATTAAACATCAGGAAAAAAACCTCCTAATGGTAGAACAGCTGGGCAAGGCAATCGGTTGCCTGGAGAGCTTGTGGAATCTCCTTCCCCGGAACGTTTTCAAAAATCCACTGGACAAGCATCTCTCCACGATGCTGTAGGTACATCTTGCCTTGGAGGATGGGGTTGAACTTGTTACATTCATAGAGTCACACAGGGCTGGAAGGGACCTCAAGGGCCATCTAGTCTAGGCCTCTACACCACTGTAGGACCTGCCACACCCCCAACCATCTGCACAAAGAAATCCCACCAATAGCTACAAGACGCTCTTCCATGTATGTATGTAAGTTTGAGGGCTTTTATACTTCCAACTTTACACCCACATTTTCCCCCTTTCCCCCGGCTCTCTGCTTTCCCCCTTGAAGTTTGGTATGTTTGCAAATATTGGACGGGTCATTTTATATATGTTTATTAACATCTGGGCGTATCATCTTTCGCATATTGGGCTGATGAGTATATATTGTACGCTCGATATCTGTGTCTCTGTTTTGTCTATTGTTTTGGGCAGGGCTGAGGAACCTCAGGCCCTGGGAGCCAAATGCAGCCTGTGGGTACTTGTTATTTGGCCTTTTTCCGGTTCCTGGATCCAGTTCCTACCTCCAAGCACTGAAAGACTGAGCTCAGGAAGAGATGAGGGCATGCACACAAAGACAGGAGACAGATCCATGGCACAGATCTGTGATCCAGACCCTCCTCTTTCTGAACACCTCCCTGAGACACCTTTGCCCGCAACTTTGATGGAGCCCTAAGCTTGTACACATTTTCAAAGTGGTCCCTGGGAGGGAAAAGGTTCCCTACTCTTAGGTGGTTTTTTTGGGGGGTGGGGGGGTATTTTTTCTCCTGCTCTTTGTTTTGTTGTTATTGTTTGTTGTTAATATGGTTAATC
Organism: Sphenodon punctatus; assembly: GCA_003113815.1. NCBI lineage: Eukaryota > Metazoa > Chordata > Lepidosauria > Sphenodontia > Sphenodontidae > Sphenodon > Sphenodon punctatus. Next base: position 1,612,039 of record QEPC01004899.1, read on the forward strand.
TTAAAAAAAAAGGAGGGGTGACTGGTCAGAATTGAACGCCCTCTCTCCCAAATTGTGTCCTTGAGCCTCACGAGTTCACCAAGAATGCGAGGCAACTTTCTGTTGCTCTAGATGTGACCTCTCGCTAAAAGCGTCAAGCTCGCCTTGCTCGGCATTTGCATTTGACTTTGCTAGTAAACGAAGACAGAAAAGTCGTCCATTCAGACTATTGCTCAAGGGCTCCTGTGAGGGCACGGTGCTTCAGGGACAACGAGGGGTCAACGACTAACTCCCAGATGTTTAACCCAAACAGGCTCCATCTATCACCACCCGAGCACAGGATTAGAATGCATTGTTATTGCTGAAGGTGAATTCGGGAGATAAGGCATTAAATCAAATTCTTATCTAATGCCAGTACATTGCGGAAAAACCCCCACCGTGCTGTGTGGGGAAAGAAGTCACACTGACTTTCTTCTGCCGTATCCTGTAGGAGACTTTGGATCCTCCTGTCCCTCAATTAGGGTAGAACTTTCTTCCAGAAGATCTCTACTGCCTGTCTCAGCTGGTTGTCCAGATGGAAATTAAAAATCTCCTGGCATTTTTCAGAAGGTGATAAGTGAATGTTTCCATTGCATTATTGAAAGGCACTGGAAGGAAGTGGCTGGGGCACTGAATGGGGGAGCCAGGAGACTTGGGTTCTCTTCCCAACATTGGCATTAACTCACTGTTTAGGCCAAGGTGGTGAACCTCTGGTCTGCAGCTGTTTTTATTTGGATCCATGCTCATAGCTGGAACAATAGCAAGTGGTGGTGGTGGTGGGGAACTGCATGACAAAGGGGGCAATTGTGTTTGCTTCCAGAAGTTCATGTACTAGGTTAAAATATGCATCATCAGCAAGGACCCGTTTTCGTTGCATTTTCCTCATTGCCCCCAATGGGGAAAACGCAGTGAATATGGGTCCCTGTTATTGGTCAGAAGCCTTTTTTTAAAAAAACAAAAAAAAACTATTTTTCTTTAAAATATTCTTATTGTTGTTATGGTCTTTGGTGCTCCTATCGTCGGGACTAGGGCTGAAATGAGAATCCATTTCTTTCTCGCAAAAATCTCATGAGAATTGAGAACCATTACCAAGATCTCAGGACAATCTCGACAATGGTTCGAGATCTTGCTCAAGAATTTACCTCAATATATCATTTACAACCTTCACAACCTTGCTCCCCCCTACCTCTCTGCGCTAATTTCCCTCCGTACTCCAATCCGTGAACTCTGCTCCTCCTCTGTCCCCTCTCTCACCCTCCCACGCCTCCCCTGCTCCCCTAACCGCCTTCGTCCCTTCTCCCTTGCTGCCCCCCACGCCTGGATCTCCCTCCCTGTCCACATCCGCCTCGCCCCCTCCCTTCGTACCTTCAAATCCCTCCTTAAGACCCACCTCTTCCGCTCTACCCTCCCCGACTTCTCACTCCCCTCTCCTAACTTCTGCTGATACCCTCCATCCAGTACAGTCTGTTACCTGAGGTCTGTGTGCTCATATCCTCACCACATGGACCAGCCAGCCATCATTCTCGATGTAATCAATCCAAGCGCGTGCACCTGGGACCTCGCATCCTTGTGAATGTTACATTCCTTGTCTCTCCCTCTGTTCCCCATCCTTTGTCTCCCCTCACTCCTCCAGTCTCTCAGTTTGTAAGCCCTAGGGCAGGGACTGTGTCTATTCAATTACTTTGTAAAGCGCCAGGTACATTGCTGGCGCTATATAAATGCTTGTTAATAATAATAAATTAATAATTTACCTTTACTGTTTACTGGTTACATCGAGTCTTCCTGGTAACGTGCATGCTCAAAATGGTACTTTGGGAACGGGCAGCCATCTTGCGCATGCGCATTACCGGGACAAAAATTCAGTACACGATAAATGGTAATGGTGAATGGTAACGGCAAAGCGAGAAAAAGTCTCATCTGAGAAAGTGTTGAGAACCGGGATTTTCTTGATTCTCGCAAAAATTGAGTTGAGAACCATGATTCTTGGTGAGAATCATGAGAAAATGGAAATCAAGTTTCACCCTATTCTGGAGTAAGGGAAATTTGCTAAAGCACTGGTTCTCAAGGTTTTTTGTTTAACTGCACCTATCTTCCACCTGTCTGTTGTAACTGAGGTACCGCACATGCTACGTACACCTGGCTCCCTCTCTTCCTCTGTCCCTTCCAACTCTCTTATTACTTCCCCTCTCTCTTCCCACCTTGTTCTTTGGGTCTCTCTCCCCCTGTTGCTGCCCAATTATTTTGACGATTCCACCTCGCTCAGTGAGAGTGTGGAGCTAGGGCTTTGCTAGATGAGGACTGAGGTCTTTCTCAAACACCATTTGCATCTCCCAGTATGAGAACCTAGGTCCCGAAGTAAGGAGTGTCCCGTAACAGAAGAGACCTCTGGCAACCCTGCTAGAAGACCTGGACTTAGGTGTTCTATGTAGACGTTTTCTTGCCAGAATTGCATTTATTACTTTCTGTCATTCAGCCTACAGTCACTCATCCGAATCTTCAGACTAAGAAACGGAGGAGAAAAACCTGGAACACATCTTATTTCTATAGAGGGTCACCAAAAATGTACAAAGCAGGGAGGTAGATTGTGGCTACCCTTACTCATGATGATGAGTGATACCTACAACCAGCTGAAGCTGGGGATTAAATTCTCCGGTTGCTGGAGTCTGGGGGAGTGAACGACGGGAAATGGTTTACTGCATAGATCTACTGGCGAGTCCTAGGAGGGATTTAGGTGGATGGCAAAGGCTTGGGTTGTTGACGTAACAATGGTGGAAACGGACATCGCAACAGAACTGCGTGATTCTCCGGCTGTTTGGTGCTGCCCAATATCCTTTGTACCTATACGAGTCTCATTTGCTTCAATGGGACATGCACATGTGCTAACCATTTGTGCCCAGAATTAAATGGTTTGAGGAGTGTATCCCAGATATGCCAGGTTGTATTGGACACTGAAATATTGCTAAAACTCCAGCTTGCTTTTCATCATTAACACTGTGCCTCTGGGTAATTTCAGACGTTACGATACCACGGTGAACCCCCCATGGTGGCCGCGGTACTGTAATGTCTGAAGGGAGTTCCGCCAGATGTTCACCCCAGTGAATACCTGGCGGGAATCCCTTTGACCACGCTTTCGGACCTCCGGCCACCTGGAGGTCTGGAAGCGTGGTTAGCTGGACCACGGCCAGGAATTGGCGGAATGTAATGTCTGTTACCTCTGCCGATTCCGGGCATGGCCCAGACCCTGGAAGGCGGGCGGGCACAGCGGATGGATTGGCCGCTGCGCCTGCCCGTCTCGCAGAGGGCGGGCGGCCGTGGGACCATGGGCGGGCAGCCCCTCCCCCTCCTCGATCCCCCTCTGGAATCTGGCCGGCATGTCTGTTGACCGGCTGGCCGGATTCCAGAGGGGAATGAAAAGGTGATTCTGTGCTGTGGCCCGAGGGAGGCCTGGCACGTCTGAAATCACCCTTTCTCTCCGTTTGTACAATTAAAATAGCCCTTTTTGCTTCCCTTTTGTATCCAGGCTTGCTGCTTTTTATATATTAATACAGACTTACAAACTTATGTACTAATGCACTAAAACTTCAGGGCTTTAAAGCCACACTTGTGGGGGTGGGGAGGAGTGATATTTTCCTATTTACATTTGATCTGAGCTCAACTGAACCAAACTTTTGGTCAGAAGCAAAGTGGACAGTGTTTCCCTAAATGCTTCAGCTTTCTGAGGGTTGGCAGTGCCAGTGCTCTTGGTAATGCCATGCCTATGAAACAGCCCTTTTGCTGCCAGGCCAGTTTGGACTGGCTCACCCCACCTCTCCTTCCTCTGCCAGCCCACATCGCCTTAATACATGAGAAGACAGAATTAGGAATGTGATGTAACCGCAAACACGCCAGCGCTCCCCAAAAAAGATGATGACCTCAGCTCCCTTCTCCCTCCCTCCCACCCCCAGCTCAATCTCCCTTCTGAGGCCGGAATGTTTTCCTTAGCCTCTCCTACACATTTTCACACAGCCCCAGCCTCCCAACCCGCCCTAGTTAGAGGGGTGGGGAGACAGCTGCAGCTTTATTAATTCACAATTAATGCTTGCGGAGACAGGACATTTTCGCCTCTACCCTGGGCAAAGAGGGAACCAGAGGACTTAAAGAAAGGGAGAAATGCACAGTGCTTCATTCAAATTCATGAAGGGAGTAGCTTCCGCCATTTCCCTGTCCAACAAACAATACAAAGTGCAAAACCAATAAAACAATATTTACATAATATACACCTTAATGTTTAACATCAAGGCCGGCCTATCTTAGCCAGATCAAACCAAACTGCTTAATTCATAAGCACAAGTGGTGCCAGGTCTCAAATCTTCCCCATAAGTTTATCCCTTTGAAATCAAGGCCCTACATCTCTGCCAGCCCTGAATTCCATTCCCCTTCGATTGAAACGGGCCCTGGTAAAGAAGACGGAATGGGTCTCTCCCCCTTCCTCCCCAGCATCAAGGAGCATGGCTCCCTCCCCTCACCCAGGCTTGTGGGCCCCGGTGCAACTGCCCCACCGATTCGTATTATAACGACACCCTTGCTGACCTGGCTTTGCCAGCCTTTGCTCAGTTTGATGGAGGCTGGTGCTGCCACTACTGATGAGCTGTTTGGTGGAGGGCTGTACATTCGGGGGTGGATAAAACACAAATAGACACTATACGAGTCCTATGTTATTTCTCACTGATACCAGAGTCCTATGCTATTTCTCACTGATACCAGAGTCCTATGCTATTTCTCACTGATACCAGAGTCCTATGCTATTTCTCACTGATACCAGAGTCCTATGCTATTTACTAATTACTATATATGGTTGAGTCTGATGGCAAAACACTCTCCTTGCCAAACAGCTGATTGGGGTGGAGGGTGGGGAGAGCTGCAGCCCTCTCACGGCCCTGTCCCCCTACGTATGTGCATGATAAGACGTTGGGGTTTTCAGGTCACCCTAAAAACCTTTAGGGTGACCTGAAAACCCCAAAACCTTAACCCCAAAGGTTTTTAGGGTGTGACCTTTTGGGGAGGGTCATTAACAGTGGCATAGCTAGGTTTGACAGGGCCCCAGGGAAAGTCAAATTACTGGGCTACATGCCATGCAGGATGGGGGCAGAGAGGTCTGCAAAGACTTACCGCCAGTTTAGGCTGTTCAAAATGGAGTAGGGATAGGTGGAGCGGCTGCCTCAGTGCTCAAACATTCAGGAGGCCCTCAGATAGGCCCAGCCAGTCAGCACGAGACAGAGGCAACCGCTGATGCCGCAGTCAGGTTACCCCACATCACTTCCTTCAACCCTGGTTCTAGGTTTCCCCATGTCACTTCCTTGCAGCATGTGCCTATTCTCTCCCCCACACCATACCAAATCCCCAGTTCTGGTTCTCCCAGCATGACCAAGCTGATTCTGATCCCGCTGTGCACCACTTCCCTCTGCTTCTAGTTCTGCCCCATCCTACGTCTCTTTCTTGCAGCACACAGTGCTTCCAGGCCTCTGTCACCAACCCCAGCCCATCGCCACAAGTGCCTCCGCTGGTAAGTGACTGTGAACATGTCTATGGGTGAGCTTTTTTCTGTGTGAACATGTGTCAGTGTATCGGTATGTGAGTGTGGTATGGGGCCCAGTGGAGCGGAATCAAAACATCTCTTCCATCTTTGTGGAACATCTTTACATTTTTGGAACATTGGTCGGAATTCCTCTGTGGATTTAAAGCCATGACAGCAGAAGGGGAGTGGGGGGCATCAAATGGCTCAGATGGTAAGAGTGCATGCGTTGCATGTATGAGGTCCCAGGTTCAATCCCCGGCATCTCTACCTCAGAACCTCTGGTACCAGCACACCTGAGGGAGGCCTCCGCTGGGGGCTGGAGGGGTCCCAGGCAGCACACCGGGATGGCCCCCGCCAGAGACCCTGGAAGAGCCGGATTTGGAGCCAAATTTGGAACCCCTGCTGCCGTGTCAGGTTGTGACAATACTGGGCTAAGATGGTCTACTCAGTTAGGCAGTTTAGTTTAATTCTGACTGAAGTTGCACAGCTGCAGGGCACTGCCATTTTGCACCTGCACTGTACATTGCACCGCAAAATGGTAGCATCCATGTGGTGTGCGTGCAAAATGGTGACGCTCTGCACTGGGCTGTCCATTTGGCACCTGCGCAGTAGGAGGGGGAATCAATCCGATAATTCCAGAGAAACTCAAACCAGACGGCATTCCAGTTCCTGTTTCGCCAGATCAATCAGAATAGCCAAATCCATCGAAAATGGAATCGGAGCCAGAATTTCATGGCAGCTCTAGGGTCTGGTAATTTGACTTGCCCCAGGGCCCTATTAAGCCTAATTACACCACTGGCTGTGTGGTTAAAGGCCTCTAAACTTAAGTCTTGCTTGAGTTCATTCCTGAGAGGGGGACGCCATCATGTCGTTAGAGAAACACATTTACACGGCATTAAAAGTCATGTGGCAATGGACTGCATAGTAGCTAGGCACACTGCGGTGGAGGACCAAGGACCAAGCACACACTGGTGGAGGAGAGGACCGACCGCACAGGGACTGCTTGACTGCACTTCCTTAGAGCTGCACTATGTTTAACTTTGTAGGCAGTGCAAGGTTTCCCCGAAGACTTTTCTCTGATTGCTTCTCAAGGGCCTGGTTTTTCAACAGGTTGAAGAGCACTAGAATGATAACTGAATATTTCTCTCCCCCCACTCTTTTTTTTTTTAAAAAGAGGGGAAAGTGCTCAATCATCATGTGCAGCCAAACCACAGACTCCCTGTGATGAAAATGAGTCACTGACACTCCGCATAATGACGTGCCTGGTTTGTTCTCTTAAATAATTTGTATTTTAGTTAATCCTATTTCCCCAGTCTGTAGCCCCAACAATTTTTCATGCTCCTCTGTGATTTAATTTGATTTTTTTTTTAAAATTCTCCTTTATTTAGCATTTTCATTCCAAATAAAAAGAAATTAGAAAGCCTCGATTTCTTTCAAGCGCACACAGGAACAGGTAATGACAATCCCACTGTACATAAGATGACTCTTATCGTCGTAGCCCTGCTGTTCCAGACAAACTTATTCAAAACCTCCTTCGCTTCTGAGCTAACAGCCACGGAAAAAGGGAAAGAGAGGCAATCAGGAGCTTTACAGATACACATTGCCCAGCTGGTCTCTTGCTTTCTCTGCCACTCAAACCACTGCAAGTGCAAACTACTCACGATTCCTTCTAGCACCTGAAAACAGGAGTAGGACACTTACTTTTTCCTGATCGTTTTTCACCAGATCTAACAGATTTGTGAAGATTAATACTATCTAATGATATGGTTTGAAGCCCAGTTCACATTAGAAGAAATGATGGATCAGCACCCCCTGCATATTATTTATTATTATTATTATACCAGCAAAATGGGCCTGGCACTGAGCAGTCATGATTATACACAGGTCTTTGTCCTGAGGAGCTTACAATCTAGGACAGAGAAGGGAGGAGAGAAAAAGGAGAAGTCAGCATAAGGAGAAAGAGGGATACACTCATGACATTGAGAAGGTGCAGGTGCACGTGCTCAGCTTCCCTACAAGTGGAGGAGGAGATCCTGAAGGATAGCACAGAATAGGGTGCTGCGTTATTGGGGATGAGGAGCTAGAGAAAGTGGGATGGAGGAGGTAGGTTATTTGAAGAAGGAAAGTAGTGTTCAGGGAGAGAGATCTGTAAAGATAGCAGCCATATGGCAATTTTATCCCCCCTCACTCCTGGAATACTGGACCCAGTTGGGTTTCATCCTAGAAAAGAGGTAGTAAGGATTCCAAAGGTTCACAGGTGGGAAACAAAGGTGCCTAGAGTTGTGTGAAGAAAGAATGGGAAAAATCTCCAGTCCAGGACTGGTTTCAGAAGAAAAAGCCAGAGGTTGAAGCATTCAAAGTTACAAGGCGAAGTGACCTAAAAATGTTGAAATAACTGGACCAAATTAAACGAAGAAAATTCACCAAATGAGTGTATATGCAAACTTTTGGTACTGTCCTACCATTCAGTGTCCCTTTCCCCCCTATAACTAAGCTTAGCATGTACCCCTGCAACCCCACTCTTTGCCCCTTCAGAATCTCCTTAGCAATGTCTCCCTACTTTCAACACGGTGGTGTGGGGCACAGCTAAGGGAGTTGAAGGGAGCGCTGGGAGGTGGACGGGCGGGCCTGAGGGAGTGCTGGGAGGTGGACGGGCGGGCCTGAGGGAGTGATGGGAGGTGGACGGGCGGCTCTGAGGGAGGGATGGGAGATGGGAGTGATGGGAGGTCGACAGGCGGGCCTGAGGGAGTGATAGGAGGTGGACAGGCAGGCCTGAGGGAGTGATTTATATTTATTTATTTATTTTCTAAATTTCTACCCCGCCCCTCCTGAGAACAGCTCAGGACAGGCGGGCCTGAGGGAGTGATGGGAGGTGGACAGGCAGGCCTGAGGGAGTGATGGGAGGTGGACAGGCAGGCCTGAGGGAGTGATGGGAGGTGGACAGGCAGGCCTGAGGGAGTGATGGGAGGTGGAC
>QEPC01004899.1:1621932-1655651 GCA_003113815.1 Sphenodon punctatus
GGACAGGCGGGCCTGAGGGAGTGATGGGAGGTGGACAGGCAGGCCTGAGGGAGTGATGGGAGGTGGACAGGCAGGCCTGAGGGAGTGATGGGAGGTGGACAGGCAGGCCTGAGGGAGTGACTTCCTCAGATAGGCCACCCTAATTTCAACACTCAGAAATTGCCTATAACTATTATAAGGCAAGGAACCAGCTGAAAAGTTAAAAATTCTTTGAAAGATCAGTGGTGCTATGTTAAAAGATTTTGGTTCATTTCTTTAAAAATAAAAAAATTCTGTCAATTTACAATCTGGCAGAGACTCCCCGATCGCCCTGCCACTGCTCCAGATTGGGGAGCAATTATCTTTGAAACATTGCATTTTTATCTTTTTAAAGGGTTCCTAGCCCTTAATAAAAATCACCGGTTAAATCCTGGCTCCTTTTAAGTTGCTGGGAGCTGACTTCAGGCAGACCAGTCACCCGGACAGGTTTCTCTCTCGCATCCCTGGCTCTTTGCCTTCTCTTTAGCTCTGAGTTTAAGGGCAAAGCCTTGGAATTATTCTTCTCTGCCAACATTATCTTTGCAGTCTCCCACCTCCCTCAGCTGGGTAAATCTGTCTGTCATCACATTTGGAGCTTTGCCAGAATCTCTCCATCCCTTGAGCCTGCCAAGGCTGAAATTTTGCTTCTGCTTTAATCACCTTCCACCTTGATGACTGCAATTCCCTCTTTTATAACTTCCCTTCTGTACAGATCGTCCTCTCGAATTTCCAGAAAATTCCAAACATCCTGGCCAAATTCCAATGGGCTTCACTGAAGGGGGGAAAGGCGTGTGCTTATTACCTCAAGGTAACAAGTCAAGGTTTATCCGATCCCCCTCCCACAAACCGTAGTTTAACTAGAGTTGCCACCTTGAGGTAAAATCCTACATAAGAACACAAGAATTGCCATACTGGGTCAGACCAATGGTCCACTGAGGCCAGACTTCTGTCTCTGACAGCGACCATTCTACCCAACAGATCAGAATGGAGCAATCTATTCCCTGCTGCTCGTCCCCAGCTCCCAACTGTCAGCGGTTACATCCCCCAACCTACTTGGCTAATAGCCATCATCAGACCTCCAGACTTTTGCCTTCCGAGAAACGAAACGGGTAGTAGGTTTATTATTCACAGATGTGTAACCAAGCCAAGTACGTGCACTTGAGACCTCGCATCTTCATGAATGTTAGACCCCTTGTCTCTCCCTCTGTTCCCCTTCCTAAGTCTCTCCCCCAGCTCCTGTCTCTCAGATTGTAAGCCCTAGGGGCAGGGACCGTGTCTATTTTATTACTTTGTAAAGTGCCAGGTACACTGCTGGCGCTATATAAATGTTTGTTAATAATAAATAATAATAATGTTATTCAGATTTGCAAGTAGTAGTTCCTTAAGTACCCAAATAATATCCATGACCAAAACAGGCTCTCACGTAGCCATTTCGGTTCAGTTATACAGGTTGTACAGTCATTTCAGTATTTTGGTCATGTCATTTTTGGCAATTACACAGATACAATAGTGCTAATATTACCAAAATGACATAACCAAAATACCAAAATGGCCGAATCACCAAAACAACCAAACTGTAAACCCAGAATAACCAAAACGGCTATCCAGTGGAGCGTAAGCTGATGTTACCTTAATTTTCAGTTTGGGGTAGGGTATATTTGCAAATTAACCCATTTTGGGGGCTACTTGTACTTTTTTGGGTACTCACTCTACAATTTTACCTCACAACACTCAACTCAAGTTAGCTACACTTTTTCTTAACGAAGACAAGCCCTCTGTCATGGCTTCTCATTCATGCACAGCTACCGGCTTGAAATTTCAAAATGAAGGGACACTTTGGAGCTTGGGGCTGTCTGTTCCTTACAGTTTTGTCAAGCTGGGACAGTCAAGGCAGGCCTGCATTCTGGAGTTCCATGGAGCTAGGGGTGGCTAATGAATGGAGTTGTGTGGAGATATAGTGGTTCTGAAATAAACAACATCCCCTATTGTTTATAGAGCTGTGTGGTTCTGTCCTATGGTGTTCTAGGGACCTGTGAAGTTCTGAAATAAGGATTGTTCCCTTAAAATGAGGGATGGCAGGCAACGTCCATCCCACAGTCCACTTCAAAATGGCCTCTCTGGTTTATAGAGCTCCTTAGTCTGCGGACGCCGATCTGTGGTAGAGGACTTAATGACGGCCTTGTAGAACCTGCTGGTGGCATGGTGCTGGCTCCCCTAATTTCCCGCTGCTATCAGAAGACAATCCCTTCCTAGTGTTGTTTCTCTTCATAAGCAATTATGGAGGCTGGTAGGACTACCATCACCCCCTGGGTTCGACCAAGGCTACGTTCTGACAAACAAACAAAGATAAACTCAAGTAACTACTTGGATTTAATTTAAATGTAAGTAACTACTAGCATTCAGACTATCCGAGTAAGCCAAAGTAAACTGCATGATGCTGGTGGTCCTGGCAGGCATCTTAGAGTCAGTCCCCCTCGTCTTTGCCCCTGCTCTTGAGGTTGCATGGCAGGGAACGGAGCCCAGCAGAAGCGCCTGCCTCGGCATCCATCCTGCTTCTCAACCTCCTATCCCAAAGGCTCTGGCCCCACCCTGCCCCGTCTGCTGCCTAGGCTCCTGTCCCCTCATCCTGCACCCTACCGGTTGCAAGTCTCTCTGCCAGTCAGCTGTTCACCTGAAGCAGGAGTTTGAGATGTCCCTGGCCTAGTCCTTCTGGGGGACACACCAATGGATCCACCTGGCTCTCAGAGGCACTGATGGTCTCTGGCACCATGAGAAACAGCTAGAGTCCTGCAGCCGCCTTGGTAATGCCCCCTTGGACAAGGTGCCTACTTTGCCCAGTGGGCAGGCCAGCCTTACTGCCACCACCTATGCTCACCATGGATTCTGCTTCTTCCCTCTCTGCCCCCTTCCAGAGTCTTCCCCCTGCCTGGGGCACAGAGGTACAGTAGCAGAAAAAGAAATCCCTCAGGCCGCAGGACACTTTCAATGGCTGAGGCCCATGGTGGGTTTCAGGTGCCAGAGGAAGGTTCTGGGTGCTGTGGTAGGGTAGCTTGCTGAGCTGAGGAGAGCACCACTCATTTAGCCCCAAGCCTATCAGCGTATTTCGGCGGAAATGCAAGACCTGGTTGTTCGCCCGGGCCTTTGGGGAGGGGGGTGGGTAGTGATTTTTATTCCCCTATCCCAAGCAATCTATATCCCTGGCCCTGTTTTATATGTTATTTTAAATGTTTATATGGTATTTTTAAAGTGGTTTTTGGATTGTTTTAAATGGTATTTTATTGTTGGAAGCCGCCCCGAGCTGGATTCAGGAGGGGCGGGGTATAAATTCAGTAAATAAATAAATAATTAAATAAATTAAGCCAGAACTGAGGTAACACTCTCTCCCAAAGGAGATGTGAGGAAACTCGAGCTCCCCGCATTTAAGTGACTGCCAAGGAGGGGCTGCTATTTCATTCATGCTGCCCACCACCATCCCTCTGTATCTGCAACTCCCTTCCTCCACCTTCCCTCTTCCTCACCCTCCACCCTCACGCCAAGCTACTGAGTCACTTCCCCTCTTTAAATCCCTCCTGAAAACTTCCCTGTTCTCTTTGGCTCTCTCTGCAAAGTTCTCTGGGCCCAATCCTGCAAACCTCATCCACCCTATAATCCTGACTCCAGGCATACTTCCAGGAGAAGGAGAAAGGCTCAGGCCTTTTTGGCAGGGGTGGGATCTTGTATTTAAAGGAGAACGTCTATAAATAAATGGGATTGGACTGTATGTAGATGCAAGCCAAAGATAAAACAGCAGCTCAGAGCAGACACAGAGCACAGTAAATGGCTCTTATTTTTCACTGGGCTAGTTTCCTTTGGAGGCGCAGACACTGGTTTCATTCAGGAAAGCAGCTAAGTGCTGTGTTTTTGACGGAAACAATGAATTAGCAAGGATGAGCCTCAACAAGATTAATGACCCTTTTCTGGTTCCCAAAGTTTCCTGTTTCTTTCCTAACCTGTCAGCCAGTCCCTCTCGCCCGGCTCCTCAGAACAGACGCTCCAGCTAACAATTACAGGCCATCCTCACAATTAGACTGACTGTTATGTTTGAAAAGATAATTTCTCTCTGCTCTCCTCTGTGTAGAGTTTCTTGTAAAAGCTAAAGCACTAGGGGGAATGAAAAGAGGCTGCCCACAAGAGGATGGATCAGCTGCTGCTCAAGCAGCATTTCTCTGCAACAAAAATCAACCCGAGGAAAGAAAATAGTTTCAGTATAGAGATATAGCACATTTTGAGCCAGATGACATATCCTAGGACATGGTGCAAGATGCAGCTTACACCGCCCCCCACCCCATGGATGACAATTAAGGTTGCTACCCCTCTTGGTTTGACCCAGAAACTCCACGTTTGAACTAGGCCTGAAACATGTATCTGTACAAACAGGAACTCTCATCATATTTGCAGTACCTGTTACTACCTCGGCTAGGGCTGGTCATTTGATCAGGCAAAAAATACTTGGTCAATTGACCAGTCAAATATTGTCAAATTATGGTCAAATATTTTAAAGCATTAGTTTATTATAACAATAAGTTATAACTAAGAGACTGTAATTGTCAATAAGCTAGATATTTATGCCAATTACCAAAATAAGTTAGTTCACTGTTATTGCGAAACGACAAAATTAAATTCTAAAAAATTGTAATGAATTCTAAAACTTTTAACAAGGTTAGGTTCGTATAAATGTGAATGATATTCACGCCTGAACAGTTCTTCAGCACTCATTTAGTCCTTAAACCAGAAATGAGGGAACACCATATCCCCAAAGGAGAAGTGAATAAACTCTAGTTCCCCACATTTACGCGGCTGCCAAGGAGGGGCCGCTATTCCATTCATACTGCCCACCGCTATCCCCTCTTTATCTGGAACTCCTTTCCTCCACCCTCACTCCAAGTTACTGAGTCTAACCCTAACCCTCTTACTTTGTGACGGCTGTTGGTGTGCTTGGGGTTATTTGTGGTGGGGGGTCTTTTGGCTTTTATTAGTTTTGGGGGGTGCATAACTTTGGGGTTGGTGCATGTTTGGAGAGTGGAGATTATTGTTGTTGGATTGTTGTTTTTGGCTTGGGGATGCATGGGGGCTCTTTGGCCCAGGCCACTGTGTGATAGAGAGCAAACCTATGTATATAAGTTTATAATTATTCAAATTTGTTCTGCATGCAGTGAACTTGCAGAATTTGGCTTCCTTAGTTGCAGAACTGTAGATCTGTGTGTGTGTGTGTGTGTGTGTGTTTACAGTAAACACAGGTGTCCAAGCATGATGCAATGCAAAAAGCGGTCATTCTTGGCTTCATAGAATATTTTACTGTGGTCGAATAGTAGGCCATATTTGACAATATTTGACCAGTCAACTGATTGCCTTCCCAACCCTAGTCTCGATCGAATCAAGAAACAAGCGGTACCCATCAACTTCCCGACCAACTTCCTGTTTCACTGCTAACGTTTACCAGTTTCCAGGGTTACCATTTGCTGCTTCTCTGTCAATTTCTGACCCCAAGGCAAAACTGTAGTTTCTATCTGCATTCTCTGGCGGCTGGGTATATTCAGTCTCTCATTAGCTTGGTTACTTAACTCTGGTTTATTCTGTACTTCACTATACTACTAATGGACAGAAACCTGGAAGTAAGACAGAAACTCTGCAATGTGGAAAATCAGTAACTTGGAAAGACAATAAGAATAACAGGATGATAAATGGAAAGTTGGTAAATCACAACAGCATTTCCCAGGATTTTAGGAAGTTGAGTACCCACATCAGTAAGTGGAAAACTAGGGATGGGAATTTTGGATTCGGACAGAACCGAATCAACCCGAAAGTGGCCGATTCAGTTCTATCTGAAATTCCAGATCTTTTTTGGTTTCAGGTGATTTGGATCTTTTACATTGTTTTTTGATTCGGATCTTTAACATTGCAGTTTGTTCCCATTGACTTCAGTGGGAAAAAATGCATGCAAAACATCCGAATCGAGATCCGAAATTACTAAAGAAACCGAAACTGAAAAATCTGAATCCAAAATTCCCCCTGGAGTCCCACTCCTATGGGAAATGGTTAGTTCTCCAGTTGCATTTTACAGAATTGCTGAGTTATCAGTGAGTAGCAGTTTAGCTACCTCTTTCAGCTCTAGTTTTAACCCTGAACCTCCAGGCTCTGCGCTTCAACCTGATTTTCAAGGTCAGCCATGGGCTAACTTGGAGAAGAGGGACTTCTAGGAGCAACAGGGAGTGACCATGTCAGAAAGGGGGAGCGACAGCCCCTTTGTCCTGCTACAGGAGCTGGCAACTCCCTCTGCTTCCAATTTCAATTTCACGTCCTTTCCCATTCCCTCTCTCACTGCTGCCAAAGCACAAATTTCTTCCGCACAACCAGTTCTGGTTACGCCATGCAGTGCCCTCTCCTCACCTCCTCCGGCACACGCAAAGGCAGATAAAATAGAAGGTGGTAGGTGAATGATCAGTGTAACCCAAAGCCTGGAGATCAGGAGACTGCGGTTCTCCCTCTCTGCTGGGTCTCAGGGAGCAGCAGTGACTCCCTGGAAGCTGCTGGAACAGTGGCAGGACCTGGATAGCTGCCTCTGCCCCTATCATTGCTGCTCACCACTCCCTGGGACTCGTCGCTAATCCTACTATGGCTACTCGCTGCTCTCCAAGTTCGGAAATCCCCCCTCCGCTCCCAACAATTTGTGGGCAGCCACTGAGTAGCCACTGGCTACCCATGAGCCTTATGCATGCCCAGCTCCCTACGTATTCATGACAGCCTGTGAATCCCAAACATGTAGAGGCATCAGTGTCGCTATAATAGCAACAGGCAGCAGGGCAGCTGCAATGGAGCCCCGGAGCCTTGGGGTGGGGGCGCGCTCCCTAGTACAGCTGTGTTCCCTGCCATTGTGACCGGGGGAGTGGAGATTGAAGGGGACGGGGTCTATCTTTCTTCAGCAAGGCCCACTCCCACCTCGCTAGCCCCCTGCATAAGGGGCATAACATGTCTTAGCATTGCCGGCCGAACCTTGAGCAGTGGTAACCCTAGCTAAGGCCCTCCTAGGTCAGGGCAGAGGCACACTACGGGCTGGCCACTTTCTGCAGCAAAAATGTCAGCTCCTAACATTCACGGACCTAACGCCTTGCCGAGGAGTGAATTTACTTCAGAGAAGTACAAAGAACGTGTCTGGTATCTGACAAAAATCTCTCTTGCAGCAATGCTATCTTCCACTCCCATTGCCGATGGAAACACGAGATAAAACGCGGCTCTATTATCTGTTTATTCTGAGCACCACTTGAACTACACTTATTTGGCACACAATTCAAAGTGAAGAGGCACTCCTCGGCTGTGCAAATCAGCAAGCAATTGTGTTTTTAAATACCCTTCAGAAAGCTATTTCCCCTCGGGTATAGACAGACTACCAGCCTCTCCCCAAACGGGCTTACCGTATCGGGGGAAGGGCGGGCAGACGTTTGCACCTTCTGCAGCCAAAAGACAAATCAAACCTGGGCGTGTAAAACTACAGCACAGATAATGTCCCACCTTTCACACCATTAATTGAGTATCCCCCCCAAGACAGGGCCGGAAGCAGGGAAGTTGGGGCCCTGTAGGAAAGGGTGGCATGAGTCCCCTCCTAGCGTAGGAATTTTTAACAGGCACACACTGACTCATCCGTTACTGTAGGCCCACAAGTAGGGTATCAAGATAAAAATTTCAAAAATAAGGGACACTAAAGAACTGAGGAATACCGAAAAAGGGGAGGTCTATTATATTCCAGAGAGCTGTGGTGTTCAGAATAGGGGTTGTCTGTTGTGTCTTTAGACTTGTGATTAAGATGTTTGCCACGTGACTGTGTGTTGTGTCTAAGCACCGTCACTATTTTTGGCCACTGGTCTGCCCCCACCCCCGCCCCCCCCCTTAACTTCTCATTGGTTGCACAGATGTTTTGGGGGTGGCAGCTGAGTGTTTTCCATCTTCCCTGTGGCTAATGTTGTGTCTAAAAACATCGGGTGGTGTGTTCACAGCCAGTTCCGGTTTGTATGTTTCAATTCCTTCCTGTTTCCTTCACTCCGCGCTACTGTTCCTTGCTGCCCACTGATGACACGTTCCTTGCTGCACACTGGCTTTGTGCTCTCCCAAAGTACTCCCAGGGGGTGAGCAGTGAAGAATGAGCTGTTTAGCTGCAGTACAGAGCAGAAGATTTGGGGCAGACCCGACTGCTCTTCTGCATGGACTACAATTCCATGGGACTGCTTCTGCATGGAGAATTTCTGGTGTGAGGGGCAGGCAGGACTCCGATTAGCCCCTGGACGTTGAAAGGCAGCTGTTGTGTCTAAGTACGGCAACATATTAAACACGGGGAAACGCGTGGCTATACACTGGTGGCAACACACATTCAGCCACCCCTTTCGGTTGTGTCTAAAGGCGCCCCATCTGCCTAATCCTCCAGTCAACGCCGCTGCCGAACAGCTCATTCCTTGCTGTACGCTGCCTTTGTGCTCTCCCAAAGCACCCTGGGTGGGGAGTTGAGCAGTGAAGAATGAGCTGTTTAGCTGCAGCACAGAGCGGAGGATTTGGGCCAAACCCGACCGCTCTCCCATATGGACTACAACTCCCATAATTCCGTGGGAGTGCTTCTGCAGGGAGAGCTTCCAGCATGAGTGGCAGGCAGGACTCTGATTGCCCTGGAGAGGGAGAGGCAGCCGTTGCATCTAAGGGCGTTTATAAACGATCCCGCTCACAAGCGGGATCGTTTAATGTGCCGCATCTCCCCCGCGCCTACCTCTCTCGGACGGGTCTGATGTTCAGAAGAGCATCAGACCCTGTCTCTTATACACATCTAGATGTGTATAAGAGACAGCCTCCGACGCGCGGTAACACGCAGCTGGAAGAAGTAGATGAGCGCAAAGAAAGGCGGCTGATCAAAGGATCAGCTGCCTTTTTTGTCTCGTGTATAAACGCCCTAAGTACTGCAACGTATTAAAACCTTAACATTAATGTATTAAAACCTTAACATTCAGCCACTCCTTTCTGTTATGTCTAAAGGCGTCCAGTGTATCCTTCTCCCTAAATTATTTTAGCCCCATCTCACATGCTGCCCCTTATGCTGTGTAACTCCCTTCCTGAACACACATGCTCTGCTCCTTCCACCCTGACCTTCAAATCTCTTATTGAAACCTCCCTAGCTCCTCATGCCCCATAGATTGCTTAGTTCAGATTCTCCTTATACTGTCTCATCCTCCAGATTCCCCCTTCTCCCCTTGTAACGAAGCTAAATGGCTGGCCAAACGAAAAGGGCTTACATCACTTCAGGAAGATGAGCAGGCTTATCCTTAGGCAAACCTCCAAGGGAAGGGAGTTTCATAATTGTGGAGCAGCCACCGAGAACACCTCTCTGTGTGCCCTTATCGTGGAAACTCGGAGGGCAGATGGTATCTGCAAGAGGATGGTCCCAGCTAACCTCAGAGGGAGCGATGGGGCATCAGGGATGGCCTAGAACCCCCAGCCTTGCAGGTGCTAGAGTGGCTTCTAGCCACCTGAGCCACTATTAGTTCCGTCTCGTTCCAGTTTCTTCAAGTCTCTTAGGCTTTCCCTGTTTGGTTTCAACCCCACCTCCCTGCCTGTCATCCCACCTCCCAGCTTCCTGGTTGGCTACCAGCCAATATTTAAGGCATGCTGGAAGCCACAAGAATCTGGATAGAACAATTCCTTCTATCCTGACTCTGTGATCCTGCGATTCCTGGATTTCCTTGAACCTTTGGCTCCTTGTTTCCTGGTTCCCAGCTTCTAGTCCCTGGCTCACTGAATTCGTGGTTTGCTCCCTTGACTCCCTGGCTGTTACTCCAGACTCCTGGCTCTGTGTTTTCCTGACCTCTAGCTCCTCTTCCCTTCTGCTCCTTGGTTTCCTTGGGTGTTTTTGGATGGACACCTGTTCTGCTCCTGCTCTGCCCTACCTCAGGTGGCCCATCCATGTAAAGGCGGGCCACTCTGGAGTGAGGCAAAGCAGGCACTGCCTGCTCCGGGCCAGCTCCACTTGCGGTGCTCCAGAACATCCTGGAGCACCACAAGCACATCGGGCTGCCCAAACCCACAGCACTGGCTAGGGGTGTAGAAGCGATCCGTCTACTTGCAGACGGGCCGCTGCAGCTCCGCTGCCCAAACTTCAGGCTGCCCAAACCCGGAGTGCTGGCCAGCGGTGGAGCAGTGGTCCGTCTACTCGCAGACGGGCCGCTGCAGCTCTGCTTCTGACCGCTGTAGCTGGGGTTGCCCCAGCAACAGCCATAGAGATGCAGGTGGCAGCCTAGAGCAGCTGGTGATTCCCCCCCCTCCAGCTCTATGGGGAGGGGGCACCTCACAGGCCGACTGTGGTATGCGGTCGCGACCGCCTCTGTTTAAACCCTCTGGCTCAGACCCTTCGGCTCCTTTTCTAGTAGTTCTTAGGTCCCAGCCCTGTCTTGCCCCGTAAGCCCTAGGTCCACACTGTTCCCTCCTCCTTAGGCTTGGCCCTGCTCTACCCTCGTACCGTAGTCCTGTATCTAGTTGTAGCTTCCCTTCCTTGCAACCTCTATGCTGAGCTCCCCTCTTCCTTTGCACTGATAGCCACTGGAGAGCAGCCAAGAGGTTCCCCTTCTCCCTGCTCCTGTCGTTGCTTGCTCTTGAGGTCCCCCCATTCTGACCCCCTCCAGGTTACAGGATGAGGTGGTCTTTCAGATATTGGAGGCTCTGTGGATCTGTATTTTTTACCCCAGGGGCACGTCTCACGTTCTTGCTGTCACGTCAAGCTTATTCATGCCTCCCATGCAAGCTGCAGTGCCGACCCCAAGCCAGTCCAAGCTAGACTAGTACCTAGTGGTGGGGAACTGCTGGCTCGACGGCCAAATCGGTCTTGTAGCCGCATATTTTACTTGAGCTCTTTTCCAGTTCCCGAGTCTGGCCCGTGGATCCAGGTCCTACCTTCAAGCGCTGAAAGAGGGAGCTGAGGGGAAGGGAGCAGAGATGGAGGCATGCACTCAAGGACAGTGCTGGATCCATGATCTGGACCTGCCGCTTCCTCCCAGGGGCGTAGCTAGGCAGAAATAGGCCCTGGGGCAGACGATGGAATGAGCTGGGGCACTCTACTCCAGTGTGCACATGCACTTTACATTGCACGTGGGTTTGTGCAGCTGCACCTATGATAGCTGTGCCCTTGCTTCCTTCTCCCATCCTGAGCACACTCTTTAAGCATCCCCCAACTCCTAGCCGGCCTGCAGAGTTTGGACTAATTTTCAAAGTGGCCTCTGGAAGGGGGGGCAGGTAAAATCTCCTGCTCAATAAACCATCTTTGCCCTTTCTTTTATGCTGCCTCTCCCTCCCTGACCACATACGCTCTGCTTCCTGCCTCCCACCCTTCGAATCCCTCCTGAACACCAACCTCTTCCAACGGGCCTCTCACAAATCCTCACTCCCATACAGAGCACGTTTATGCTTCTTCTCATACTCCGTCACCCCTCAGGGTCCACCTCCTGCTTTGTAACCACGCTAAGCATGTGCCCCTCCAACGGCATGAATGTATCCCTGTCTCTCCCTAAGTGCCCCTCCCCTTAACACCCCTCCACTTGTCCAGGGGCAGATTGGCCATAGGAAGTACCAGGAAAAATCCCGGTGGGCCGCTGATTCCTGGAGCTGGTCCAGGTCAAGCAGGGGCCAGGGCCGGTGCCTGTAGAGCTGGGCTGAGGTAGCCCAGTTCAGGGGCAGCTGCCGGGCGGCCCATCAGAGCCCTGTGCTGGCTTCCCACTCCTCTTCCCTCCCCCCTAGGCTGCGTTGGGTGGGTGTGGGGCTGCCAGTTGCCTCCCCCCACCCCCTTGGAGAGAGAGAGAGCAAGTGCTCTCCACCTGCTCCTGGCCGCTGCCTGGCCCCTCGCTCCTAACGGCCTCTGCTCTGGGAGGCCCTGTTGGGAGGGGCCAGGAAGAAAGCGTCCAGGAGCTCAGAGGGTGCACGCTCATGCTGCAAGAAGCCTCCGGCCCACCCCACCACCAGGCCCACCACCGCCAGGATGGGGTAAGTAACGGCAACTTGTAAGCTGCCTGGAGATTCAGGAGGGAAGAAGCGGCTGGGACCAGACCTAGGGTACTGGGGGAGGGGGCTGGAGGGAAGGGTTGAGGCCAGGCCTGGGGGCACTGGGAGAGGGTTTGGGGGGATGTGGCTGCTGGGGGGAGGGGGGAGGGAAGGGGTTGGGATACAATTTGCTTGGACAAGTATTTGCAGGAAAGTTAATTTAAAAAGGCACAAACGCCTACATAATGTGTGCAGTTTAATTTGAAAGAACATTTTCAAATGCTGCTTTTCTACCTAGTTTCTGAGTGTTTTCTGTACTCTGGGCTAGCTGTTTAGCTCTTTTCTCTGCTACCGTACTCCTGCCATTACATTTCCTGCTAGTGCTTATTGGAGACAGGTCCCTGCCCAGCGAGTTTACAATCTAAGAAGGACAAGCCCTGGTTGCCCCCATGTACACTGGACTCACCTGGCTATTTTTCTGAGAGCGAGAGAGAGAGAGACTCAGAGATTGGAGTTGTCTGGTTTTACCCTGGGCAGATTTGGGGATGGAGGGAAAGGTTTGTGAGTGCTTTTTGCCCCCTGTTTGCCCCCATGCACTCTGGACTCACTTGACTGTTTGCTAGAACTGCTATCCCTTGTGTGCTTGTTCTATTCCATTGATCATGATCATGTGTGTAATTTTGGGGCTGGCTCCGCCTACCGTGGGCCACTTTCAGAATATTTTCCAGGGCCGTTTTAAGTTTCCAATCCGCCTCTGTCCATTCTAGAGTGTAAGCCCCTTGGGGCAGGGACCTGTTTCTAATCACAACCATTCTGCGTGAGGCACATTGCTTGGGCTTTAAACAATTGTACAAGATTCCCCACTCTTGGTCTAGCCAGTGTACACAGACCCTGAGATGCCGGGGTCTAAAATGCAGCCTTGCTGTCTCGCACGTTGTTTTTTAGTTTAACATGGAATGATCAAAAATACTTGCGGAGTCTAAACTCCTAATTGGCCTGACAGAGCTGGCAGGTCATTGCGAAACACAATTACCTCAGACCTGGGCCTGCTTCAGACAATGACCTTCCTAACAGGCTCTCCTTTCAGAACTCCACACCTAAATGCAAGTCGACAGCGCCTGACCCCCATTGAACTAGCACTCAACTCCCTAGTGGATTTCAGCGAAGATTTCTCTTAACAGCCTGAAGATGCCTTGACTAGGACAACTGTGCTATTGGCCTGGCTTAAAGCAAAATAGCCATCCCTTCACCGGTGGCTTGAACGTCCCAGAGGCAAAAAGCGCTTGTCACCATGAATTCACAGTGACATGCAAGGTTTGTAACCCCTTCTCTTTAGGGGCCTAATCCAAAGCCCACTGAAGCGGACGGAGAGTCAGCAGGCCCTAGAATAAATGATCATGCTTTTATCTTACGGTTTCACCTCTAAAGGGTTAATGCAATGGAAAGGTCTGCAGTACAATGTGACACAAGACCTTTTTATTCAACCAAGCACTTGGCAGGTAGGGATAGCGGAGGATTTTAAATTGGCTTTATGTAAATATCTTCTGTGTGGTTTTATAGGTTATAACCTGCCCTGAGCCTTAGGGAAAAGACAGGATATAAATAAATAATAAACAAATAAATAAATACACTGTTTACTAGATCACTGGTTCTCAAACCTTTTGGGCCACACCCCCTTCCACTTGTCCGTGGCAGCTGAGGCCCCTCCCACATCCATAAATCCTGCTTCCTCTGCCCATTTCCACCCTCTTATTGCTTCCCCCCTCTTCCTTTCCCCCTTGTCCTTCGACTCTCTTTCCCACTTGTCACCCCATTTTGGGGGAGATTCCCCCTCGCTCAGTGACAGTGCAGATCTGGGAGTTTGGCAGTCAGGGCCCTTCTAGTATCCCGCCCCCCCCCCAAGAATACCTTCTTCCCCCCAGTTGGAGATCCTAGTACTAGATGACCTTTGAGGTCCCTTCCAACCCAACAATTGTATGGTGCTATTTTTTTAAATTAAGACTTCTGATATCCCACCCCTCCTGCCAAAGGCTGCTCAGGGCGTCTTACAATATATAAAAATACACATATATAAAATACACAAGCAACATAAACATAAAACATCTAAAAAGGGGGAAGAAGAGGAGAAAAAAGGGAGAAAACACACACACCCAAGGAAAAGAGAAGAAAGAAATACCCCACCCTTACCACCCCCCATAAAAATAAAAACCCACCCTCACCCATCTCCCTCGCCAAAGGCCTGGCGGAACAGCCAGGTCTTTCATTGACATTGAAAAGAGGAGGGGCCCGGGGTCGCCGGGGCCTATGCCAGGAGGGAGTTCCAGAGCCTTGGCGTGGCCACTGAGAACACCCTCTCCATAGTCACCCCCCGGGACTTGGAAAAGGGCACTCCCAGTCGACCGCAGGGGCTGATCCAGAACACGGGGAGGGAGGCGATCCCGCAGATATATGGGGCCCAAGTCATATAGGGCTTTTTAGGTAAGAACCAGCACCTTGAATCGGGCCTGGAAGACTAGGCAGCCAGAGCAGAGAAGGCTATAGGCAGCTATGAATAAGAGCTGGTTTCAGACAGAGCTAATCAGTGGTTATGATGTATCAGCCAAGAGCCCAACAGATCAGTGTAGCCTAGATTTCTTGAACCTGGGAGACCAGGGTTCAAATCCCATCTTACTAGCCAGGATGATCTTGCGCAGCAGCCTCAGATACACATTGAACAGAAGGGGAGAGAAGAATGTATTCAGGGAGCGAGTTCCAGGCATGCGGGGCAGCAGCAGGAGACAGGCAGCCATGGTGGAGGTTCAGAAGCGTCTCACGCTCACTGTCTCACTCTCATCTACACTTTTAAAAAGAAAAAGGGGCGGATGTGTTTCGAGGAGTAAGGGAGTCACCATGAGGAGGTGAACGTGGTAACAGAGGAGAAGGAGCAGAGCTCCCAGACAGGAGTGTGGTGGGAAACAAGTGCAGAGAAATAAGAGGGGGGCAAGGCCATGAAGGGTCTTGAAAAATAAGGATCAGGAACTTGTGTTAAATGCTTTCAGGTAGAGGGAGCCAGCGGAGGGAAGAGAGGGGGTGCTGAACATAATTAAAGCGGCAGGCGAGGTGGATGAGCTGGGCAGTGAAGTTCTGAACAGAAGCAAGCGGAGCAAGATAACTCTCACTTGTTGCTTTTCTTACGTCTGGGTTTTTTGTTGGCTCCATCTTCGTTGCATAGGATATATCAGGGTGGGGAAAGTCAGGTCCAGAGGCCAAACGCGACACACAGCTAGTTTTTATGTGACCCTTTTCCAGTTCCTGGATCTGGTTCCACCCACCCCTGCCCCCAAACACGGAAAGACTGAGCTCAAGGTAAGGAAGCAGAGAGGAGGGCATGCACACAACAATACAGGGCAGATCTGTCGCACAGAACACTCCTTTTTCTGAATGTACCCCTGCTCCCAACTTCTGTGCAGCCCTTGGAGCTTGTATGAATTTTCAAAGTAGCACCTGAGAGGGAAAAGATTCCCTACTCCTGATGTATAGAGATTATATTCTAGGATCCCCAAACCTATGGTTTAAGGGAGGAGTAATTAAGGCTCTTACAAATTCAACCATGCTCCAAAAAGCACAGAAACTGTAAGCTAAGGCTCCCGTCTTAACTTGCGCACCATGTAAATAATAAAGATGTTGTACAGCCTCATATATTGTGCTTGCTTACAACTTAAGCTCCCTGCACCCACACCTTGCCTTGGTCTGACTCTTTCAGCCCCAATCCTCTTCCTCTGCAGGTTAGGGGCAACACTGAATCTGGGAACAGCAAGCTCCCCTCCGCCCCAAATATTATGGACTTGATTCCTGTTTCCACTAAAGCCACAATTTCTCCTTCATTTATAGCTTCCCTCTCAGGCAGCAGCAGCTCAAGTGCATCTGCTGATTACACAGGTGATTAAGGGCAAATATTTGTCCAAGTATATCACACGTTGGAATACCATACCGTATTGGAAAGGGATTTGGCTTTCCGTGGGCTGTGACTCCTGACTGAGGATTGGTTACCATTGGCTTTCCCCTTAGGTACAGCCCTCATAAGGAAATCAAGCTACTCATCCTGATCCCATACCCAACGCTGTTTCCCCCGTGTATACATCCCCCAGTACTTGAATATTCCATTCTTCCTATTCCAGCTGAAAGCACGTACGAAAAACATACATACACATCGCTCCTACCCTGCTGGCTGTCACTCAGACTTTGTCCCTGAATACACATCATCACCCATCTCTCAGACTTCTCCCCACATATATAACCCGTCCCTCCCCCAGTACTCAGCTGTCCCAATCTCCCCAACCGAAGTGATAGCATATAGGGAAAGTTGCTGTCCCCAGCTTCAGTGTTGCTCTCAACCTGCAGAGGAAGAGCATTGGGGCTGAAAGACAAAGGCAAAGTGTGGGTGCATGGAGCCTAAGATGTAAGCAAGCACAGTATGCGAGACTGTCCAAAATCTTTACTGCTTACATGGAATGCAAGATAAGGCAAGAGCCTTAAGTTACAATTGTCATGCTTTTTGGAGCATGGTTGAATTTGTAAGGACCTTAACTCCTCTCTTAAACTAAAGGTTTTTTAATCCTATAGTTTCCATGGTTTTTGAAAGGGGAATACACTAAATTCTCCCTTCTACAACAATATCAACCTGGAAAAAAAAACCCGACTTACTTTTCATTAATTTTCCAAATCTTTCAGGACTTTCTGGGAATTTTCGGGACTTAACTTGCTCCTAAGCACCAGAGGGGGAGGGGAGACTGGTGGTTACCTCTGGCCTCCTAGAGCGGCATATCCTTGCGGCACTCCTCGACAGAGGGACTGCCTGCTGAACCTGAACCAACGTTCTGCACATGTGTGATGTAACATTGCACATTCACTCTTTTCATTGAATAATATGGAAACTGCAAAACATCCTAACTTTAAAAGTACATGACCGATTTTAAAAATCCAAACTCAGGAAATGACTAGAATGCACAGTTGAATTTTCTGACACCCATACACCTCCAGATGTATATTAAACACAATTTTCTCTGTCAACAGGAGACAGTCACAAAAAACACTACTGCCTCCAATTTTCAAACTCATATAACTCAGCTGTTTCTCAACGGAACTTCCTGAAATTTGGACAGGTTCTACCACTCACGAAAACAATCATTCCTGGAAAATGTCACAGTGATAAGATAAATTATCTCCATTTTATGAGTACAATTTTCATGATTTAAACAGAGAATGTAACCTGTCTTAACTATACAGCCGCTCCTGCAGCTCTATAATAAAAGGCACAGTAATATACGCAAAAGGGGAAAAATAAGAATTTAATGACATTAGCAAAAATGTACAGCAAAGGACATTTGGATTCCCAGGTGAGAATCCAAATGTATCATTATGAAAACCAGGAAGTTTCTGCCTCATCAGCAAAATGACAAACTGGCCATTTTTGTCAAAAACGGCATTTGCTATGAAAATCCATCCCAGTTCTACACAAGGACACATAGCTCCACTAAGATGAGCTGCAGTTGCCCCCGCTAACTTTCTAACTAAGGAAGGAAAAGCAAGGTTTCTTTAGAGAGGGTATAATAGCATGCATTCATATTTCCAAAGCTTCTAGACTAATGCACTCTATTAGACGCTGTAGGTGGATACACCATAACTACACAGCTTAAAACAGCAAGTTGCACTAACTCTCATGTTAGCTAATAATCTCTTTGCAACCTACACAAGCCAAGAGTAATTCCATGCTTTCCTCCACACTCTGCAAGTCACACACCTAGCCCTGTCCCTCAGGGGAAGCCTTTGAAAGTCCCTAAATCATTATAACTACAGAAATTTGTAAAGATCTACAGGCTTGAGCTTGGGGGAAATAAATTCTGGGGCCCACAACACCTCACTGAAGATGCCTTTTCTTGCTCAGAGTAAAGGGCTGCCGCCTAGAGCCCCCCTGCCAATCTACCATGGGAGTGGTGTACTTTTCATATTAAGGAGAAAAACAGCCCTTGGACCCCGTAGTCTGGAAAGTGATCGATTTGCAGGAGAGTAGCGGTGCCCTCCATTCATTATTCTCTCTCAGGGGGCTGCATTCTAGAGCAGCATGGAAAATGGAAAGGATCCAAAGAAAAGCCACAATGATGATGAAGGGGGGTGAGGTGGGAAGAACCCCAGCTCACCATTCCAAGGACACAATGTCTAACTGCAAGAAAGGTTCAATAGTGGAAGACACGTTGTGGTATCTCCTTTCCTGGAGGTTCCCAAGAAGAAAGCTAGCGAGACATCTGCCAGGGATGCTTTAGAGCTAGGGTGTCCTGCCTCAGAGGCAGGGGGCTGGACTAGATGACCTTTGAGGTCCCTTCCAACTCTCCAGTTCTGTGATTTGATGATTCACGGCAGGCAGGGCTCTGGCTTCCTTCACTGGCCCTCAGCCATGCAAGCCGTCAGGACTGAGAGCAGGCAGAGCCCCAAGTACACTCCCAAGCCCCCACCGCCGACACGCCTCATTGGTTCCTCCAGGTATGGTGAGGAGTCTGCATCAGCAGGAGACAGGCAGAAGCGTTTCACTCCCACTGTCTCACTGTCACCCAGGCTTTTAAAAAGAGAAAGAAAAAAAAAGAGGCAGAAAAAAGGGCAAGAAACAAAAATAAACAGAAAAGGGGAGGAAATAAGAAACTACAGAGAGATGGAAATAAGAGAAACTGCCGAAATAAAGACAGAGGTAAATGGAGAGAGAAAAAGGGAAATAAGAGAAACTACAGACAGAAAGAGATAAAAGGAGGAAAGAGGGAGACGAGAGAGAAAGAAAGAATGAGGAAAATGGATTTGTTTGTAAAGCGTCCGTATTTCTGTTGTACAGATTCAAGTTCCCTGCGCCCCCGCAGCCTGACCCTCAACACCACGCGTACGTGCATGCACTCCCTGCATGCAACCTCTGTGCCAAGAATACAGCGTGCGCACAAAACACACGTGTCGTGGGCAGTCCACCTGTGTGTGGAGGGTTAGGATTGGGCCCTAATGAATAAAGTTTAAGCAAGATGGCCACCTCAGCCCCAGACAACCCTGAAACGCCAATTATTCTGAAATCAGTCTGAGGGGGAAACTAAAGGCCAGACATTCCACTGTTGATCTGTGGCGATAGGCGCTCCTCTCCCCGCGAGCTGTTGCCGTGGTGGGCTGAACGCACCAGACACACCATTTCTTTAAGGAAACATCATAAGCTGGGGGGTGAAATGCATGTGGCACCGACGCGTCCCTTCCAGGGTGGAAAGAACAAACCCCAATAAAATCTCAGAGCCATTGTGAGGTGCCTTTGTCAGCAAAGAAGCAACTCTTCTCTCTGCCCCCTTTTAATTTTGGTTAAGTCACAGCCACAGAGTGATAAAGCGCTTCCGCCCACCAACCGCTCAGGGCACTGCGAGGCAATTAAGGTGCCGTAATAATAATTAAAGTATAATTAATGCACAGTATAAAAATCAAAGACTGCGTTAAAAGGGCTAGACACTGCAGTGTCGTTAAGGCAGGTCATGCTCCACCACACATTTTCTCCTGCAAACTTCTGCTTCTGTAGCACATTTCTGGTGGCTCGGATGTTTTCATTTCCTGACCCATCTCCTAGCAGGCTTGTGCATTTTATTTGTCTTTCTGGGGGGGTTCTTCATACAGTCATAAAGCCAAAGAATTATAGGAGCTGGAAGGTACTTGAAGGGTCATCTAAACCACCACCTGCACCAACGCGGGATTCACCAGACCCAAATTGCCCACGCAGAAAAATCTATGCAACAAGAAACAGAGCTTATTACAAAACGCCAGTGTAGCAGGGTCGTTGCTCCCCTCCCTGCTTTTAGCCGCTGCGGCGGCTGGGAACCCCGTTGGGCTTTGCGGCGCCGCAGGGCAAGCGACAGGGCAGCCAAGAGAGCTGACAGGCGGCAGAGCTGCTTCTCCGCCTATGAAATAGACTAGTCTCCTTGAAACCGATTGGGCGGCACTTTAGCGTGCTCGGCTCCAATTGCTGTCAGGAGAGCCATGGGTAGGGTTGGAGTTCTGTCGGGATCTCCTTGAGGGGTGGAGTCTGGAGGACCATTAGTACCTTGGCCCCGCCTGATCGGTTGCCGGAATGAGGGGTGGCTAGTTGAAAAAAGTCGTAGGTGTGAGCTGAAGAGAGGGAGCCGGCTAGCGAGTAGCAAACACCCAGGGTTTTGTATGGCTGTGTAGGGCGTGCTGGCATGGACCGAAGGGATCCTGGACACCAGGAAGAATCGGCTGGTGTGGAACGAAGACTCCTGAACACCGGAGATTAAAAAGGTCGTGAGTGGCAGCAGGAGCTGCCTGGACTCTAAGTAGCCCAGCAGGGGCTTTTGTCTTTATCTCTGTGGGCTGTTAAGCAGGGACTGAATCAGAGATCCCCTGAGAAAGACACCAGCTAAGTTTCCAGTTGGAGCGCAGTTAGGGCCAGGGACTTATGAGACTCTATAGGGCATAGAGCCCTGGACTCTGGATGGGGGAAGACAGGGGGTTAATTGGTTCTCTCTGTAAGGCCCGGAGCTGGCAAGGACCTGAGGAAACAATGGCATGCATGCCTATAAGAGGGTGTTGTATGGCTGTGTACCCGGGGTGTTACAGAAGCCCTGTTTAGGGCATGTGGGTAGGGTTGTGTGCTGTGGGTAAATAAAGGGTAAAAAGAAAAAGTCAGTCTCCATGACTTTCCTGTGTATGCGCATGCGCCCCACCGAGGTCAAAGCTTGGGTTAGAACCCTTGAGGGACAGACCCTGCTACAATCTGCCACAAGTAGTGATGGGGGGGGGTGTACATCCACACGAGCTGGGACAAGCCTGATCCCCTGCGCGCCCCATGGCGGGAAAGCACAGCCACCACACTTTGGCCATGGTCTGCTCCCCTGCGGCCATCACCAGCTCCTCCATGCCCTGGGGCGGGCCAAGGAGCCGGCCACTTGGGGCTGGGTGCCCCAGCTCCTGCTGTGCTGCAGGGTTGGGCCAGCTGCCTCTAGGTAGCTGTTGGGGGAGGAGCGTGTAGAGGGGGGCCTGGGAGGAGCATACACGCGCCCCTCTCCCCACCCCACTGGTACGCAGTTATAATAACTCTACTGTTCATCTACTCAGTGTCACTTTGAGATCAGCTACATCCACTGATCCCGAGACAAGGGATCATAAAACAAGCCCCAACCCAGTTGTGGACATCTTTGATGCTTCATGAAGAAAGAAAAAAAATGTATTTTGGGGGAGGGGGTGTTAAATAAATAAATAAATAAATTCTTCCTGTAATGCCAAATAGAAATCTTCTTGCGAGCGTGACATAAATTAATCCAACTCTGTTTTAAAACTAATCAGGTTCTTTGCTCTCACAACTGTCCTTGGAAGCTTGAGTAGTTCATATGGTTAAAAACCATCTGTCTCTTCAGTTTCCAGTGTGGAGGCTACTCTGCATCCCTTCGATTTCTTGTAGGAAGGGAGAATTCCCTCTCACACAGCGCACACGACTGACCCCTTCTGCCCTAGATAAGAACATAAGAAGTGAAGTGCTATACTGGGCCAGAACGATGCTCCATCGAACCTAGAATCCTGTCTCTGATAGTGGCTAATCTTAGTGGCTTGGGAGAAATACCCAACAGGTCACAATGGGGAGATCCATTCCCTGTTGTTCACGCCCAGCAGCTGACAGTCCGAGGTTGCGTCCCCCAACCGACTTCGCTAATAATCATTAATGGACCTGGCCTCAAAAGATTGGAACGTATCCAATCCCTTTTTAAACCCAGTTATCCTCTGGCAGCAAATTCCACACGTTAATTGTGCACTGAGTGAAAAAAATACTTTCTTTTATTCTGCTGCCAGTTAGGTTTATGGAGTGTCCCCTATTTGAGAGGGTGTAAGGATATAAGCCCTCAGGTATGAGTCACTTCAGTGAACCAAACTCTGGCTCACTCATGTCAGACCAGAGGCTTCTCAGTCAGAGGGAAGCAAAACTTAACAAGAGTCATTTACTGGAAATAAGAACTTTATTTGGTGGTTGTAGAAACGCGCTTTCATACGGCCTTGTATATTCCTAGGAACAGGAATTATACTAGAAGTCTAGGTGATAAGGACTCCCAGTCCAGCCACACTGGCTCTGGTGGAAACCATATTGATACACTGTTACATCTACTACTGTTATGGGATGACTCGTTTATGTTTATGAAACCGGTGTATGATGAATTTGATACTTTGTAGAATGTAAGAAACGATTGGTGGTGTTAGCCGCTCCGGGCTGCCTGTGGCGGGGTACAAAATAAATAAATAAATAAATATGTATGTCTGAATATTCCAGTGAGCTCACACCTCATTGGACAGGTTTGAGTTCTTTGTCTGAACCCCTATAATAACCCATTCGGCGTAATGCTGGGACCCCAGATACTGTAGTCCAGCCCAACCATTCTGTATTTCTCTGTGTTGGGGAGAATCGGCCGTTCTACTCTACACTGGTAAATAAACCTTTCTTTACTTTGACATTTCCCTATGTCTGTCTCCGTACCTTTGACCTCTTTATGGTCTAGCTGTCAAGCTGCCACCCCTGAAGAGGTTAACTACTCCCAACAGAGGATAAATAACCATCCCCTATTTACTTGTTCCATCCACACCACTCTACTCCCAACAGAGGATAAATAACCATCCCCTATTTACTTGTTCCATCCACACCACTCATGAATTTATAAACTTCTAATCTATTCCCTCCCAGTCATCTCCTCTCCCAGCTGAGGAGCCCTAACCTATCAAGCCTCTTCTCATACAGAAGTGGTTTCATTCGCTTTATCATTTGTGTTGCTCTTCTCTGTACCTTTTCTAGTTCTATCTCTTTTATGAGATGGAGTGATTAAAACTGCACACAATATTCAAGGTGCAGTCACACCATATATTTATACAGAAGCACGTAGAAGATGTAAGGTTCAAAACAAATCAGGGGTGGGGAACCTCAGGCCCGGGGGCCAAATGTGGCCCTTGGCTAGTTTTTATCTGGCCCTTTTCCAGTTCCTGGATCTATTCCCTGGATCCAGTTCCTACCCCCAAGCACTGAAAGACTCAGCTCAGGAACAGGGGCGCAGCTAGGTGGGAACGGGCCGTGGGGCAGAAGACAGAATGGGCCCCCTGATGGGGCACTCCACTCCAGGGAGTGTATCCATTCTACATGCGTGTGGGGCCCCCAAGCATGTGGGTCTGGGTGCAGCCGCACCTACTGCACCTATTATAACCAGGGATCCGAGTTCACTGCACCAAAAAATCTTAAATTCTGCAACCGGTGAAGCCAAATTCTGCAAATTCACTGCAAACGTTAATATTTGCATAATTAACTTGATTTGCATAACTATGCATGCTGGGAAGCAAATTTGCAACAGGTTTGACATAGAATCACAACTTTGCTAATCAAACACGACTCAAATCCTCTGGAATTTCAGCACCCCAGAATTCCCACCTCATATTAAAACCCCAGACCTCCCTCACCCAAACATAGGGCCTTCAGACCCCCACCCACCCACAACTCATCTCCCAGGAGCCTATTTACCCTCCGGTCATGATCACACCTCCCGGACAGACGGCAGCTGCAGCAGCAATTTTAGTTTGGGGTCAGGTGACAAGTTTATGCCTGAGCCAGGATTTAAAGATCCTGCAGGCAGCTCCCACTGCAGTGTCACTGCAATTTCAGCCTGGCACCGCGAGGATTGGCTGATTCTGCGAGGATTGGCTGATTCTGCAAAAATCACTGCAAATTGCAGCAACGCAGTCAACTCGGGTCCCTGATTATAACTACACTCCTGCAGGGTAAGGGAGCAGAGATGAGGGCATGCATGCAAGGCTAGGGGACAGATCCATTGTCTGGATCCTCCTCTTTCTGAATGCGCGTCTTCCAACAACTTCTATGTGGCCCTCAGAGCTTGTACTCATTTTCAGAGTGACCCCTGGGACAAAAAGGTTTGCCACCCCTGGTTTAAGTAGAACACAGGTGGTGCCTTGGCACTGGCCCTCTGCACAGGGGAGATAAAGGACTGGGGAAAGTTCCCAGTCAGAACTCTTAAAGACCTGGCTTTATCTTCCTTCAAGTCACTCCTCCAAACACACCTCTTCTGCAGCGTACACAGGAAACTGTCCACTGATAATGGAGCGGTATATGGTGCACTCAGCACTGCGTGAGTAGCGAAGAGTCCTTCACCTCCTATTCCCACCTCAGCCTCCTGCTTTGTAGTCTTGTCTATAAAGGTGCATTCTCGCATGCTTCTCGAGTCAGTGTTAGCAATTCTGGGTGTCGGGGGAAGCCATATTGGAAATGGGCCGGGGCCATGGGGACTTTCCCATGCCTTTTCCATAAGAATGTAAGTAGAGCCAATACTGAGTTGGGCCAATGGTCCATCTAGCCCAGCATCCTGTCTCCAACAGTGGCCAGCCTCAGTTGCCTCAAGGGGCGTACGCAGCAGGTGACAATGGAGTAAATCCATTTCCTGTCATCCTCCCCCCAGTTTCCAACAGTCAAGGGTTTTGTACCCCAGACCAACCCAACTAGAAGCCCTTAATGGACCTGGCTTTCAAAGATTCATCCAGTCCCTTTTAAAAGCCTGCTACGCTGCTAGCCTGGGCACCATCCTCTGGCAATGAGATCCACAGTTGTACTTCCTTTTGTTTGTTTAAATTTGCTACATGTTAACTTCATGGAGTGACCCCTGGTTCTATTGTTTTTAGAAAAGGTAAATAGCAGTCCCCTATTTATCTGTTCCAAACCTTTCATGATCTTAGAAACTTCTATCATGTCCCCTCTCAGTCGTTGCTTCTCCAAGCAGAAGAGAACATAAGAAGTGCCGTACTGGGTCAGACCAATGGCCCATCAAGCCCAGTATCCTGTCTCCAACAGTGGCCAATCTCTTTCTCTTGGGAAAAGTATCCAACAGGTCATAATGGGCAATGCATTCCTTGTTCCAGCCCCCAACAGTAGGAGTTTACCTTCCCAAAACCTACTTGGCTAATAGCCATTAATGGACCTATCCTCCACGAAATTATGTAATTCCTTTTTAAAACTAGCTGCACTACCGACCGTGACCACTTTCTCTGGCAGTAAGTTCCACAGGTTAGGTGTGTGCTGAGTGAAAAAATACTTTCTCTTAGTTGTTTTAAATCTGCTACCAGTTAATTTCATTAAGCGTCCCCTTGTTCTAGTACTCTTAGAGCGGGTAAGTAACCACTCCCTATTTACATGGTCCGCACCACTCATGATTTTGTAAACTCTGATTATATCCTCTCTCAGTCGTCTCTTCTCCAAGCTGAAGAGCCCCAACCTATCCAGCCTCTCCTCATACGGGAGCCGTTCCAGACCCGTGATCATTTTTGTTGCCCTTCTCAGTCCCTTTTCCAGTTCTACTATGTCTTTTTTGAGATGAGGCGACCGGAACGGCACACAATGCTCCAGGTGCGGTCGCACCATAGTTCTATACAGAGGCATTACGATATTTTCAGTTTTATTCTCTATCCCTTTCCCTCCATATTTGGAGCTTTCCAAATACGGCTTCAAAGAGACCGCGCGGGCCGTGATTCCTATGGCGGCCGGCTACTTCTGGTGCATCTAAACGCACCCCACGCGGCTGTTCAGGGAGCGCTTCCATCAAGCCGGTAAGTAGAGCCACTCATCTAAAAGCAGTATCAGGGTCTAACCCATCGTCGCCATATTTGGGCTCGGGAAGGAATTTCCCTCTGGGCAGATTGGCCGTTGACTCCCAGGGTTTTTCGCCTTCCCCTGCAGCATGGGTGTGGCTCAGCTGTTTGAGAGATCTGGATCCTTCCTTTTCTAAAATTATTTCAGGCATCGGTGTGTTCTGGTTGGTCCCAGTCTCTACTTGTAAATATTGGTGGGATTTCTCTGTGCGGATAGTTGAGGTGTGGCGGGTCCTGAAGGGGGCTGGACTACATGACTCTTGAAGTCCCTTCCAGCCTTGTGACTCTATGATTCTATGACATTGCCCTAAGTCTGCAGACCTCAGTATGCAAGCAGCTCCCAGGTGGTGGCATGGTCAAGGCAGCAACGGAGGAATACATAGGCCGGAGGTGGGGACCATGGTCTGTGACTGAATTTTATTTGACTAGGGTTACCATGCTTCCCACCCCTTTAAAAGAGGACATTTATGAAAAATACATGGTGCAGGACTGCATTGATTCCAGCGCAGCCCTGCAACATGTATTTTTCATAAGTGTCCTCTTTTAAAGGGGAGGTATGGGTTACCCTATATTTAGCCCCTTTCCAGTTCCTGGATTTGGTCCCTGGATCCAAGCTCGTCTCTCAAGCATTGAAACAGTGATCTCAGAGGAAGGGAGTGGAGTAGAGACATCAGCATGCACTCAGGGATAGAGGAAATGGATCCATGTACAGATCCATGCTCTGGACCCTCCTCTTCCTTTCCTCTATTCTGAGTGCACCCCTGAGGCACCTCTGCCCCCAACTCCAATCTGGCCCACAGACTTTATACTAATTTTC
Organism: Sphenodon punctatus; assembly: GCA_003113815.1. Lineage (NCBI taxonomy): Eukaryota > Metazoa > Chordata > Lepidosauria > Sphenodontia > Sphenodontidae > Sphenodon > Sphenodon punctatus. The sequence goes on from QEPC01004899.1 coordinate 1,648,484, forward strand.
AGAGTGACCCCTGGGAGAGAAAAGATTCCCCACCCCTGACGTAGGCCCCAGGTTTGAGATCACCCATACACCTACCCTACTCTGTTCTGAATGGCTTCTAGGTGGGGCAGCAATACAAACATGCTGTGAAATAGCAATGGGTTTGAGATGCTGTGATGAAGTGGGGGGGCGATTATAATTTCCCCAGATGCTTTTGCCATCAAGTTTGGACACTTGCTGAGTTGACGGCTTTGAGATCCCCTCCCCCCCGTGATACTCTCTACTTCAGAGATGGGGAACCCTCAGGCCTGAGGCTTCTTTCCGGTTCCTGGATTTGGCCCCTGGATCCACTTCCTGAGAGGAGGCATGCACACCAGGATGAGGACAGATCCATGGCACAGATCTACAATCTGGACTCTTCCCCTTCCTGAATTCACTCCTCTCCCCAACTTCTATGCGGCCCCTGGAACTTGTACTAATTTTCAAAAGAGGCCTACTCTACTCTGAGCTCATCCTTCCTCCTGTCCTCTCTACAACCCAGTTACCAAAAGAATCCCAGAGAATTCAGAACCCCCATGCTGGAATGTTAATTGGACAGGGGGAGTGGGTTTTCATTCGTTTCTTTACAAAAAGCCTAATTCCCAGAAACGTTAATCACGTCAAGAACCGTTGTGAAGCTCAGAAGACTTACTCCCTCATCATTCTTCCCTCCCACCTGCATCCTCTTCCCTGATCCTCAGCCCCGGCCTAAGTGATCCATTAACATTCCCTTCCTCTGGTTGTTATTGCCTGAGCAATTCTGCCTGCCTCCTGGCCTCAATTAATTGTGGCCTGGGGGAGAAAGAGATAAGTGAGCACTCAGATTTAATGACATCTCCACAGATGGTAAAACTAAAAGTTCATTTGACAAGCAAAAGGGCAATGGGGAACGCAGTCAGTGTTGGAGCATAGAATCATCGAGCTAAAAGGGTCATCTAGTCCCAGGGCCAGCCTTAGAATCGGCGGGATCCTGGTGGCTCTGTCGCCTTCCCTGTGGTCCCATCCTCTTGGGGGCATCCTCCACCTGGCCCTATAGGTGGTCGTGTTTGGAGGTCCATTGGGAGGGAGTGGGGTCCTCGTGAAAACAGAGACTGTTCCACAACCTCCTTGGACGGACAACCTATTCCATTGCCCCAACAGTTGTTAGGAAGCCTCCCCCCGTGGGACCGTGGGCAGCCCCTGCCTGCGGTTGTCCAGGGGCGGCCTCCTGGAGGTCTTGCTGTTTTGTTGGGTCCGTAGCGACAGGACATTCTTGGCAGTTGTGCCGTCTCTTTGGAATGCCCTCCCGGTAGAGGTCCGCCTCAGCCCAAACTTCCTTGCCTTCCAGCGAAGTTGTAAGACCTGGCTCTTTCGCCAGGCATTTGGCGGGGGGATGGGTTAGGGGATTAGCTGGGTTTCTTTTTTAACAAACTGTTTGAATTTTAAACTGTTTTTATGTTTTATTTGCGTTTGTATTGTTATTTATTTGTGGTAGTAGTAAATATTTATTGTGTGTAGCCAAAGGCTATTGCAACAAGGAAAAAGTACAAATATACCAGTAAAATTACCAATATACCAATACAAAATATACCAATAAAATTACACAATAAATTCATAATAAACAACCCAGATGAACTAAACTATTTGCCGTGGCTCCACTCTTTGTCTTATACCTGGGACTTAGATTGCAAAGAAAACTGGCGACAACTCATAGCCTGTATCAAAAACTTAGATACCTGGTATGTAATTTCTGAAGCTACATCTGATAGAGTCAGAGACATCAAATTGATGGCAGTCCTACCAGGATATTGTAGCAAAAAAGACAATAACAATTCCTCACGCAGTTTGTCGTACAGGTGGCATGCAAACAATATGTGGGCCACTGTTTCAACTGCAAGATGATCAAAGGGACAAAGCCTGTCCGAAAATTTGATAGCACGAAGGTGGCCCTCCAAAATCATAGACGGCAGGGCATTGAAACGAGCACAAAGGAATAAATATTTACCCCTGGGTTAGAGAGGGCCAGTTAAATAAAAAGCCACACACACCCGAGCCGTTAAGGCATCAAGGACAAATAGCCAGCCATGTGGGGGGAAGCCTTGATCCTGGCAATCTCTTCTTGCCGGGCCACATCCTTGTGCCTAAGCAAAATTTCGGATCTGACTACGCAAAGTTCTTTCCCCTCCAAATAATTGTGGAAAAAGCCCAACTTGGACAAGCATGCTTCTATGGCCAAAGTCCAAGGACTTTTAAAGGGATCGTCCAACCAAAATTTGACAAGTCCTGCCTCTTGGGATCTCATCAATCGCAGCCAGAACCTTAAAGCTGAGTCCCAAGCCACTTCCGGTTCCGACCAGCTGGATTGCCCCACCTCTATCCTAATAGCTGCATGGGGAGTGCCCTTGGGGGCCCTCGTGAGACCTTGCAGAAATTTAGCCTGCACACTATTCAATTTATAGTTGGAGAGGGGTACCCAGAGTTCCGCTCCGTACAAAAACTGGGCCCGGGTTTTACTGTTAAAGACCCTAAGCGCTGAGTCCATGGCATCCCGTCCCGTACTCCTGAATAATCTCTGGATGGCCAGGGAAGAGCCCTTTGTGGCAGATAGTGCCCTCTCATACTGCTCCTTCCACCTGCCTGCGGCCTGAAAATATAGACCCAAATACCGGAAAACCCTCACTTGTTGTATTTGGTTATCATTCATAACCCATCTGAATGATTTTCTAGTTGCTGGGAAGGTTATTTATTTGTATTTTTATTTTATCGTGAGCCGCCCTGAGTTGCTTGTGCGAGAAGGGCGGAATATAAATATTTCAAATCAATAAATAAATGCCTGAGCAAAATCTACAGTGCTGCAATTTAAGCCCATTCCCTCGTAGCCTTGGACATCCATTTGGCAAAAGATCTTACAACCGCATTTTCCCAGTTGTCTTGTAGGCCAAGGGGACAAATTTAACAACTGTTCTTTGACAGTAGGGATGAAGGTTCCCTGGCCTGTGGGTTAAATGTGCCCTGCAGCCAGTTTTTGTTTGACCCTGTGGCAGCGTGGTGCCACAAAAATGGCAACAAAGCCGAGAAGGCCATAAGATGGCAGCCAAACCAGACCCACAAAATGGAGCACAATAGGGTTTACATAGAAAAAGGGAGCTAGCCCTTTAAATCAGCATATAGCCAACGGTTCTAGGCCTATATAAAGGCCCTGCAAGAGCTACAGGATGCAGTCTGCTGAAGACAACCTAAGGAGAAGGATCCCCTCCAGACCTGTAGGGTACCAAGGGCTAGGATGCCCAGGCAAGGTCAGGCAGTGGCCTAGGCAAGATTACTCCAGGCTCAGGCCTCTTAGGGAGAGTAGGCCTCACCCATGGATCAAGGACTAAAGTATTGAGGTGTAATCTTTCTGTTTATTGGACTTTTGGTTTTGTTCATATATTTTGGATTTCAAGGGACCCACCCTTGTGGGAGAAGCCCTGCATAGGTTGGTGCAGGACTGGCTATAAGGGGTGAAGCGGAGGCTAGCTTCCAAATTTAGGGTAATAGACCCTAAGGGTGCGTGGTGGCAGGGTCTGAGCTGGTTCCCCAAAACATGTAACTTGAGGGACGCTGCCACAGACCCCTTTCCAATTCCTGGCTCACAGATCCAACTCCTACCTCAAGCCTGAAAGAGTGACCCCTCAATGGCAGGAATTGGAGACGCGGTCGTGCACTCAAGGACAGGGGATGGATCTGAGCACAGATCCATGGTCTGGACCTCCTCCTCCTTTCTTCCCCCATCCTAAGCATACTCTTTTAAAAGCCCCATTCCCAACTCTCAGCCCGCAGAGTATGTACTAATTTTCAAAGTGGCCCATGGAAGGGAGAAGTTTCCCCACCCCTGCCTTTAGTGCTTGGTTCAACTCCCAGTGAATTCAACAGGGAAACTCCTATTGACTCACGCAGAGAGGACACACTGAGTGTTTTCAGACAGACAGGGAGTAGGCCAGAGCCCTGGAGCAGGCACGTGGGTGAGCCAGACTGCATCTGCATGCACCCATGGGTTTGGCTACCTTCAGACAGGTTGCTGTGAGGGTGAACTAGCTAAGAACTATAAAGCACTTTGAGTGCTGAAATCACTAGATAAATTATTAATAATAATAGGTATCTCAACTACTTTGGCAGCATCTCTGATAAACTTCAGTGGGAAGTGGACTGGGCCCTAAGTTTCCTCCTACTGCGTGCCTGTGCTTAACCACTGTGGATACCCTCAGCCCAAGGGTGACTTTTTCACAAATTGAGTAATTCCATTATTTTGCCTGTCACAGTAAGCCTGATCTTTCTCCTCTAACAAATCAGGGTGTTTGGTGTGGGGTTTTTTGGGGGGTGGGGGGGAGGTGGACAGCTCAGTGTGATGGTGACACACGAAATATAATTGATCCCCTCAGTATTGTGTAAAAGATTCACTTTATTAGGGACACTGCTGGAACCATGTCCAAACGGAAACAATGAAAAACTTGTGCAGAGCAAAAGCCGTACTTCTTGAAAACACCCACCTGAATGCGATGCCTCGGGAAATGCGAACGAGACCCCATGTTAATATATGCCTCCGCATCTTAAGGGCCCTATAATAGTCTGTCGCAAGCAACCCTTTCAGCACTAAAGAACAAAGGAGGAGAAACCCTTACTGCTTCCTTGGCTTCATGTGAGACATACTGTTTCCAGCACAGACTTTATTTAATCTTTTCATAAGTAACTCTTACCAGGAAACGTTTTTTTAAAAGGGAGCATTTAAAAGGTAGAAAAGTTGGTCTCCAAATGCATTTATTTATTTATTTTTAAGAAGCTCTTTGTCAAGAACTCTTTTGGGGAGCGATTCAAACTGAGGGAACACAGTTGCAATCTGCACTTCCAAATTAGTTTGCAGACACTCAGGGTGCTGTAGCATTCATTCTATCAAAAATATTAGGCAATGGCGTTAGCCCCTTTCAAAGTATGGACCACAGGCCTTTGATGCATTGTGCTACTTGAAAGTTTCGCACCTAAAGAAGAGTCTCTTTTAAGAAAAAAAAAAAAAAAGGGTGGGGGGGGAAAGGCTTTCATCCAGCATATTCTGTTCTCTACAATGCGCACAATGCCATCGGAATCTTGACCTGCTTCGCGTCTGATGGGCTGGTAGCTCAGACGGCGTAGAATAAAACGGCCGTTTTCTATCAATACAGTTTAAACACTCACGGCTCTATTCAGTAAAGTATTATCCGGGGGCCTGCCAGGCCACAGAAAGCAAGAGAAATTGGCTCCATAGCTGGCTGACCAATTCAGCGGTAAGAAGCGACCCTTTCGCAGCAGTGTTTCTTTGGGGCTTTGACACACGCTTGCTGGGGGCTGGAGTGAACCGCAGCAGGAGGGGAGAGTTAGACCGTCCTAGATCTGCTTTCTTTTTCAAAGTCTGCTTTTGCATATTTCCCCTTTTCGTGGCGGCGTTTCTCCTGCTAGTCTCGAGCATCGTCAAACTCTCACTGAAGTCAATGGGAGTTTTGCCTTTATCTTCAAGGGGATTGATATCAGACCCTTAATTTCAGACAGAGCTGTACTAGGGGAGGGATGCTAGACACTAGAATGGGATTCAGAAGAGCCAGGCTGTATGACTGCCACTGCTACAGGCTGCTTATGTGACCTTGGGCTAGTCCCTTACTCTCTTACAAAATGGGGATACTACTAGTTAATAACAGTAATAATCATTTTAATTTTTATAGTACGCCCCTTCCACCTGTGCCACAATGGTGCTTGGAATGCTTAATGACAAATTACTCTATAGCACTTTCATTGTCCATACTAGCGCTTTGTCTCATTCACCCCCAACAACCCGATGAATATTATTCCTATTTTAAAGATGGGAACTGCAGCCGAGAGATAGTCACTTGCCCAATGCCACTCGGAGAGCTCATGGCTCAACTAGGATTTGAACCCTGACTGTCCTGGTTGCTCTGCCTTGGTGTGTTGCCTATTTACCTGGGAGCTCACTGGTCAAGGACCCTCGCTCACTAGAGCCATTTTCACACTAGTGGGTCACCCCTGATGAGAAGAGACAGGGAACGCAGAGGTGCCTGGTATTCTAGGGCAAGGGGGAGAGCAGCTCGCCCTGCTTTCTGCCCCATCATCACACACTTACCCCAGGGCTGCTGCCGTACACACCTGCAATGTATGTGTGGATAACCCTTAAAATGATCGGTAAAAGCAGGAGTAGAGATACTAAGCCAGCCCGTTTCCTTATGCCTCTTCTGCACAGGGACACAGGCAGGAACCGCTATGCTCTGGACCAGTGCAAGGGGGATGCCAACCAGTCTCTAAAACCCAGTACAATTGCTCGGCATGTATGTGCGAGGCTGATTACCTGGTACTGGTTTAACCCATTCAAGCATATAGATTTCCCAGTGTCAAGGCTGGGTGCAGATCTGCCTTCGGACAAGAGCTGAACTGAGTACCCGCAAAAACAGGTGGACTCCTCAATTTACAGTACCCAAATTGAAGCGGACATTTCCGATATCTTTCTGCACCCAAGCCAGTTTTCAATCAGGTAACCTGAAATGCCAACAACCGGTATAATGAAATAACGATTTTCATCCCAGATGGTGGAATTTTTTCTGGCATTATTTTGTTTTTTTCTGGTATTTCTGGGTACTTGAAAAAAACGGTAACCAAAATTTCGGGGAGTTGAGTAATTTATCGGTACTCGAGTACCAATTTAGATGCCTGAAACAGTACTCAAAATGCAGGTATTAGCTGCAGGTACCTATGTCAGTGCTGCTACTTCAGACCAATCTCACTCAGGGTCTGTGGTCTAGAAAAGGCTGGAAGGAGATCAGTCTCATCTGTTTTGCCCCAGCAGGGTGATCCCTGACTTTGTAAGAGGGCGGGAGCTGGTTTTACATCCTGCACCAGAGCAGAATCCAGTTTGTGTGACCACTGCCAGACAGGGCCCCATAAATAAACTCAAAATGACGACAAGTGTGAGAAGCACCGGCATAAAATACAGACTCGCAGGGAGAATGGCCACCTCTTGGGGGTTTTGACCCCAACACTTCAATGGGCTATGAAGTGTCAGGGTTAAAACTGTGAGGGGTTAGGGGTGGAAAATCTTCCAGGGCCTCAAATGCAGAGAGCTCTGCCCTGTGGTGATCCAGGAGCCCCCCTCAGCCCC
>QEPC01004899.1:1665305-1740787 GCA_003113815.1 Sphenodon punctatus
TGGCTGCAGTCTCTTCCCCAGCATTTACCCCACTGTAAAATGTCCTAAGTTCAGCTCCCATCAGTGACACTGCAGCAGAGCTTGCAGCTCCTGGAAAACCCCAAAGTTCTGGCTCCTAGCCCCCACCCCACCCCCACCCCATTCTAACCTACTAGTCCCCACACCTCTCCCACAGAACCCAGGAGTCCTGGCTCTCAGCCCTTTGTAGATAATCCATCTGTGTGCACAGGTTGTATTATACATACAACAAAATATGTACTTTCTCGTAGCATCTATGTATAATAACCTCTCTATGAATATCCTATGCACAGATACCCATTCTCTTCTCTTCGACAGTATAGAGGGAGATGTACATAAAACATACATATGTTTGTTGTATGTCTAATCCATGTCCATCCTGATGTTATTTTAAAATCTCACTCTCTCCATAACGTGGGAACTTCAAAACATCATAACTTAAAACTACATGATGCATTTTCAAAATCTAAAGCCAGGAATGGACTAGATACACACTTAAATTTTCTGATACCTCTACGCTTTGACATGAATCACTTAAAACAAACTTTCCTGCAATATAAAACATCACAAAAGGGAGAAAAAACAGTTCTGCCTCCAAAATTCAAAGTCCTATAACTGTTTCTCAATCGATCTTTCTGAAATGTGAACAGCTTCTACCCCTCACCCAAGCAATCCTCCCTACACAATTTCACAGTGATGAGATCAATACTTTCATTTTTATAACAAGTAGAATTTTCATGATTTTAACAGAGAGTGCAAGTCGCCTTAACTATAGAACCGAATTATATTAGGACCTCAGCATACCTGAAAAACAAGGTTTAGGAGTTTCTAGTTGGGATCCTCAAATCTAAGACACCCCGGATAAGCAAACACTTATGAAAACCTCAGCCAAGGAGTTTCCCTCATCAAGCCTTAGCTTTGGTTGGACTTGTACTTCAGTTAGCAGAGATGGTCAGTCATTCCTTTGGAAGAAAGGGCAGCCTACTACACTCTAGTTGGTGGATTGTGAACACATCAGCTAATATGCAAATGCTTTAGACACTGCATAAATGCAGGCTCTACTGAAAATACAGTAGCCTAAAGGTACCAACATTAATAAGGGTTTATAATAAAATACTAGCTCTCACATTATCCATCCAGTCACGAGGCTTTTTAGAAGTCCTCTTAAATATCCTTATTAAAATACCATCAAGACAGTCTTGGATTTTTGTCCTACGTTTTGTGGTAGGGATGGCACGAATCATGAAATGCTATAAAATTGGCCTGCCGGAGGCGAGTTGACAGGTCATTATTTTGGGTCCTGCAAATTCCGTGAACCGATAAGAAAACTCCACCACCTTGATGTTTTATCATTTTGCCAGGTTGGAAAGGAAAGTGGGGGGAAAGGAAATTATTTCAATCCAGATAACAATTCTATTTCTCTGCAGCAAATTAGAGTTTTACTTCTCACAGAGGGCTCCATCAAAGTGTAAGTGGGACTGATAGGGGACCCATTTCATACTAGTCAACAAAAAGATTTCCTCTCAACCCACTGGGAAACAAGGGTGTAAACTGCAAAGAGCGAAAACACTGCCCCTTTGAGGAAGAGAAACCATACAAGATTGCAGCAAAAAACAAACTTGGGAAGACTAGCCAAACCCAAGGAAAGACAATGTAAACACTCAAGCAGTGATCGTAGTCAAGACAAGATCCACCCCAAGCCAGGTGTGGTTACAACTAGTTTCTGTGGCCTACAGTGCACAAGGGGGAGTGACCTGATCAGCGTTATGTTCAACCACCTTCGACTTTCCCAAGCCATTGGATCAGGTCCCAGAGGCATAGCTAGGTTGGAATGGGGCCTGGTGGAGAAGAAAGAATCCCCCCCACCCTTCCCAGTGACAAGAGGCTCAGCTGCACCAGGGGGCATGGGCTTCCCCAGTGCCGCTGTCCCTAATAAAGCTATGTCCTTGTTGAGTATCCATTCTCATCTGGGTAGAGTAGGGATGGCCATCCATGGTAAAACCAAGCAGCAGTTGAACCCACAGCCTTCAGGAATGTAGTCAAGTACTTTAACCACTCGTTACCATGCCTAATGACCATAGGAGGATCATCACCACTGATGCACACTCAAGGAAGTCACAAATAGCCACAGCAACTATATTAAGGGGTGGAATGTATTCAACTTTATATATCATAGTTTCCAGTATTTTCAATGGGAGAGGAAAACACAACATGTGTTAGTAGGTTGAATTGTTTTCATTAGTTTTATGATGGCGCCTGCTTATCCATTTCAACAAATTACTGACTATGGGACAGACACCCATTTGCCATTCAATTTCCGTGTGACAAAGAAATCCAGACCACTTGAGGCTCAGCTATCTAGGTTCCCACGCAGTGTCGCATCAATGTAATGTCTCTGCACAGATGATTCTAATGCGTTCTATTTAAGGACTCATTCACACTACACTTTTGGAGAGTGGGGTAGCTGCCCAAACCCACATCCCAAGTGTTGTGTAATGTTGTTACCACTTTCAACTAAGTGGAAGGTGTGTACAGTTGCACCATGTATTCCCACCAACAATAGGAGGCATGGGAGGGGGATATAAGGAAACAAATGTGGGAGTTTCATACAGAGAAACAGAGAGCAATATGGTGAAGGGTGTTTTTAATGTTGTAATAGCCAGGGCCAAGTTAAACCTGGCATGTTTTATTGAATAAACCACCCCCAAATGGAAAATTTATTTTGAAGCTGCTGAGGCTGAACTCTCTCCCCCAGGGGTAAGCCGACGCACAGGGTGTCATCAGACATGAATACGCAGCATATGCAGCATAGAAGGCTGCATTCAGATGTGCGCGTAATTCGCACAGCAGCATTGTGCGATTTAAAGCAACGCGCACTTCCGGGCTGGTGTGAATGCGCCTAGCGCGCACATTTCAGCGTAACGCGAACTGTTGGAGCTGCTCCGAGCAGCTTTTAAAACCGCACTCCGACAGTTCGTGTTACGCTGAATTGGTGCATTCAGACCAACCCGGAAGTGCACGTTGCTTTAAATTGCACGATGCCGCTGCCGCTGCTGTGCAAATTAAACGCACGTCAGAATGCACCCTTAGTTTGTTACAAATCGGAAGCATGAAGATTCTGCAGACGTTATTGCGTATACTTGGCAACATGAACAAACGGTGCCACTCCTGCTTGCTCCGCCCCTAAACAGGCCCCTCCCACCAGCTCTTTCCAGGAAGCTATCCTGGGATGCAACACGTAGAGCTGGGTTCCTCTTGAATCAGTGAGATGCAATTTGCTCACATATTTTTACGAATACTAGCTGTAAGAGGAATAAACCAAACGAAAGGATTCTCAGACATTTTGATTAACTGGGATTGGAAACAAAGGTTTCATTACACCTTCCCCATTTTGGGGGACATTCTCATGCCACCACAAAGATGTGCAGGACGTAGAGTGGCTGGGCATGTCCCTCCCATAAATGACATGTCTCTAAGGTTTCCCGGATGACCTCTGTCATGCAGCACGGTGTGATGCATTACCAGATATAACGTGAACTACATTTCAAGTGCCCACCATGCATTTTATCGCCACGATGGACATGGGCATAAAATGATTGGCAAGCAAGTGGCGTATATGTAGTGGACATGAGGAGATTTAGGTTACATGCATGGCACAGACTTCAAAGGACTGACTAGTATGTCATGTCTGGTGGCAGGACAGAGGAGTGGAAGGCTCCACCCTTGACACCACCAGTGTCCCAAACCATCTAGTGTTTAAAGTCCTTGGGTCCTTCTGCAGTCATCGATGGTACTCATCTTTCCATAGGTGCTTGGCATCCTACAAGTTCAGACCCCTTCCCCCCCCTCCCCCCAAGATGGATAACCAGTCACAACAGCAGCTTCATACTTGCTTAACACACTTGGCCTTGTTTCTCCTAGCACCTAGCACACGCTGACATATCTAATTCAGGAAATCAGGCCTGTATACTCACAATTACGCTTGTCTCAATTTCAAATCTCAGGCAGATGTTCCCTTGGTATCCCGGAACATTTCCTGAAAAAAGAAGGAAAGATTATTTTTTTTAAAAAAAAAATCAGAGCAAGAAATTGACTCAGTTTTAATATTAGTAACTTGGTCAGAAGTCCTTGTCCGAGACAACATTTTTCCTCCCAGGATGCCTGTTTTATAGTCATAGATTTTTAAAGTCCGAAAGAATCACTGAGATCATCTAGGCTGATCTCCTGTACAGCACACGCAAACTGAATTCTCTAGTTATTTCGATACCAAAGCTGTTTTAAATCGTATTATGCTAAAGCAGAGGTGGTGAACATTTCCCCTCCTGTCGGCCACTTTGAAAATCAGAACAAGCTCTTTAGGCCAGATAGGAGTTGGGATAGGGGTGCTTAAAAGAATGGTCTTAGGACAGAGGAAGGAAGGGAAATGCCATGGATCCAGCCCTCTCCTTGAGTGCATGCCCTCATCTCCACTCTCTTCCCCTGAGCTCTCTTTCAGCGTTTGCTGAAGGGACTGGATTCATGAGCCGGATCCGGGACTATTGAAATAAAAGCCAATGCAACCAAACCCGAGGCATTCAAAAATGCTTATTGTGTTTGAGCTTCTAAACATTAGCATTTGACACAGACAGATCAAATCCAATATTTTTACATTTGGCATAATAGAAGTTGTAAAAATAAACCTAGGAGACAATTAGCCTTTTGAAACTGGAGACTCAGTATCACAAGTGTTGAGACAATTAACAATTCAATACATTTCCTGCTTGATTTCAGTATTCCAAAACAATCCTCCTGGCTCATCTTCTGCAGGGCTTTGGGTGGTGTAAAAAGTACATCCTCCCTCTGGCTCTACGCAGGCATGTTGAAAGTGCCTAAATAATGAAGGGCTATGAGCGTTTCAAACTATTTTATTAAACTGGTGAGATAATTACAGTTTACACAAGCTCAAATAGCAGAAAGGAAACAGAACTAGTAATTTTTTCAGCATTCTGCATTTCTCCTTTTCATGCGACACAGGCATTAAATGCTCCTAAGAGGTCATCGCTATGCAGTAAATTAAACCTCTCCTGAAGTCACAGGTAACTTGTAGAGCACACAGTGGTTTGCATTATACCAGCCCACCGACTGACTCGAGTTCAGACTGTAAGGTCAGTCAGCCTTGTGGACCATAGAGTCACCAGCAAGCCTGGAGCCACTAATGATTCCATCTGCTTTTGAGGACCTGACCTCCCACACGGAAGCCTGACCTGTTTCTTAGCCCCAGTCCCAAGCCAGATCATTAAGCTGATGAGAAACCACTGCACTCGGGAGTAATAGCTTAGTTGCAGCTAAACAGCAGAAAGTCATCAGCAAAAAAAAAAAAAGGAAAAGAAAAGAAAGGTAGAGGGTTTCAGGCAATCTGTAATCAGAAAGGCCCTCAGCATTTTGACTAGCCAAAGACGGGCACTGGCCTGAACCACACGTGCTTGCTGATATGTTCACTCACTCACACAGACACATACCTGGCAGCAGAGGTAAGACGGGCATCTCCAGCAGCCTGGCTGCTCAGAGGCTCTGCTAGTGGCTGCCAAAACACAGGGGCACTCCAGTGCCAGGGTGGTAGCCACCACCTTAGATCAGCCCACAGGATTTCCCCCCAAAAGCAGGATGGACCCAGCTAGGGCAGGACTGTTAGGAGGTCTGGATGAGCCATGAGTTCAAATCAGGCTCTTTAAAGTCAATGGGTGCAATTGGGTCCTCACTGAAGTCCATGGCTCAGCTCCCAGTGACTTTAATTGCACCCAATGGGTGCTAGAAGAATAAAGCCACCACCTTTCCAGATGCTTTGATGCAGAAAGAGGCATGAAGTCATGATGTCCCTAAAGGGGCACGGCCACATTAGAAAGGGAGTTCCTGCCTTGTGACATGGCCACGCCCCCGTTGAAGTGTTGTGGTATCATGGCGCTCAGCAAGGGGCAGGACCACGTCCGAAAAAGAGGTAGGAGAGCATCTTCGCCTCACGTCATTACCAACCCGGCCACCCACTGTGGGAAAGAGAGGGTCCGCCTGGAGTCTCCAGTTTGGCAAGGCAATCCTGTATAAGAACCTGCTGGTCTCAGACCCAGGAGGCTCTGGACCAATGTTCTAGCCCCACTGTTGTCCAGGCTTCATACAATGAGCCTCGCCGAGACGAGGAACTCTGTTCTCACCTCCCTCCAGGCCTCTCCTAAAGGAGGTGGGGCCAAGGAGCTGCCACACCCCTTCCTGATGACGTAAACCCACCCCCTGCAGCAGGAGTGAGGAACTCTAGGCCTGGAGGCCAAATGCAGCCTCCAGAAAGTTCATGGTTCTATCTCCTGAATCCAGTTCCCTCCACCAACAACCGAGCTCAGGGTAAGGGAGCAAAGATGAGGGCATGCACACAAGGATAGGGGACAGATCCATGGCCCAAATCCATGATCCAGACCCTCCTTTTATTTATTTAGCAATTTTACATCCCGCCCCTCCTGTAAAAAACAGTTCGGGGTGGCTTTTCTTGAGTACACCTCTAAAGCACCCCCATTCCCAACTTGCATGTGACCCTTCAAGCGCGTACTAATTGTGAAGTCCAGCTGAGAGACTTTGGGGTCGTTGCTGACTGGGGTAATCAATGCCTCCCTACAGGGGGGCAGAGGGCCGGACACCCTTAAGGAGGCCATGATTCGGCCTCTACTCAAGAAACCATCACTTGACATTGATTCTCCTGCCAACTATTGACCTGTCTGTAACCTCCCCTTTTTAGGGAAGGTTATTGAGCGGGCAGTGGCTCAGTAGCTCCAGGCGCACCTGGACACTATCGGTTTCCTAGACCTATCACAGTCTGGCTTTTGTCCAGAGTATGGCATTGAGACTGCGCTTGTGGTCTTGGTCGACAGCCTCCACCTAGAACTGGATACGGGTAATTCAACTTTATTGATTCTATTAGATCCGTCAGTGGCATTTGAGACTGTTGATCACAAGGTGCTGGTGACTCGCCTGCGGTACCTGGCTGGGGTGGACAGAGCTGTACTTCACTGGTCCCATTCTTTCCTAGCCGTGAGATCCCAGCGGGTGGTGCTGGGGAAATGTTCATTGTCTCCCCAGGACCTCCCGTGTGGGATCCCGCAGGGCTCTATTTTGTCCCCCTTTTTGTCCAAAGTGTACATGCAGCCGCTGGGTGAGATCATGAGGGGGGTCTGGTGTTCGGTGTTACCAATATACGGATGACACCCAGCTCTACCTCTCGTTTTCATCTGACTGAGGCCCAGCAGTCTTGGTGCTTTCTCCGTGTTTGGCAGCTGTGGGCAATTGGAGGAGAGCGAGCTGACTGAAGCTGAATCCCGACAAGACGGAGGAGATGGTGGTGGGCAGGGTCAGTGAGCTGGAGGACTCCAATTATTGGGTTTGCCACCCACGGTTACGCAGGTACGGAGGCTGGGGGTGCTTCTGAATCCAAAGCAGCTGCACTTGGGTAGTTAGATGGCGGCTGTGGCTGGGGGGCGTCTTTTGACAATTACATCTGGAGAGGAGGCTCCAGCCTTATATTTCTAATTCTGATCTTGCCATCATCATCCATGCCTTCATCACCTCGAGACTAGACTACTATAATGCCTTAAGTGGGGCTGCCCATGGTGATGGTCCGGAAGCTGCAGCTAGTGCAGAATGTAGAGGCCCGTCTCCTGGTAGGGACGGGCCAATATGAACATATTACTTCGATTCTTTGCATGCTGCATTGGCTGTCAATAGTCTTCCAGGTGCGATTCAAGGTGCTGGTGTTAACCTATAAAGCCCCAAATGGTCTGGGTCCCACTTATCCGCGGGATTGCATCATCCTCCAGGCCTTCGGACGGCCTCTGCGGTTGGCTGGGGGGCACCCTCCTGGAGGTCCCATACTGTAGACGGAGGGCCACGTGAGGAGGGTGTTCTCGGTGGCCGCTCCATTCCTGTGGAACTCCCTTCCAGCCGAGATTCACCGCTGCCCAGATTTTACACTGCCACCGGAAGGTGAGCAGACCTGGTTGTTCTACCAGGCGTTTGGAGGGGGTAGGGAGGGTTGAGTTGGGGGAAGGAAGGGGGGGGGCGGTTATCAGGTTTGTATGTTCCTTGTTATATAGTTTACTAATTGTAAGCCACCCTGCATAGCCTGAAGCAAGAGGGGGTGGGGTAATAAATGAATAAATAAATAAATAAAAGTGGCCCCTGCAGCAGGAAAAGGTTCCCCACCCCGTCCTACAGAGTGCTGAGGTCACAGTGCTCTGCAAGGGCGAAGCCACACCCCTTTCTCATGTAACCCTGTGTCAGCCGCCACGGCCGCTTCTCGGCCCGACAGCTGCATCCGGCGGCTGGAGACCCCGCCCCCAGTTCTCCGGAGGACGAAGCAAGGCACATCACGGTGCTGCCGCCGCTGCCTATGCCGCCGGCAGCACCCGACACAGCACCAACAGCTGGACCCTCCCGCGACGCGGCGGGGCCACGCCCCCCCCGCGTCGCTCTGAGCACCTCCGGGCGCGTGTAGGGGGCGGGGCTTGTTCCTTATCTGCCGCCCTTGCAGAGAGCTCTGTGCCGGTGAACAGAGCGTATGCCTGGAGAAAGACTGGCCCCCTGCCTGACAGCTAAGTACCCTTGATCCAAGACTTGATTGTGCTCCCCTTCTTGTGTTTTCCTCGTGCTCCTTGGTCCCTTTCCTTATCCCCCTTGTGGCTCTGATTGAGCGCTAGTGTGTCTGAATTTCCGTTGTGTTTGTGGCGTGAGAGTGTACGCATCCTCCTCCATTCCCAGAGAGCGAGAGTGCTGAGAGAGGGCCTTCGGGCCTGGGTGACTCCCCCTTCCCCTCCGGGGTTGTCCTTCTACCTTCGACTCCACAGTGTGAGAGCCCCGGGTCACGCTTCTCTGCCCCTCCTGGGTTCCTTATCCCTGTCTCCCCGCACCATCCCCACGACGTTTCCCTCCCATGCGTGGTGTGAAAGGGGCTGTTGTGTGGAACCCCTTCCCAATAACTGCTCTGTGCCCTATGATGATAGGGGCCTACGTTCCTGGTGCTAGAGCACGCGGAACGGCCCACGTACTATCCTGACGGGCTTCCGGGACCCTCGTTTAGTCATACAGAGCCTCCTGACTGAGTTAGGCGTGTGTGGGCGCAGGATTCCCTTTCCCCCTTCTTCCGTGACCCCACTGACACCCTGACGCTTAGGTGCAGGCCACACTGGAACATCCCTATGGCTGTGTCCCTTTTTTGAGGTCACTGCATTCTTTATTGTCCCAGTTTCTTTGGATTACCAGGAGTTTTCCTGGCTACGGCTCAGAGAAATAAGGACTTCCCCCGGAGCCTCTTGGTCAAAGCCCAGAGAGGTGGCAGCCTTCCCCACAAATGTCTCTTGCAGCTACCGGAGACAGACGCAGCCCACGCTGAGGGGCGATGCTGCTAATTCACCTCCCCAGCTCTGAAATACAAGCAGCCGCTCAGGAATCGGTTCTTCCTACAGCGTTACTATGTACAGGGAAGCTTTTGCCTCTCATTAGTACACTGCACTCTGGACTTCTCTGCTCAAAATATGAGGAAGTCTGCAGAAATGCATGGGATGTTCTCAACTGCCCAGCATAGTATGAAATTGATTCCGTTCCGATACTTGTAACCTAATGCCTTATTTGACTCTCGCTTGCTGCTGGGTCCCACGCACGGTAGGGCTAAGGTTGCCTCCTCCTTCTGGAAGAAAACCCAGAGAGGGAGAGGCTCTACCCCCCACCCCCCACCCCCCATGCTCCTTGCTCCTTATGGAGTCTCATGATATCTCAACACTCTGGAGAGGCAGGGTCATGTGGGAAAGGGGGCAGAGTAAAAAGGGCTGCCCCTTTTCTGATGTAACTCCACCTCCAGTGTTGTGACATCACACCACCCCCCATACAGGTTGGGCCACATCAGAAAGGAGGCTGGCTAACCCATTTAGGTGCCCCTGGCTAATCGAGAAAAACTGAGGCTTTCCCCCAGAGCTTGGAGACTCTGGATTAAAACCCAATGGCGGGGGGCGGGGGGGGAGGGGAAGGACCACAAGAGGTGGCAACCGTATCTAGGACAGGGTGGGAGGAGCTTCTCCGACCTATGGGCCACCTTTAAAATTATCACAATACCAACGGGCCAGACAGGAATTTGGGGACAGAACACTTACGGGGTGTCTTCAGGATGGGGGAGAGAAGAGGTAAGTCCAGATCAGGGCTGTACATTCAGGATTTGGTAAAGCACAAAAGCCCTTTCTGGCTTCTGTATTCAAACCACAAATACTAGGGTTGGGTATTCGGATTCTGAGCAAACACAAATTTTCCCCCAAAACCTGGCAGATGAGGTCTCAAACTGGACCCCAGAAACTGCAGCACATAGCCACCTGGAGCTGAGCTACTCTCTGACTGTTTTCCCTATAAGCCTTTCATAATAGCAGAGCCTCCCTGCACTTCTGCACCAAAATAACCTATATGCAAGGGAGGGGGGGGGAAGGGAGCCATGTTCACTGCGTTTTCCACATTAGCAGCAATGGGGAAAATGCAGCAAACAACTTGGGCTGCTCATTCTGCATTAATGCAGATATAAATTCAAATAAATGTAAATTAGGGCTGGAATGAGAGCTTGCCAAAGCAAGCATTCTCGTCAAAATCCCGGTTCTCGGTTTGTCCTAGGAGGAACCGAGAAGTAGGATTTATTTGCTGAGTTCTCTGCAAGAAAAATAATAATTGTGCATGCGCAAAATGGCCCCTGGGTCGTTTTTTGCATGTGCAAAATGTCTGCTGCCCTTAACCAAAATGGCGGCATTAGCAACATTATTGCTGCCATTTTGGTTAAGGGCAGTGACCATTTTATGCATGTGCAAAGCAGCCCAGTGGTCATTTGCGTATGCACGGGATTCCCCGCCCCCTTTGTTTCTCATGCTACTCGAGTTTCCGAATTTTTCTCGCAAGAAACGAATTGGGCTGCCCATTCATGCAAATACTAAACACACAAATACAGATACCTGACCCCATGCACTTGTCCAGTCCAGATCATGGATGCATCTCTTACCCTGCAGTGCATCTCTGCTCCGTTCCTCAGAGCTGACTCTTTCTGTGCTTGAGAGCAGAGGCTGGATTCGTGGGCCAGATCCAGGAACTGGAAAGGGGCCAAATAAAAACCAGCCATGGCCCAGAATTGACCCACAAGCTAGGGGTTCTCCACCCGTGCGTAGCATTTACCGACTACTCTAAGAAATGAAAACTAAAGAAGAGACTTTGTGCACATCTGCTGTAGAAGTCCATGCCCTCAAGTTTGTCACACTTGTCATTTTGATCCTGATGGCGGTGGAAGAAAGATCTCAGATTCTTCTGAGGCAACGATAAAGATCCCTAACTCTCAAATTCAAAGAGAATCTCCATCTGCTTGTAGCTGTATAATGCCCTTGGCGCAACAGTTGAGACATTCTGATTTGATCCAATGGAGGCAAGCAAGTCCTCAGACACACCCACGCGTGTGCTACTGTTACAAGACTAGGTCTGCTGTGTGTCTCAGACAATCTCCCAGAAAAATAACTCCGGCAAAGAAAGACTTGAGGCCAGATGTAACTCCCACCCAAACAACCCTCACAAATCACTCAGCGAGAAGCATTATTCCTGCCTTTTGAATAAGCTTTTTCTGGCTAGAAGTTGTTACCAATTCAGCTATTTATTATTGTCCTCCACTGAACTGGAAAGCAGCTGGGGACACAGGCTGTGTACAGAGTGTCAAACTCTATTCCGCTTGTTCGATTACAATCCTGTATTAGCCTTAGCTGCATGGTACTTCTACATTCAGCTTGTTTCACCTCCACCGATGTGACTGGTCATGGGAATTGTTATCTTATAACCAAAACTCACAAAGCCACTCTCCTGGAATTTGGTTTATTAAGCAAACAACAAGAGGAGCAATGAGGTCAGCTCAAATCAACTCTGCAAGCTCGGCTGCTTTTGAGGTTCTTCCATGAGAACGGTTCTGCCCAAACCCTAGATCTGGGGGGCTCTCAACAGGAGAGCAAGATTTTCATCTTTTACCCAGTAATGCCAGGTTTTGACTTGGTCTCCAGGCTCTGGAGGAAGACCCGATTTCACCAGGTTAGCCAGCAATGCCTGTAGCTAACCCAGAGAATCAGGGTTTCATGGGGTGGACTAGAAATGGGACTCTTGGTGGAATTTCAGTTGTTGTTTTTTCGCAGTTCTTCGTGATTTTTGGATCTAGTTTCAGTTTCAGGTTTTTTTTGGGTGGGACTCCCTGGTTTTTTGTCACTGAATTAAATGGATTTTCTGACCATTGAAGTCAATGGGAACAAACTGGCAAAAAATGAATGCAAACCCCCCCCCAAACACCAGAACCAAAAAAGAACCACAATTTCGGTTTAGGGTTTTAAAACTGAAATGGCTATTTCTAGGCCATTTCGGTTCTATCCAAAACTGAAATCCCCACCCCTAATAGGGACCTTCCCATCCCCTTTGTAATGTGGCCCCAGCTCTAGGGAGCACCAGAAGGTCGTGACGCTCTGCAAGGCTGGGGGTCACATCAGAAAGGAAGTGTGACAATCCTTTTGCCTCACCCCTTTTGATGTAGTCCCACCCCCTGCAGAGAGCCATGACATCACAACAAATTCATAAGGGGCAGGGTTATGTCAAAGGGGAATGACCTCCAGGTAATACCTGCATTTTTTGTACCGTTTTGTGTACCGACTACCATTTGAGTATTCAAAATACCAACAACTGATATACCAAAATCCCAAATTTTCCTGAAAAATCCCAAAATCCAGGACGAAATCAGTATTTCGGTATGCCGGTTGTCAGGATTTCGGTATTGTGAATGAATGAAGTTATTACAGATTGGCTTCCTGCCTTTATCCGACAAAATCACACAAAACTGAACACATACAAATGCCCATCATACAAATTTAACATATAAAACCAATAAAAGGAAAAAATATAAAACTAATTCCACCTAACAATATTGTCAAAATATTAGACTTATAAAATTATATATATATGGTACAACTCAATCTGCACTTAAATTCATAAACTGGGGTCAAATGAAATGAGAGTCTAAATATATATAAAAATATCAGCTCAGTCCATTCTTAATTTCACAAACTTGGTCAGATGAAATACCAGAACAGACATTCCCTAAGCTGGTCCTCCTTGTGGCTTCTGCCTTAAAGGCTAAGACTGCCAGTTTTAGCAAGATACTAGAGTCGCTTTGCGAGAGCAACCAAATTAATTTTTCACACAAAGTGAAATACTGCAGATTCCACAGTCTAGAAGGGAGGTATCCGGCCCTAAGATTTTCGATCCGAGGACAGTCAAAGACATAATGGGCAATGTCTTCTACCACTCTACAGCTACAGGGGCACAGCCTGCCGATCCCTAGGGATGCCATTTCTCCTACCCTCTATAATGGCTGTAGGCATCTGCTCCAGCCTAAGTCTACAAAGAGCCATACTTTAGTTTTTACTAATTTCAACATTTAAATATTTTCAAATCCGATCTCATTTTTCCATAGCAGATCTGAAGGAGCTATCCACAAAACACGAATTGAGGCAATATCATCTTGCCAGGAAATATGTTTAAGGCGTTGAACAACTAAATCCTTTTCAGCTGGGGAAAAATAATCTGGTATCATTTTTCAAATAATGTCCTATACCAATCTTGCGTAATAAGGTGTGTACAAATTTAAGCCATGGGCACTGTTGGGTAGGTATCCTGAGGCTATCTTCAAGAAAACACATTTTTATAAATCGAGAGGGAGAAGCTGCCAACACTTCAAAAAAACAAAACAGAATTTAATCATATTTATAGATATAGTTTTTTTAGATTAACTAACCAGTTTCAAGCCTCAAAAAAGCTGCTGGCACCGAAGGTGGAAGACAAAGCAGAGACCTAAGAAATTTATTCTGTGGTATATTTATATGCTCCTCTGCTACAAAACCCGAAACCTCAGAGCCATATAGGATGTGAAAGATGACCTTGGCCCAAAAAACTTGCGAAGTATCCACCATAGATTTCTTGGGATAAGTATTATGGAACCACATGACTGCAGACATTGTTTGAAGGGCCTTAGACTTGGAGGTTTGTAGATTATTTTTCCAGTAGATTGATGAGTATAGCAAAAGGCCTAGATATCTATATTCCCCCACATATTAAAGCCTAGTGTTGTCAAGATGCCAAGGGAATCTCCTTGTTGTACCCCAATATGTAATTTTTGTCTTACTATGGTTGATAACCAAGTTGCTCTTATTACAAAGTTCTGCAAACTTGGACAAAGCTCTTTGGAGCCCTGTTGGAATCCTTGCAATAATTAAAGCATCATCCACAAACATCAAGACTCCAACAGGAGCATTCAGTAATTTTGGAGGATGAAAGTCGGGAGTATCCATACCACTTAAACGTCATTCACGTATAAATTGAACAAGGTTGGGGCCAAAACACAACCCTGACACACCCTCACTCGTATAGAAAATGTCTCAGTCAGTTCCCCTCGGACACCATAACGGACCCGTGCCCAAGTATCCTGATGTTAAGCAACAATCAACTTTGGAAGCGGAGAATCCAATCCCAACTTATGCAGCTTCATCCACAAAAGTCCTCTTTCTATTGTATCAAAAGCAGCTTTTAAATCAATATAGGCAACATATAGCGCACCCTTAGTTACTCTGGCATATTTATGGCGGATGTATTGAAAGGAAACAGATGGTCTGTGGTAGCATAATTATTTCTAAATCCTGCCATTGCTTCTGAAAGAAGATTACCACCCTCTACCCAGCTTTTGAGATGTTGGAGCAGGTACCGTCCAAAGATTTTACTAGAAATAGTCAATAAACTAATAAGGCAGTATGATTCCGGCAGATCCTTGCTGCCCTTTTTGTAGACTGGAATGATCGTATGTCCTTTCCACTGGTCAGGAAATTGGCCCATCTGCACTAGAACGTTAAACCAACTTGTCAAGATGGGAACCCACCAATCAAGGTTAAATGAATAAACTTTTGCTGGGACCCCATTGGGCCCAGGTGCTTTTTTATTATTTTGTTGTAATATCAATTTAGCTACAAGGTCCTGCGTTACACAATACAAGAACGCATGTGTTTCAACATTCACCATATTAATATCAGTTGGGGACGACTCTTTAATAGTATAATGGGCAATAAAACAATTGACCCAGTTACTAGAGGAGACATTACAATCATGATTGGCTTGGAACTAATCCCCTTAGCTACAAACTGCAAATGCGCCCTATTGTATTTCGGTATTTCAGGTAGACAATCGAAAACCAGTACAGGTACGAAAAAGTACCTGAACGGCTGGGTTTCATTTGGGTAGCGGAAATTCGATGGGCATAGACATTTTTGCAGAGACTTGTTTCAGCTCTAGCCCCGCCCCTAGTGATGTAGCCCCTTGCAGAGGGCTGTGACATCACAACAGCTCCATAAAGGGCAGGGTTATGTCAGAAAGGGGACAGAAATGGGGGACAACTGCCCACCCCCTTTCCAATATGGTCCCATCCCGGGGCATAGCTAGGTGGGAATGGTCCCTGAGGCAGAAGATGGAACGGGCCCCATGCTGGGGCACTCCACTCCAGTGTGCATGTGACGTTTACATGCACATCCCTGCCCCCAGCCCCCCGAGGATGTGGGCCCCAATGTGGCTGCAGCTATTCATCCTAGTCGGAAGAGGCAACACTACAGCCTGCAGACAATAGGGCCCTACGGCCATGGTGTGCAGCCTGCAGTTTCACCTCCAGCACCCAAAGATGCCTCTGCTCGAGGGAGAGCCTCCAAGCTACTCCCACCAGTATTGGGAAAGGAAGACACTAGGGTTCTCCCCTGCAGAGGAAAGAGGCAAGGGAGGGGGACCACGGGGCAGCGGCTCCAAGGCACTCACTCAAGCCCTGGCATCAGCAGCCACACAAGGATTCCTGGGGCTGGCTAAGGAGACAGTTCTGGGTCCTAGAATTGGTTGCAGCTACAGCTTCTGGGAGGTGAGAGAGGGTTGAGTATGGAATGTGAGGTTGTAACTGGAAGTGGGCATCTGATTTACCCTGGGGAATTTGCTGGCATTTATTAGAATAGGCATGCGTGGACCTTTGGCAATTAGTGACATTTACCTTAGGTATCTGGGGTTTGATTTAACGTGGGCATCTGCAGGAGTGCAAGGGCATTTGATTTAACTTAGATTTCAATGAAACCGAATTCAGTTTCAGCCGTACAGCAGGGATGCCAAGATCAGAAGGCAAGACAGATAGGTGGGCCACTGTTGAGGCTGCCCTATTTAGTGCATCCTGTCCACTGATTCAAGTACAGCCCCTCTGCCCTAAATTTTGTCTCTCATGCCAAGAGGAACAACAATTGACCAGCAACAACAGCCCGTCACCAGGATCCATATAAACCTTCTACTACTACTGATACTACTTATACAGTTTCTATAGCACTACTAGTTACACGCTTCTCCAGCAGGGTTACCTCCCCCCACTCTGGGCTTTCACCACATTGGCAGCAGTAGGCCAGGGAGGCTGTCATGTCCTTTTCTGATGTAGCCCCACCACATATGGGGTGTCATGATGTCCACTGTTGCTCCAGGAAGCCCTGATTTCCTTGGATTACTGGGAGTTGCCATGGATGCCAGGAGAAGTGTGCTGTTATTAATTATTATTATTATTAAGAATTGATATAGCCCCAGCAATGTAGCTAGCACTTTACAATTGTAAGAAAGAGACACGGTCCCTGCCCCAGCGGGTTTACAATCTAAGAGAGACAAGGGGAGGGGAGAGACAAATGGGGAGGGAAACAGAGGGAGAGACAAGGAGCCCATCAGGTCTCAGGTGCACATGCTTGGCTTAGTTACAAAGGTGTAGTTACTCATTTAATCTTACACAAGATACGATGATTCAGGAGAAGTCGGCGAGGGGAACGAGGACCCAGGGAAAGCTTGATGGAAGAGGTGGGTTTTGAGGAGGGATTTGAAGATTTGGAGGGAGGAAGTCGAGCGAATATTCAGGGAGTTCCAGGCATGGGAAAAGGGGCTGATGCAGTTGTGCTCCCCTGACTCTCAGCTGACCCCACCTTTCCTGAGCATTATAACACCATTCTGTTGTGTCTAAAGGTGCCCACAGATAACACTGCCTGTTAGAGAGAGAAACAGGATACTTCGAATAAGCATTCAGCTTCTATAGTGATGAGCATTGATTGAAAAGGCCTGCCCGCCTCCTGGGTCATGCATTCCAGCCTTGTGTCATTGCAGGCTTCTTCCTTCCCACAAAAATAGAAAATCATAATTACAGGCAGCCGTGCTGGCTTGCATATGACAATGAATCATGATGAAGAACAATGCAAGAAGCCACCCTCTTGGCAGAGGACATAGTTTGACACAAAGTGGGGCGGGGGGGGCAGCCAGAACACCCAAAACCAGAAACCTGCAGCAGGCTTGCAAGGTTGCCAACAAAACAATTCTATGATCCGTTGTGCAGAAAGGAGCACTGGTTCAGCGCTTTTCATCGAAAGGAAACCGTCAAAAGATGCAATATTTTTCATGGCATTTTCTTGACACATTAAAACTTCACAGAGAGTTTTAAAAAAAAAAAAGAGAGAATTTACTTTGTCAAGGTTCCGCAGCAGCAGGGTTAGAACTTGGGTCCCGAGTCCCCTGGGTGCGCCCAGGTATAGCCTGTTCCTCTCAGCCACCTGGAGAGGTTCCAGAGCAGCCCAGGTTCTGCCAGTTGCTCAAGCACTTCCCTTCACCTGATTGCCTACAGATCCAGGATGATAGGGATGCCTCAGGATTGGCTGGAATGTCCTATAAATACTTCCTGAATTACAGGCAGCCTTTAATACAGAGCTTTCAGTCAGAGGCACAGTCTGTCATAGGATTTGACTCACAATTCCATGCCATCACTGGGGTAGAATGCATCCTGACCCTTTAAGAGAGCTGGGAGGTCCAGCCTCAGGACTGTGTCATCTGGGCTCCAGGCACTAAAGGCTACAAGCAACTGGGTATGGGCCTGGCAGAGTCCTGCAAGACTGGATAAAACCTGAGCTGGGTATAGAGTTGGAATTAGGAAGCTACTGGTCATTTAAGAGCTGGCAGACTGAAGGCCTGGCCACTCCCACTCTGGTATATAAAGAAAGGCAGAACCCAAAGAAGGTTCAGTCAGCGCCTGGCTATGGTGAAATAAGCAGCTCCCTGAGAGAAGAGGTCTTATCAGGACCTCTGTCTATGGTTCTGAACCTGGTGAGTGCTGGGGATAAGCAAGAATGGATGAGAGATGGAGTGCTGAGGGATAAACAAAGAGAGCTGAACGTATTCGAGTTCCTGGCTGGGGTATGGATAGGGCTGGGTAGAGACTGTATCCTGTGGAGATTACTGTAAAGGCCAGAAGCTGGGTGCCTGGCCAGAGACTATGCATGGTGGAGGGAGAGTGATATGGAACTGTGTAAACAGAAGGACATTGTAATGAGTTAATTCCTAGGTTTTGATTTTAGCTGAAACAGCCCGATAATGACTGTTTCGGTTTAAAACTGAAGGATCCAAAAATTGGATCACTCTCAGTTCCCAATTTTTGGATCTTATGTTCCCCGATGGGAAATCCTCCCATTGACTTCAATGGGAAGAGCCAGCCAGTTGGGGAAACTCCCCCACCTCCATTTCCCAGGGCCCACTCCTGGCCTCAGAAGGTGGGGGTGAGGATCCATGTCCCTAATGCCCCTATCCCCAGGACCTGGCCTTACCCACCCCACCCCCCCGGATCCCTGCACTTACCACCACCAGTCCAGGTCTTGAGGATGGGGGTGTAGAACGGCTGCCAGTGGCCGTGCCTCCTCTGCTGCTGGCTGGTGGAGGGAGCTGGCTGGGCAACAGAGAAGGCCTGGCTGCCTGGCAGTGGAGCCAGCTTCCACCACCAGCCAGCAGCAGAGAAGGCCCAGCTGCTGGCAGCAGAGCCAGTTCCTCTGCTGGGCAGTTGGGCCTTCTCTTCTTTCTTGGTCTGCAGGTCTGGAGAAACTTGAAAACACTGCTGGGGTCGGCGCCATTTTGGAAGAGGGCAGCCGTTCCGTGCACGCGTGGAAAGCCATTCCACGCATGCACAGAATGCGTGGCCTTGTGTCCGACCCCTACTAATTCCCATAAGAGTGAGTGACTGTTTATGAGCTGATCCCTTAAAGAGACAGTGGTTGTGTAGCTGACTCCCCAGAACAAGTGACTAAACTGGCTCCAGGAACCTCATGCTGTCAATCGCCTCAGCCCCTTCTGCTTTCTAGACTGCCTGTCCAGTTACGGACGCTCGCCATGGACGTGACCACCCTTTCAGCAGGGTGCCAGGGCCCTCACTGGTGCCCCAAGACTAGGTTCTTGATGGATTTTAGCATTGGCTGCAATTATTATTATTATTATTAAACATTTATAAAGCNTTTGTGTCCAAATTTTTTGCAGAAACGCAATTTCCAGGGGATCAGAAATGTCATTTTCATAGAACTGAAGAGTTGGAAGGAATCTCAAAAGGTCATGTAGTCAAACCGCCTGTCCTGCAGCAGGATACCCTAATACTCAGGGATATTTTAGGGTTAGGGTACCTACCACGCCAGACTGGAACCTATACCCACAGGTTCCAACCTGGGCACAACGAGGGTGCTCATTTTGACAAGTTCTTGAACACGCTATAATTGAGGGCCTGTTCTGTAAAAAAATGGGAATGTGTGTGTGACTGTCTCTCCCTGTGTTCTCCTCACCCGTGTCCATCTTAGATATAAGCCAACTGTGTGGGCAGGGACCTGCCTCTGAAAATCTGTGATTGTAAAGGGCTCCATATGATAGAAATGATCAGTAGTAGCAGAAGATTAAATTTTGATGTTCACAGTCAGTTTTTACTATAGGCCACTCAAAGTATGCGATTTGCTCAATAAACTCAGCATTATGTGCGTAGCAAAAAGTTATTTCCAGCTGCCCATGAACCTCCTGGGTGGATGGGGACAGTACACACTGGACGCCTCCCACAGTATAATAGCCCAGAAGAAAGAAACTGCGGATGCAGCTCCTTCCCATGGTTCGCCATGGCTGTGAATCATGACAGAGGGCGGGATACTGAGGAGGGGGAGGGTTGGCTGCACAGACCAAACCTGGACTCCAGGGGGATATTATTTCATTTATTACCATCTTCAGTGGCAGCTGCCATGTGGCAATTGCTTCATGCAAACAGCGTTATGATAGGGTGTTTCAGGCGACGGGTGGGAGAAGAGATGTACCCACTGCAGCCCCAGAACCACCCACCAAAACTGAATCGATTTATCCCGGCAAACATTGTTTAGTTGAGAAGAAGGGCCAGTTTGCCACTTTCCCAACAACGCAGCAACTTACTGGATTTGTTTATTATTATTTATTTATTATTAAAATGTATATGCTGCCCCCTCCTGCTATAAACATCCCAGGGCGAGGACAGTTCCTCCAGGTTCCCCTTCGGAAATGTCTTTTGAAACTATTCTTTTTGTCAACAGTTTGGGGCTTCTTCTTCCCCCTCCCTCAACCCTTTAAAAAAAAAAAAAGACATTAAACTTTTCTTTTGTAACTACCCCATCCTGCCCATTTTTGGATTATTATTTTTTTTAAACTGAATGTTTTTGTTGGGTTTTTTAAAATTAATTTTTATTTTATTTTAAATGGGATCCCATTATTTTTTTTTTGCTGTCAATTTTGACAAAACCAGAAATGAAGAAAGCAGTGAAAATACCATCAGTGGCAATTGGGCAAAAAAGTCAAAAATATCACAAACGTTTGGGTGCAGTTCCCAAAATGACAAGAATTCCTGTTGATGTTGGAAACGTCTGATTCGTTTCAGCTACGCCACCCCCATCGCAACATCCATCCACCCTCGTAGTAATAAAAACCTTGCCTAGAAAAGAAAGTGGCTTAAACAAGGATCGATGGAAGCACTTGAGGAATTGGATGGGCGTGGCCATTCCAGTTGCTCTCACTGGACAAGCTTTGACATTGGAGGGGCTTAATTTATGAAGGGCTAGGAGATGCAATTGTTTTTTATGTTTTTATATTTTGTAAGGTGCCCTGAGCCTATCTGGGAAGGGCAGGGTAAAATTGGAATTAAATAAATAAAGGGGGTTGCCAGGGTTCAGTTCCGGCAATTAAATTCAACGGGGGGAGGGGACTGAGTCCTGGGAAATGTTCCCAGTAGGCGTGTGCATCTCAAAATGTGAAAGATCAGAAAAAGGGCAATATTAGCCATTTTAGAGTTGGAAATGAAAACCAGAAAAAAACCTAGATAGTTTGGCTTTCATTAATGCCTTTCTGGTCTGCCGTGCCGGCCATCATATTAAATCCACAAGAACTCCCAGTTTTATATTCCACTGTAGAGGCAGGGTGGTCTAGTGGTTGGGTTGCCAGTTGGAGATTAGGGTTCAGTTGCCTGCTCTGAAAAGCAATGAGTCCACAGGAGGTGTGGTTTCTTGAGCAGGCTTGGGCGCCAGCAATTCATTTTTTTTATAATTTAAGCATTGGGAAGTGGGTCACTGAACGCTGCAGTTCTTCACTGGGTTCTAGAGTCAACACTAAGGCCGCTTTTAGACGTGCACGTGGATCAGGCGCGGGAGCGGCGAAACAGCCGCGGCGCTGTTTTAGACGAACTGAAAGCGGAAGTTGTGCGCGTGATCCGGCGCCGCACATTCTTTGCCGGCCGCGTATGTCACCCCAGAGGAATCAGGCCGGTTCACTTGCGGTCGGCAAAGAATGCACGGCGCCGGATCATGCGCACAACTTCCACTTCCGGTTCGTCTAAAACAGCGCCGCGGCTGTTTCGCCGCTCCCGCGCCTGATCCCAGCTGCTCGTCTAAAAGCTGCCTAAGTTCCCATATAACTTTTAAGAAATGGAACAAAGTAGTTCAGATGATCTCTTTTATTGGACTAACTTCTGTTACCGAGAATATGCAAACCTTTGGGCCACACAGGACCCTTCCTCAGGCATGTAGCAAGTCAGAAATATATAATCTGACGAAATGCAAAACGGGTCTCTATGAGGAGGCACAAAATAACCTCTATGAGGAGGCAAAAATCCCCTCTATGAGAGGCTTGAAGATGGGAAAGGGGAAAAGAGAGATGCCAGTCATTTAAAAACAAAGCCATAAAAAAACCTGATATCCTGTCATTCCCCTAAGGATCAGGACGTCTTTACAATATAAAAATACATTAAGGTTCCCATAAAAAACCCACCCCAAACCCTAAATAACCCTCACCAACCCCCTATCCCTGCCTGCCAAGTGCTTTCTCAAAAAGAATGGTCTTGCATCACTTCCAGAAGGTGCTGCTCAGGTTCGGACTCTGGAGGACCTTCAGGGGGAGGAAATTCCACAGCATGGGAGCAGCAACCAAGAATGCCCCTCCACACACCCTTGTCATATGAGCAAAACAGGCGGATGGTACCTGCAAGAGGGTGCTCCCAGCTGACCACAAGGATTGTGATGGCGCATGACAGAAGAGGCCATTTTCCAATATGTGAGGCCCAGGCTGTCTAGGGCTTTAAAGATCAAAACCAACACCTTGAATTGTGCCTGGAAAGCTATGAGTGTAAGAGATGAAGAAATAATAGGTAACAGTAATACAGAGAGAGAACGAGATTAAAGCAAACATCTGGGCAGGGGTGTAGTAGGAAAACAGCTTATCAGGGAATTCATATCTGAAAGGAACTGGGTTCACAGCAGTAATGCAAAGGTTGAGCCTACAGCTGACAGGCTCTGTCTGTTACTACTGATTTGCAGAGTCCAAAAGCTTGTATATTCTTCTCACGGACAGAAGTTGGCCCAATAAAAGACATTATTTGAACAACGGACCAATGTGACAACCACACATTCTCTCTCTAGATAGGACTTTGAGACTGGTACATGCTAACGGCTGCCCATTAGGAGCCGCTGATGCAATCCCAGCCTCGGAGAGCTGTTAAAAGAGATTGCCCGGGTTAAGCAATCAGCAGAAGCTCCTTGACGCTCTGGTTGTAGGGAACCAAGTTTCTGTCCATTAAGCATCCAGCTTTGGCTGGGTCCCTGGAGAGAGAGAGCGCAGAGCTGTTTCTGGAACAGATGTGTCAGGTCCACGGCTTCTGCACAAGACAGCTGCTCGCGTGCTGCTGGTTCCCGCCGCTGTTTGTGCAAACACAACCAGAGCATGCTTTGTAAGCAAACAAACAACACTGTGAAGTTAATAGGAAGGTGCAAAGGGGGCAATTTTGTATTTCTGATTTCTATTCTGGTATCTCCGCCAATATGTGTGTGTTAAAATTCGGAGACAATTTTTTTTAAAAAGGGAAACAAGGGAGTGCAGCCTCTGTGAGCGTAAGGTGGGGGGGGAGGGGGGGGCTCAGGTCTCTGCATGTGTGTGCACGTACACATGCAGGTGGTGACCCTATAATAAGCAGCAAAAAAAAACCATATTAGCAAGCTCCAGTGCATCAGGCAGGGTAATCCCATGCCCTCACCCCATCCTGGACAGGGGGATCCCACTCTCTAGTTTTATTTACTCAACATGAGGATCTGGTTCCCTGGATCTTGTTCCACCTCCAGCTGCCTGTGGAAGCAGGCCAAGCCCCCAAACCACAAAGCACTCAAAGATCAAAAGTAAACCTCAATCAAGACACAGTCCACTCCTATAGACTAGCACTGTTGGGGATACGTGCTCCCCTGACCAACAGGAAACTTGGAAGGTGCTCAAACAC
This sequence comes from Sphenodon punctatus, assembly GCA_003113815.1. NCBI lineage: Eukaryota > Metazoa > Chordata > Lepidosauria > Sphenodontia > Sphenodontidae > Sphenodon > Sphenodon punctatus. Next base: position 1,689,040 of record QEPC01004899.1, read on the forward strand.
CTAGACAAACAGTTAAAAACACCAATTTAGAAGCGGAAATGGAGAGAGACAAAGCACACACACACACACACACACCAAAAACTGAAGGGCAATATTTGAATATGGAGGCCAAAGGGGCTTTTCTGTTTGTTTGTTTTTTATCCAAACCCAAATGCTCAGCCCTACAAAATAAACCAGGGCCGTGCCATCGCTTTGCCATCCAAAGAGAAAACAGGTCTTGAATCAAAGGCATGGCTATAGTCAGGGCCCTGAGCCAAACGCGGGACTGCGATGCACGGATGTCCCGCAGAAATCTCTTTCCGGCATGGAATCTGCTCCCCACCCACACAGAATTTCCTTCCAGTGAGTGGGGGAGGAGATTCCACACTGGGAAGAGATTCCCAGCTGGGTAAGTTGGGGAGGGAGAGGAGAAAAAAAAAGAGAGGGGCTGCAAGTGAAGGAGGGGAGGCAAACTCAGGCACAGACACCCCCACCCAGCCCAGTCCAGGAAGAAGAAGTGGGAGGGCAGCCTGGGGGTGGGGGAGAGACTCACCTGGACCACTCACTAACAGGGGAACCCCCGGCGCAGCTGCTGCACCAGGATTTCCCTGCTTCCGGGTGAGTTGAGGATCCAGGGAGGGCCAGGCTGGGTCCACAGAATCGGGCCCAGAGGCCTGCAGACTCCCATGGAATTTTAAAAAAATTCCACGGGAGAATCAGGGCCCTGGCTATAGTAGTGGGGGTGGAGGGGCTGTTGCAGCTGCAGTAGGACCTACAAAACGTGCAGGGCCTATGCTCCCTGATGTGCTGCACCCCCTGTCTGTGGGAGGTCATGTTGGTATATGCAACATCCATAAGTTAATGCCTGCTGTATTAAGAACAGTAATTGACTACAGAGCCACCAGATGGCGCTGCTAAGTTTATATGTACATGGAAGGGAGATGGGGTTTTGCAGTTGAATTCCTTTGTGTAACCACTCCTTCTTCCCTTCTCTCTCATTGTCTCAGTCTCCATTTTGTCTTACTACTAGTTAGATGCAACTAAGGATCTGTGCCTGAGAAAGCTTAAGTAAAGTTCTGTTTTTAAACCTTCAGCTGCATTTGTCCTTACTGATTGCGAATCAGTTATTACTCTGCAACAGGTTATGGGCCCAGACCTCTTCAGAACAGCCCAGAACAACTCTAAAGACTGGAAGTGAGCTGAAAGGAAAAGAGGCCCAAAGGAAACTCCCAGAGGAGGCCTACTAACTGTAAGTGAGCAGAAGAACCAGAATCCCAATCTGAGGGGAGGGAAGCAAGCATGGCCAGCAGCTCTGAATTAAAGCTTTCAGTCTGCAAGCTGAATAACACAAACTACCAGTTGTGGAAATTCAAAATAGAAATGCTCCTATCCAAAGATGACCAGTGGGAGGTGATCACCACAGACAGACCTGCAGCAAACCCTGAGGTGTGGGACAGAAAGAACAGACAGGCAAAGGCAACCATAAGCCTGCTAGTAGAAGATGACCAGTTAATCCACATAAGGGAGGAGGCCACAGCAAAGGGCATGTGGAATGCACTGCAGAAGCTGCATGAAAGGACCAGCTTGAACAGTAAGCTGTTTCTCCTAAGGAAACTGTACCAGATGAGACTTGGTAAAGGGAAGGAGATGCAGGATCACATAAATTCAATGCTGGAAGTGGTAGCACAACTGCGAGGCATCGGTGAAGAGATAAAAGACAACCACGTGGCGGCCTTACTTCTCTGCAGCCTGCCTGAATCATACAGCGCCCTCATAAACGCCCTAGAGACAAGGCCTGAGGCAGAACTAACACTGGAATTTGTAAAAGGGAGACTCATGGATGAATTCCAGCGCAGGAAAGAAATCATGCAAGACAATCAGGAACAGGATAAGGAAACTGCCCTGAGAATTGCAGACAACAGATTGCACAAGAAGGAAACAAGGGCATGTTTTCGGTGCAAGAAAGAAGGACACCTAAAGAAAGACTGCTCCATATGGAAGGCAGAACAACAAAAGCGATCTCCACAAGTGTCTAAGCAAAGGGCCAAGGCTACAACCAGTGACACAACCACAGAACAGTGGAGAGGATGTTTTAGAGCAACACAGACCAACTCATCACAGGACTGGTGTGTCGACTCTGGAGCCACAAGTCACATGACCAGCGACAAGAGCTTTTTCACGGTACTGGACCCAAGCAACAAAGAAGAGATATACCTCGCTGATGGAAGCAGCATCACTGCAGAAGGTATTGGCGAAGGAATTCTAAGTTGCAACAAGCCACACGGAGGCACACTAGCAATACCAGTAAAGGATGTGCTGTATGTACCTGGCTTAGAGGGAGGACTCCTATCCGTTAAACGCCTAACAGAGAAAGGGCTCACCGTCAAGTTCCGGGGTAATGAATGCACAATCCAGAAGGGGACAAGGGTCCTAGCCAGAGCCTATGCAGATGAGCACCTGTATCGCTTGAGTGCAACCAAGGAACAAGCAAAACTCACTGCACATGAGCAACACAAGGACTGTATTCATCTATTGCATCAACGCCTGGGTCACAGGCACCCAGAAAGTATAAAGGAACTGCAAAGACAGCAGCTGACAAAAGACCTGATAGTAACAGCATGTCCCTTGACCATGAGATGTGAATGCTGTATCAAAGCTAAAGCCACCAGAGCAACGCTCCCCAAGGCAAGCCAGACAAGAACCTCCAAGCCACTTGACCTCATACACAGCGATGTGTGCGGCCCCATGAAAGTACCCACACCTGGAGGGAACAGATACATAATGACATTCATAGACGACTACTCAAGATACACAGTCACATACCTCATGAAGCATAAGGATGAAGTACTGGAAAAATTAAGGGACTACATAACCATGACAAGCAACAGATTCCAAAGTAAGCCGCTCGTACTCCAAACCGACAACGGAGGTGAATACACAAGAAAGAGAGTTGAAGACTTCCTGAGAGCCCACAGGATAGAGCACCAGAAGACGGTACCATACACGCCCGAGCAAAATGGGGTAGCCGAAAGAAAGAACAGAACCTTAACAGAAATGATCAGGTGCATGTTGACTGACTCCGGACGGCCAGAAAAATATTGGGGCGAGGCAGTAGCTATGGCGACATATCTACAGAACCGACTCTACTCAAGAACAGCAAGTAAAACTCCGTACGAACTCTAGCAGATGGAAAAAGGCACCTTTGCCATTTCCATCTGCTGGACTCTGTTTGGCTTGCTCTCTGCCGCGCTCTGCATCTTTTTCCACTTGTTACTTGCAGCCCGATCAATTTCATTTGGGCGCTGACAGCGCTACTGTCCTCCCATTCTACTCTGTCTCCCAGCTCTTGTCTCCAGACGGGGTTACTGCCAGTCCTCCCCAGCTGGTTTCAGGCCCACCAACCACCCCACAGCTGCCTCGTCTCACTTGTGCTGTGTCCTGAGATCAACTTTGCTTTCTGCTTGTCCCCTGGTGCAGGTGAAGAGAACGGCTGGGAACAAGCTGAAAGCAAAGTTGATCTCAGGATGCAGAGTAGGTGAGAGTGGGTGGGTGGGTGGAGTCATTCAGAGGGGGTTAGAGAGCCAATTGCCATGGGGAAGCAAAGCACTCCCCACCCACTAAAAGCCCCCAGCCCCTGGCATTTCCCCCCTCCCCAGATCCAGTGCAACCCCCAGTGCCAGCCTCCCCTTAACCTTTGCCCCTCACCTAGGCAATGTCAGACTACTTTGACCCCACAGCACCCCAGCCCAGAGCCACAAGGCACCTCCCAAGCCCACAGCCACCTCCAAAGCACTCTCCACCCACCAAAATCCCCCAGCTCCTGGTATTTGCCCCCCAAATCCAGTGCCACCCACACTACCGCCAAACCAGTGCCAGACAAGCACACTACACTTGACTTTAGTAGACATTACTAGTTTTAGAAACCCCAGGATTCTTTTTTCATTGACTTCTATGGGAAAAGGCTCCCATTGACTTTAATGGAAAACGAAAGAGAACAAATACAAAAACAAAACCGAAGTAAATACTAAACAGAAGTAAATACTAAAGTCCATCCCTAAAACTTACCCTAAAGACAGGGGGACATACTTGGGCAGTGGAACAGAGGGATGTGATGGCAAAACACTAGCTGACGAAGGGGAGAGGAGGAGGAACATGGATGACGCATTTGAAGGAAGGGTGGGAATGGAGCTCGCGCAGGGGGAGGTTTTTAAAAACCCGAAGCAGAGAGAGCCACAGCTGTAATGATCACACAGAGAATGGAGCCTCTGAGCTATCAGGTAAGCTGTACTTTCCTGGCAGCCGTGTTCAATTGACTTTAAACTTGCAAAGCCAGCAGGTCAGATCCCATTAGCGGAGCCGTACCAGAGGAGTGTGGGAGCACACAGTAAACCTGCTGTGGACCCCTGGGGCTTATGAGCAGCAGATGACAGAAAATTAGCACAAACTGGCTCCCAAGCCAGAGAGACTCCTGTATGAGTTGGGCAATTCCCTGCTCGTCCCCATTCCGCAGCACTTGCCCCATATGCCAATAGGTCCTGCTCTCCTGCCGTGAACCATGCAAGGACCTCAAATCATCATTGTCTCTTGGGTGAGATTTGCTCCCCTTTGCTACAGTTTCAGAGGTGGGTGAAACATGGACAGAGTAGTAGAGGAAAATGAGTAGGAATCCATGACCAATCAATGGCGACAAAGGTTTGAAGGTGGTTTCTATTAGGAAAAAAAAGGTGCTGAATTGATTGGAAAAGGGTACGCCTCTCAAAATTTTGAGCATTTTCCGCTAGAGGACTGAATTAAAAAACCCCGAAAATATGTAATGTGACTAAGATTTCAAACTTTCTAACCAAAAATATTCCTTTTGCACTGCCTGGTGTGCTTTTAATATAAAAACAACTTCGTTTTACTTTTTTTTTTAAAAAAAATATCAGCAAATCTTCTGAGACAAATTTCCCAAATTGGCCACCAAATTCTATAGGGTACAATATCTCAGCTTCTAGACCTTCCCGACAGGTGTTTTGTGTTATAACAGGTTTTAGGGACTGTTGAGTTAAAATTTGACCTCCTGCTTGTTATGCATGAGACCAGGGTTCTGTTTCCACGCGGTAGTTGGCCGTTTGAATCTTAGTCACAACATGACATATTTTCGATTTTCCAGTGGCCATTTTGAATGCAGCCCTCTAGCGGAAAATGCTCAAACGTTTGAGAGGTTTACCCTTTCCCAATCATTTCAGCACCTTTTTTTTCCTAATAGAAGCCACCTTGAAACCTTTGTCCCCGTAGACTGGTCACAGATTTCTACTAATTTTCCTCTACTAGAATAGATCAAGGGCTAAAACCATGTGAGCCCTGACTATTGAGGTAGAGAGAGGGCAAATGCACCCTCAGCTCCAGCCCCTCAGATTTAGTAGAGGTGCATAATCCCTAGCATTTTGAGCAACTATAGAGGGACAAGCCCTGCCTCCTCAGCCAATAAGCTCTGCCCCGGACGCAGTTGCACACGCACGCACCCCTCCCGACAGTCCAAGTACATAAGGAGGGACAGAATTCTGCTTCTCATTCCACTTAATTTCTTATCATTCCATCCTCTCCCCATTGTTCTCTCAAGTGATTTTCCTGGGAAGCACTTTGACCCCTTGAAACTAAGCGCACCCAAAGAGGGACTGTCCCTCCTAAACAGGAGCTATAGGGAGGGATGGTCATGTATTCAGGTGTACCAAGTCTCCCCTCCTGCTCTTATTCCCTCCTATCACCATATGCCTCCTCTCCATTGCCTTGCTCAACTCCTGATGTCTACCTGTCAAGTCTCTTTCTTTCAAATGTATATGCTGCCCTTCCCTTGATGGCTCAGGGCAGCTTACAATCAGTAAACCCCTCTAAAGCATATAAAAACCCCATTCCCCTCCCCAGAAACTCTACCCCTAAACCCCCACCAAAAAACTTCTTTCTGCCCCCTCCCAACCAACAACTGCACAGAACCCCCCAGCCAACCCTGATGATCCCTGCCTTCCAAATGCCTTACCAAACAAAAATGCTTTGCACTGCCTCCAAAGATGCTCAGACTGCCAGACTCAAGTGAAGCTCCAGTGGAAGAGAGTTCCATAACACTGAGGCAGAGACCGAGTATGCCTCCTGCGTACTCCCGTCCCACGGACAAGAGGAACAGTCCAAACTCACAGGAGGGCACTCCCAGCTAACCCCAAGGGCCGCTACCAAGCATGGGAGGAAAGACAAACTTTCAGGTAGGTGGGGCCCAGGCCATTTAGGGCTTTAAAAATCAAAACCAGCACTTTGAATTATGCCTGGTAAGCTATAGGGAGCCAGTGCAGACTCCGGAGCACTGGTGTAATGTGCGCCCAGTGACCTGTCCCCGAAAGGAGCCAGGTGGCCGCATTCTGCACTAGATGCAGCTTCTGAACAGTCATCAAGGGCAGCCCCATGTAAAGCACATTTCAATTACTCTCTTTGCTCTGTGAAGAGTCATCGAGTGCCAGAGCTGGAAGGGACCCCAAGGCTCATCCAAACGAGTCCCTTCTCCCCTCCCTCCCCCCTGCAATATTCACCATACCCTAACCATCTGCACGGAAGAATTAACCCAACAAGAAACAAGAGACTATTAAAAAAACATCTGCCACAAGTAGAGACTGGGACCAACCATGACTAAAACAACAAGGAACAATTTTAGAACAAGAAAGATCACGGCATCTCAAACAGGTGAACCACACCCACACAACAGGCAAAGGTAAAAAACAACAACCTCAGAGTCAATTGTCAATCTGCCCAGAGGGAAAATTCCTTCCCAACTCCAAACATGGGGCTTCGTTAGACCTCAAGCATGCACGCCGGACCCACAAGCCAGGTACCTGGGACATGCAATTATAGGGGTCAGGTATCCGAATGCCTCATCAGCCCCAACTCCAGTGGTGGACAACTTTGATGCTTCTGGAAGAAAAAAAATTTTAAAACGTATTCTTGGGGAGAGGGGGATGCTTTCCTCTTATAGAATTAAATAGAAAACGCCTCACAAGTTATGGGTCATACGTTTATCCAACTCTATTTTAAAGCTATTCAGGTTCTTTGCTCCCACAACTGACCCTTATTCCAGTAGTTCACTGCTCTAATGGTTAAAAAAACCTTCTTCTAATTTCCAGGCAGCCTAAATTTATAACCAGCTTGTAATGGTTAGTTCTTGTATCCACACTCAGCTTTAGTTTGAACAAATCTTCCCCTTCCATTGTATTAACCTCCTAGACATCTTTATACTTTTCTCAGCCTCCTTTTGGACAGGCTAAATATTAGCAAGCTCTTTTAGCCTCATCTCACAAGGTTCCTCATCTCCATTTCTCTGATCATCCTCGTAACTCTCTGTTGCACTTCTTCCACTTTGAGGCCGCTTTCCCACGAGCTTCTTTCACCGCAGGATCATGCGCTGTTCAAATCTAGCGCAGCTCCCATCTTGTGGGAAAGTAGGAAATGTGGTTCTCCTGCCGGCAGCCTTGTGTAATGGACAAGGTAGGATTTCACTGCCCTGTCCATTGCGCAAGACTGCTGGTGGGAAAGCCGCACTTCCTCCTTTCCCACGAGATGGGAACTGCGCTAGATTTGAACAGTGCATGATCCTGTGGCATGAAAGAAGCTCGTGGGAAAGCGGCCCGAGTTCATCCTTCTTGACATCAGTGACCAGAACTAACACAGCATTCCAGATGCCTCTGTGTAGGACTGCAGCAATATCACCCCTAATACATTCCAGGATCACATTTGCCTTTTTTGCAGCTGCATCACATTGATGGCTCGATCATTTTATGGTCAGCTAAAACCCCAAATCCTTCTTCTCCTCTGTTTCCAAGTGAGGAGTTCCTAGCTGGTAAGTAAAATGTTTATTATTAATCCCCAAATGCATAAGCTTGTACTTCTGCTGAAAGTACATTTACAGCTCAAAGATTTTCCATATTTTGGCACAAAGTGTCCCCTCTCTCCAGAAGCAGATTAAAGGATGAGGGGCCCCTATGTGCTTACAGTCCCCACTTTCACTGGAGAGGAGTAGTTGTTGAAGGCCATGTTTACACAACTAAATCGGTTTAGCCAATCTTTAACTTGCTTGTGCCTCAGTATCTTTCACACATCAAGCGATGGTATTAGGAGGTGAAGTATGGTGCTGTAGAACAATCAGGACTCGGGAGTAGATAATCCGCTTTGCTTTCTAAACTGAAGTACCTTGTACATGTTAACCCTTTCTGCGTTTGGGTGGGGAACCCAGTATACAAATCATGCCCAGACTGCACCGCAAAGTGTCTCTCCTGCTGAAAACTCTATGGAATTCATCCTGGAATGCTTTGCAAGCAAAGCATGAAGGAATAGCCTTTATCCTGTGCATGTTCATAACACGGCCACTGGGGGCAGGAGGCAGAGGCATTAAATTAGTTTAGGAGTGTAGAGTGAACTATAGCAAAGAGCGTCACTAAAAACGAAATTGCTTTGACTTTCATAAATCAGTTTAGTTTAGTTTTGTATGTGTGAATATAGCCAGCATTATGACAGGGAATGAGGAGTCGGGAAGCGACTAGGATTGCCATCCCCCCGATTAGGAGTCTCTGGGCTCCAGGTGGAGCCACTATTTCCCAGAGTAATCTGGAGTATGTCAGAAAGTGTGACAGGGCAAAGGGACTCTCCTATCCCTTCTCTGATGTGGCTCTGACCCCTGCAGAGCGTTATGCTGTGGAGTGAACTAGATAAGGACTGCAAAGCACTTTGAACACTGAAAGCACGGCATAGCCTATGCCGTGGCTACGCAGGCAGCAAAGAGGGAGTTCTTCGCTGCCCTCACAGAGTCCGCAAAATCCCGTCCGGAGCTGTTCCGGGTTGTGCGGGGGCTGGTCAGTCCGGCCTCCCTCAACCCTGGGATTGAGTCATCTCCAGCTCGCTGTGACCTTTTTGCAGATTATTTTGCGGAGAAAATCTCTCGTATTCATCAAGACCTCGACGCCGTGCTTCATGCAGTGAAGGGTGGGGAGGTTGTAGAAACCCCGTCTTGTCCAATTTTATGGGATCACTTTCAGTCGGTGACACCCGCTGACGTGGTGGAGGTGCTGGGGGCTGTTCGAGCCACTTCTTGTGAACTAGATCCGTGCCCGTCCTGGCTGGTTAAGAGCTGCCGGGAGACAATGGGGCCGTTGCTGGCTGGGGTGGTCAACGCCTCCCTGTGGGAGGGCAGAGTGCCGGGCTGCCTCAAGGAAGCAGTGGTGCGGCCTCTGCTCAGGAAACCATCGCTTGACGCTGACTCCCCTGCCAGCTACCGGCCTGTCTCCAACCTTCCCTTTTTAGGGAAGGTTAGTGAATGAGGGGTGGCTCAGCCGCTGCAAGGGCATCTTAATCGCCTCAGTTATCTGGATCCCTTTCATTCTGGCTTTCGTCCAGAGCATGGCACTGAGACAGCATTAGTGGCTTTGGTGGATGATCTGCACCGGGAAAAGGATAGGGGTCGATCGACCCTATTGGTCCTATTAGATCCGTTGGCTGCATTTGATACTGTTGACCATGAGGTGTTGGTGGAGCACCTGTGGAACAGTGCAGGGGTGGGCAGGATCGTTCTTGAATGGTTCCGCTCATTCCTGACCGGGAGAACTCAGTGGGTGGTACTCGGTGACTGCTTTTCATCTTGCCGAGACGTCTCGTGTGGGGCTCCGCAGGGTTCTGTTTTGTCCCCTCTGCTGTTCAACGTGTATATGCAGCCGCTCGGCAAGGTGATCAGGGAATGCGGGGTGAAGTGTCATCAGTATGCGGATGACACCCAACTGTACCTCTCATTTTCAGCTGACTCAGGCCCGGCTGTCTCGGTGCTTACCTGATGTCTGGCAGCTGTGGGGGACTGGATGAAGGCTAATCGACTGCAACTGAATCCTGACAAGACGGAGGTGATGTTAGTGGGTAGGTTGGCGGAGGCAGTGGCTCCCTCGGTTGAGGGGGTCTGTCCTCCACTGACTTCCCAGGTACGGAACTTGGGGGTGCTCCTCGATGCGCAGCTCCACCTGGATCTCCAGGTGGAGGTTGAGGTGAGGGGTGCCTTCTGCCAATTACATCTGGTGTGGTGGCTTCAGCCACTGATTTCGGCTCTGGACCTGGCCACGATCATCCATGCTTTTATTACCTCTCGGTTAGATAACTGTAACGCGCTCTATGTGGGGCTACCTATGATGACGGCTTGGAAGCTGCAGCTGGTGCAGAATGCGGCAGCCCGGTTCCTGGTGGGGCTGGGCCGTCGGGAGCACATTACACCAGTACTCCGATCTCTGCACTGGCTGCCGATAAGTCTTCTAGGCCCGATTCAAAGTGTTGGTTTTGGACCTATAAAGTCCTACATGGCCTGGGCCCTGCCTATCTGCGAGATCACCTCACTCCCCGGGTTCTGGACCAGCCCCTGCAGTCATCTGGAGGCGCCGTGTTGGAGGTCCCTCAAGTTTCCCAGCGGGCCACGCAGGATAGCGTGTTCTCGGTGGCCACACCGCGCCTTTGGAACTCCCTCCCAGTGGAGGCCCATCTGGCCCCGGACATCCCAGTATTTCGTAAGAACTGTAAGACCTGGCTGTTCTGTCAGGCGTTTGGTGAGGGAGAGGGGCAAGGGTGGGTTGGTTGGGGGGGAGGAGGGTCTTTCTCCCCTCTTTTATTGGTTGTTTGATGTTTTACTTGGTTTTATAGTATTTTATATTGTGTTTTAATGTTGTTAGTCACCCCGGGCTGCCTGTGGCAGGAGGGGCGGGGTATAAAACTGGTAAATAAATAAATAAAATAGGATATTATTAATAAAATAATAATGCAGGTGTCCCTACTACTGCTCCTTATTTCTATAGTGCTCCTAGGCGTACACACTCCTAGGAACATGTATAGTGCTCCTAGGGGACTCGCATGCTATTCTGGCCGCGTTTGACCGGGTCGATTTTTCAACCCGGTCAAATCGCGGCCGGAAAAGCATGCGCGTCCCCCTTCCGGGCGCGTGATTGCCGGGAGTGTATTGTCTGATCCTGGCTCCTGGCATTTTTTCAAAACAAGCGCGACCGCGGCCGCGATTGTCTAAAAACGGCCTGAGAGGTTGTGGCGTCCCCAAGGCTACCCAGTGAGTTCATTGGCTAGGGAAAAACTCAAACCCTAGTCTCTCAGGTCCAAGTCCAGCACCTTATCCACTACACTGCACCACACCACACCTGTTTGTCCTTACACCCTACTCTTGTATGTCCTTTACACCCTCAGGGTGAGGAGCCACAGGCCCAGGGGCCCAAATGCAACTCGTTTTTTTAATTTGGACCATTTCCAGTTCCTGGGTTTGCCCTTCTGGATCCGCTTCCTACTCCCAAGCCCCAAAGGACTGAGCTCGAGGGAAGGGAGAAGAGATAGATGAGAGCATGTATACAAGGATAGGATCCATAATCTAGACCCACCCTCCTTCCATCTTCCTGAGCCCACACCTTAAGTACCTCTGCCTCCAACGTCTACGTGGCCCTCAGAGCTCGTACTCATTTTCAGAGTGGCCCCTGGCAGGGGAAAGGTTCCTCACCTTGTTCTAGGTTGTCTCCCTTCCATTGCCCAAATGACTGTATGCCCCCTCGGGGCAGGGACCTGTCTCTAATCACCAGGCACATTGCAATAAGCACCCGAGAAAAAGCTAAACAGGATCCACTTCTTAAATCTTTCCCTACAGGGTATGTTTTCCAGTTCCCCAATCTTTCCCGTAGCTCTTTTTTTACTTATGGAAGGAGCTGTAGCTGTTCGTTTTGAATAAGGGGTATCGCCATCTGGCCCTAATTCTATTTGAGCTGCCGTAGCCATTACTGGGGAATTGACTTATCTCCCCACTTGCGGGAGAAGTGTACACTTGCTTACATAATAACTAACAGGGGCTGATAGGCAGATTTTCCTGCAGATTCATTTTTCTCCACCTCTTGAAAGAAATCTATTCGCCGTGGACGAATGAGAGCGCCCGGTCAGATAAATGCTGTTTTGACGTCCGTTTAGCTCTGCAGACAGTCATTCTTTTGCATGCCAGTAATGAATTTTCACAGTATGAGTCCTAATCCAGGCTGGTCAGAGAGAGCTTTATCAGTTCCACTTTTTGATTTGGAAGCAGTAAATAGGAAATTGCTCTCCTTATCTCTATCTGGAAGCACCTCAGAGCTTTCTGCTTCTTGTTTCCTCCATCTCCCCCCAACCCCCGAATTCAGGTTGTGCCAATATCGGACACAGAAGAATTGTTCCTTGCACTAGCTGCCTTTTTCGTTTTGTTCCATTTATGCCGCTTCCTGCATTTCCTCCCCACTAGCATTTGTTTTGGTTTGATTTTAATCCACTCACACCATGATCATATTGTTGGGTAGCCTTTGGGGAGAGCAGGGTTGAAGCAGGGCTGCCCTTAGAATTTGTAGAGCCCAGGGCCAAGATAAAATGCAGAGCCCCTAGCGGTCCTTTCCCAGTGCCCCTCCCCCCTTGGGGGGCACCCTCCACAGGGTTGTGCTTGGAGCTCTGCACCCTGCCCTGGTGAAAACAGGGAATACTGCGGGAAAGAAAATAGTAGGGACAGTCTGCCGAAGGAAATTGCAGTTTGGTTCTGTTTTCGGTTCGGATCCCGCAATTTCAGGATTTAAATACGGATCCGTAATACAGATTTAATTTTACGGTAATAAAAAATTCATAAACATAAAAAAGATTAAAATAAACCCTGCACATGCGCAAAACGATGACCGGGTCATTCTGTGCATGCGTGCCTTTTCCAAAATGGCAGCAAAACTGCTGCCGCCATTTTGAAAAAGGGCGCACAGGTGCAGAATGGTCTGGTGGCCATTTGCGCATGCGCAGTCTTTTTTATTTTTTAAAAAATCTGTAGATTAGATTAGAGCTGGGCAACACGCATGTTGCGGTTCGGTACGGACTCATCCATAATGACCCGTTACAAGCAGTTACGGATCAAATCCGAACCCTAATTCCCACCCCTAGAAAATAGTGGGGCCCATAGCAGTCACCCCAGGTTCCCCTCTGACATGGGATTGGGGCTCACTACCCCACTCTAGGCTGTCATGACTCAGTTTCCCTGGCTTGCAGCTCTCACTGGATCGTCTCTGTCTCTAGAACTGATTGAGCCTGCAACGGGTGAACCTTCTTGTCACCTTTTCAGCCGCAGAGTTTCCCAGCACAGACTCTTTCTCTCTAGATTCGTCTGTGTTTGTAAACACAGAATTAACCCCAAACTGTGTCTCGCCAATGTTAGGATTAGCAATTCCACTGGACCATACAAAGTTCAGTAAAAAGAAGTTTAATGAAAAATCATGAATAAGCATGCAGTACAAGTTTATACTCGAGAGTGCAGAAATCAGAATAACGTAACCAATAACATAACCATAACCAATAACATAACCAATAATTCCTATCTGTATTTGGATTCTCCTGATTTAGGCTTACCCTAATCCAGGTCCAAGGGTATTTCAGTTCATGTCACAGCCAGCGGTGGAAAGCTTGGCCGGGTACCCGTCTTAGTTTCCAAACGGCCTTACTTCATAGTTCCTTTGGTGCAGCCCTTCTCTGGCTGGTCAGATATGATGATGCAGATGAAGCTCAACGAGCTGATCTCAACCAACTGAGAGAGAGATCCCTTCTTTGTCTTGTCTCCCCCCTTACGTACCTTTCCAGGGCCCATTGTTCGATTTTCCCACCAGGTGACTCTGTGCTTTCAGTCACGTCCACAGGAAGAATCCATTTGCAACTCAATGGTCTATGTGTCTGCAGAGGTGTTTAGGCTTTTTCTGAATACACACTAGGCCTGACTTTGCTTTTCTCCATTGCATGAAGTGATTTTCCAGTTCTCAGCTTTCACATTACATACATGTTTAACCTTTACCTTTACCTATTTGTTAGACGTGTAGTCTACATGTAGCCCAGTATCTCCTTATGACACCCTCTAATAAGGTTGGCCCTGGGTTGAAGGATTATACTCTCCATTTATCCCAAGGCTGAGGAACCCTCAGACCATGGAGCCCATTTTTATTTGGCCCCTTTCCAATTCCTGGATCTAGCCCCCAGAACCAGTCCGGCCCTACCCCAGAACTGTGGAGAACCTTTTCCATCCCAGGGGCCACATTGAAAGTTAATACAAGCTCTGAAGGCCACCTAGAAGTTAAAGGCAGAGGTGCACTCAAGACTAGAGGAGGATCCAGCTCATGAATTGGTTCTATAGATCTGGCCCCTATCGTTGACTGCATGCCCTTGGTTCTGCTCCCTCCGTTTTTCAGCCCTTGGGGGTATCCAGAGGCCAGAACCAGGAACTGGAAAGGGGCCAAATTGAAACTAACCACAGGCTGCAATTGGTCCCCGGGCCAGAAGTTCCTCACCCCTGCCCTGCTTGCAAGCCCTGAAGACAGCCAAAGGGAGGGGGCACTCTCAAGAGCAGCAGCCTGATCTACAGGTCTTGTGCCTCCACTCCCTTCCCCCGACCCGAATACCTATGCAGCCATGCATTGGAGACGTCCCTCGCTGCATCTCTTTGCCCCTGTCTTCCTGACGTCTTCACCCTGCAGCCTCTTTACCGGTGCCCTGCAATTGGAACCTCACTCCTATCTCAGGCCACATTCCAATAAACCGACCGATACTTCAAAGTAATGATACCGTACTTCACTTCTGCTTCTGAAGCGTTCACACAGACGGAGCACGACATGAAAGTTGTTGAGTAGACGAGAACGATGGAATCCTGGAAAATGAGTACATACTTTCTTGTTACTTTGGAGTAACGCATGCAAGCAAATTTCCATCAAAGTAATTCTACTGCTTGTAAACCTTTGCCTCGGATGGAAATTCATTTGCTTGCTTTTTTTTTAGTACTTGTTTAACTCTATTCTTAAGTAAGCAAGCCAAAAAAGCCAATGATAAGACCGTTGACCTTAGCAGTTGCTTCCCGTGACAAAATGGGCTCACAGATCTCACCGGTGAAGCAAAGCAGGTTTCTGGAAACGCATGAAAAGAAAATGAGAGATTCCACAGATAAAATAAAGTGGTGGATCAGAACTAGCATGACATTAACCATCACTCTTGAGGAGAGAACAGAGCAATCTCCTCTCTCATGCAACTCATGAGCTATCTGGCTTTGTCACCTGTAAAGGGAAACTGATCGGACCCAAGGCATCATTTACACTCCTTTCAAAGTGTCCCAGACAGTCAGACAGATTCCCCCCCCCCCCCCCCGCTTATATGGACAACAATCAGTAAAATAGCACCTAATCATCGATTGAGCACAAACAGCAATGAGGCTCACCTGGAAGCCATTGATTTACGCGACGTTAAAATAATGTCCCAGAGCAGAAAACCCAGTGTGAAAGAAGTCAGCCCACAGGGCAACTGCTACGTGTAGGTGACAACTGTAGAAGGATGGGAAACAGTCATCAAACCCCAAAGAGTCCCTGGATAAGGCAGGTTAATCCAATCCAGGAAGTTAAAAATAGATCGTTTGGAAGTGGAAGGGGCCAGGGGAATGAGAGTAGTATTTAATAGACATGAGGAATTCCAATTTGCACACAATCAGACACACGGCCAGAGTTCCAAGAACAATTCACAGTGAAAGTGATGGACCCCTAAACAATAGGAGCATGGAAGGAGAGAGAACAGGGCATTCTTCAAGCGCTCCACTCAACGGATTGCATTGCTTTATAAGTGATTAATAGGCGGCACAAACACAAACACAAAGGTCTCTCTCTGGTAGAGGCTTCAATAGAGCTACACTGACAAATTGCAAATAGCCTGGGGGCCACGTTAAAACAATTGTTTAATTACTTTGGAGAAAAGAGACACACCAGGTGAAATAAATAAGAAGAAGGTTTAAAAACAAAGGGTGCTTTCAAACGAGACAATAGCCCGCTGGAGTCCGGGTTTGGTCCCTGCCTCCCCCACTCACCTGTTTAGCATGTCCAGCCTAATCAACGGGCAGCCCCCTGCCTGTATTTCATGTGCTTCTAGCAGCTTCCAGCAGTGGCGCCAGCCATCTCCTGGCGATTGCCTCTTAGCCGAGAGGCATGCTAGAGATCTCTGCCCTCCTCACCTCTCAGCTGGCGAGGCAGGACTGGCCAACGTGGATGCCAGCGAGGCTGCAGGCGAACCTAATTGACAACACGTGGACACGTGGGCACCCATTAGCCTTGATTGGCCCACAGCTCCAGAAAGCTATAGCCGCCAGTGCTGCTCTCCTCACCAACCCCAGATGCGGGCCATGCAATCAAGGAAGGCAACCCACACTGAATGGGAGCCAGAAGGAAGCACCAATGGCCGTAGAGAAGGATCCCGCGGGCCAGACATTCCCCACCTTTGTGTTGCAGCATCAAGCTGAAATCATCATTTACACAGATTTTTCCCAGTAAGGATCCCTGGCATCTTTGCTAACTGTTTCTGGAGCGGCTTGCTTTCACAGGAGGCAGCCAGGATTGAGTGCTCCTGGCATCCAGTCCTATGTTTGCAACTGTGTGGCCTTAGACTGTCTCTTCCTTTCAGATCCCTCCCCCCCCCCCATCCTTTGTAACCGAGCTAAGCATGTGCACCTGCAACTTCTCAGCTTCATGAACATATCCCTGTCTCTCCCCCGTGCCCATATCCTGCTCCATTCTAGATTGGAAGCCCCTCTAACCACGACTGTTCAGCACCAGGCAGATTGCTGGCGCTATATACATAACAGACATAGGCAAGTCACGTAACTTCTCTTTGCCCATGTTTTTTCATATGTAGAATAAACAACTGGCCCATGGTCCAAATCTGGCCAGCAGCACTTTTTTATTTGGCCCCTTTCCAATTCGTGGGCATACCCTCCAACATGTCACCCCTAACCTGCATACATTTGTATGCATGTATGAAAATTTGTAATGGCCCACTGATTAACTTTGAGGCTGAGCCAGGGTGGGGGGAAGATGTATGTGTGAGAGGCTCTACGTATGCATATGTTGGTATGTACAGAACCGATGGTTCAAGTTAAAATTCAGCCTATTAAAAAGTCAAAATTCTCAAATGCAGGCATTGACTTTGACTCCAAAGTTTTAGTTTTAAAGAAACAAAGGATCACAGGTGAAAGCAGCAACAGTCCCTTTCCGTATACTAAAGAATCTTTTCACAAACACACTCAAACGCCTCCTACCTTTTTTTCTCTCTTCATCTTGATCCCAGGCACGTAACTCTCTTCTGCCTCGCGGTTACTTTTCCTTGTTCTTTGATAGCAGTGCTTATACTAAACTTGTTATCGGGAGAAAAGATGCCCCACCCTCATCCCACAACAATGAATAAACAGCAACAGCAAGCAGGGCAGGGTGTCTGCCAGCTAGTCTTTCCAGCTGGATTAAGGAAGTGCTAACAACTCCCTTTGTCTGCCAAACCGAGTACAAACCTTACACTGCTGACGATACAAGATAACAAAACCCATTACGGTATTGAGGCCCCGCCTCTCCCTCACTCCCTGGCAACCTCCGGTGGCGGTGGGCGGCATAACGGCAGAGTGCCCCAAAATGGCTGGGCTTGGGGATCGGCGGAGGGGAGTGCCCCTCCACCTGTTCCCAAGCCCAGGCCCGGGTAGCACCCCAGACTGAACCGGGGAGCGCCCCTAGGCCTGTCGGCCGCCAGAGGTGGCCCCGCATTTCTCCTCCGCCCTGGGCCCCACAAATCATAAGGCCAGCCCTGGACATGCTCCAAAAGGGCGGCCACCATCTGGATGTACGGGGGTGGCCAATTTGCACACACAAAGAATCGCAGCAGCCATTTGCACATGTTCAAAATGGTGCGGTCAGAACTCCTACAGTTCCAACTGTCAAAATGAATAAGCTATTGTTGTTAGCCGCTCCGGGCTGCCGGTGGCAGGAGGGACGGGGTATACAATTCTTAAATAAATAAATAAATTCCAATTTTGTGGGAAAGCCCTCAAAATTGGAATGGCTTATTCTATCCAACCCTAATCTGGAGGACCTTCCCCTTCCTTCCTCTTATTTATTTTATTTTATTTCTATAATTTAGACCAACACTAAAACCTTGAACCTAGCTCGGCACGCTATCGGCAGCCAGTGCAGAGCTCGGAGCACAGGTGTAATGTGCTCCCGACGACCCGTTCCCGTAAGGAGACACGCCGCCGCATTCTGCACTAGCTGCATCCTCCGAACCAGGAACAAGGGAAGCCCCACGTAGAGCGCTTTGCAGTAGTCCAGCCTCGAGGTGACGAAGGCATGGATGAGGGAGGCCAGGTCCGGGCCGGAGACGAACAGACGCAGCCTACGCACCAGGCACAGCTGACGAAAGGCAGCCTTAGCGACTGCCTCCACCTGCTGCTCCAGGCGCAGGTCTGCGTCCAATTCTCACTCCCAGACTCCAGACCTGCTGAGCTATAAGAGGGCGAACTCCCCCAATCAGGGGGGCCACTACCTCCCTCGCTCTCCCCACCAACATCACCTCCGTCTTATCCTGGTTACATCCCTTCACCACCTCCACCTCCTATCTGGCCTACGGGGCTGAAACTTCCAAAGAGGCCTGCATGAGAGAGCAGGTTCCCCATCCCTGGAGTAACGGCTACCCCCTTGGACAAATAATCCGTGGCTTTTGATTTTGGAGCAAACTGGAAGTCTGGCAGGAGATGGCTTTGCTTTCAACACACAACGCTCCCGCTGTGGTTTCCTTCCAGTGCCATAACACAAGGGTTTGTTTTTCTTAAACGCAGGATAATTAGCTCCAGGAAAATTAAAAGGTTTAGCTTCTTTTCCACCCCTCCACCTGGACTAGCTGAGAAAATCCCCGGACAAGCTTTGGCTTGGCAGAGGGGGTGGCGTTCTCTTCAGCGGCCTTGCTACCGTCAGCACTTTCAGACACCTCCGCTCAGGAAGCAGATCCAACCCGACTGAACAGAAGGCATTTGGAAAGAGAAACGCAGGTAAGGAGCCTGGACATCATCAAGAGCCTGCTCTGGGATGACAGCGCAGGCTTCAACGAGAAGGCTAGTTATTACGGCATCGTCCCCGACTCTGTTTGAACACAGGGTGCATGGAAACTGAGACAGGGCTGCCTGTGATGTAAATCCAGGCTTTGGGGTGGCTCCGATTTCTCCCTTTTGGCTGGGAATTTGTGACAGGAACATGAAGCCGTTCCAGCACAGCAGCCAGGAAACCCCTCAGTAGGAATCAGCAGGTTAGTGAGGTACAAGCAGAGAATCAGTGGTCGCTATGATGAAGGCAAACGACTGGGACCAAAAAGCCTGCAGCTTGACCCAAGACCAATGCGAATCCACTGGTCTTGTCTGGCCAAGGATGGGTCAGGCATAGGATCCTTCGGTTCAACCCAGGCTCCCTAGCTGCAGGAAGACCCACCCCCCACAACGTGCCATGACATCACAGCACTCCATGGGGGTGTGGCCACATTGGAAAGAGGTGGGGAAACCCCTTAATCCCTCCCCTTTTCTGACACAGCTCCACCTCTTTTTCAGTGCGTCCCCACCTCTTACAGAACACTGACATCACAACGCTACATGGGGGCGGTGCCACCTGATCACATTGGACCTGGGCTCAGAAGAGCCTGACCGGGCAAGCTGGGCCCGAGTTCTGGCCAGATCCAATTCAGTCAGGCTCAGTTCCAAATTTCTGTCCCAAGCAGGGCTCTACTGAAACTCAGGAGATTGAGAGTCAGCTCTTCGTTCTGCTCTACAGGCTTCCTGGGCAACGTTGACCAAAGCTCGATCATGAAAGAGCTGATTGGGGGCTGCCTTTCTGAAGGACTTGCTTCCATTTACCAGTGTGGCACCAAGCTCTTCTGAAAAGCCTTGGCATGTGCTCAGCACTTTTGAAAACCTGGCCCCTTTTTGATGCCTAGGTGGGGGCTGGGGATGCTGGAGAACTGAGTTCCAGAACAAGGAAATAACCAGGGGCCCAGATCAGGGGAGGAGGGAGGGTGCTGCCCAGACACCCCACGCCCATGGAACTCATTCAGCCCCTCTGCGATCCCACACATAAGTCGTGCCATGGCCTGCTGTAAGCTTATTGGAATGAATGAAATATCAACTCATGCTTTACTGCCATTAGACCGCAGGGGTGGGAAACTCGCAGGCCAAATCCGGCCTGTGGTGGTTTTCATTAGTCTCTTTCCAGTTCTGTGGGCCCAGTCCCTACTCTCAAGCACTGACAGACGGAAGGGAGCAGAGCCAAAGACATGCAAGGATAGGGGACAGATTCATGGTCTGGGACCATCCCTGCCCCCCATCCCGAGCACACCCCTTAAGCATTCCCATTCCCAACTTCTAGGTGATCCACAAAGATTGTCCCAATTTTGAAAGAAGAGGGTCCCACCGCATGAACTATACCAGGGACGGCCAAACTGCGGTCAAAAGCCTCGTTCTACAGCTCTTCGGTACCTGCCTGTGGGCAATACCCACGTTTCTGGGAACGTTCTGGGCATCAGCATCAGAATCCAAATACCATTTGAGTGTTCAAAAAGCTGAAATTTCAGTTTCTGGTTGTTCAAGTACCTGAAATACCCCCAAAATAATGCCCAATTTTCCCCCGAAAAATCCAGAACCAGAAGTTTTTTTTAAAAAAAAATCAGGATGAAAACGATATTTTGGTATACTGGTTTGTTGGTATTTCGACATTTCGGGTCCCCAATCAAACACCGGTTCGGCTACCAAAAAGTACCTGAACATTTCAATTACAGTACCAGAAATTTAACGGGAACACTCATTTCCAGACCTGCGCCAAGTGCAGCCTTTAATGGTCTTGTGTTTTACTTCCTCGCGCCCGAGTCTCGACAGCTGCTCCTCAGAATCTCAGCAGTCAGGTCAGTGGAGAACTGGTCTGCCAGCCAATCACAAAACATGAGAGGTTTGTGTGCGCACAAACTCATGTGTGTCTTGCGGCTCTTGGCCCTATGAAGATGCTGGTACCTGGGGTTCATGGAGTTGGGAAGAATGGCCACCCCTGATTAGGCCATTGGTTCTCAAACTTTTCGGAACTGATCCCCTCTCCCTTTTGCTTGTCTGTCATAGATGCACACCTAGCTTCCTCTTTCCCCTCCCACCCTCCTATTGCTTTTCCCTTTTTCCCCCCACACCCTGTGCCACCCCATTCATTTTAAAAATTCCCCTAGCTCAGAAAGAGTAGAGGTAGGTGGAGTCCTTCACACAAACACACCCCAGAACACCTCCCATGTCACCTTTGTATGCCCCACACACCCACAACGTGACAGCCCACAATTTGTGCCATGGATCCATCTGTCCTTGGCCTCACCTCTCCCAAGATCACTCTTTCCGTGCTTGAGGGCAAGAACTGGATCCACCAACCAGATTCGGAAATTGAACCAAATAAAGAGCCTCCACAGTTGACCCATGGGCTGAGAGGTTCCCCACCTCTGATCTACACCGTGCCCCGTATAAATTGGGGCCCGCTGACGCTACCATGGGAGCAGCAAAGCACATTGCCCATGGCTGATTGTGACCCTTGGGAGGGATTAGCTCATAAGCAGCGTCCAGGGCTCTTGAGGGAACATTGCAGCAAGGAAGGAACCCAGACAGTCCTAGCGTGGCGTCTCGCCCTCCACCCTGGGCAGTGCTTGGCATGCAGGGAGGGCACTCAGGCAAGGATCCAAACGACACCCCACCCTGAGAACAAGGGCCTCACCCATGCCCTTCCCCTTTCAAAGGCTACTTCCTTAATGAGATCCAGCTGTCAGCTCCCACCCTCTCTGACTGACAGATTTGTATGAACCCTTCAGGGTGGGGCAGGCTCTTTTCCTTCTTGCCAAGGAAGTGAATTAACCCCTTCCTCCCCCTTTCTGGAGATAGCCAGCTCACAATCTGTCACTGGAGGAAGCATGGCCACCGACAGTCAGCTCACAGCAATCCCGTTGCTTCTCTGATGTTAAAAAAAACCAGCCCCTTGGTGACCACCGTGGGTGTCAAGACCCAGACCCCTTGGACCTAGAGAAGTGACTGGGCCGATAGGATTACTAGTCCCCAAGGACTACCCAATGTACCAAATATTGCTTTTGTCCCAATTTTCCGACTTTCAGTGCTGATGGGTTGACTTTCGGTACCGATTTCTTGACTTCCTGTCCCAGTTTCTTTAGCCATTTGTCATTTTACAGATCGGTGCAATTGGTCAAATGGTAAGAACATAAGAAGTGCCATACTGGGTCAGACCAGTGGTCCATCTAGCCCAGCATCCTGTCTCCGACAGTGGCCAATCACGGTGACTTGGGAGACGCACCCAACAGGTCACAATGGGGGATCTATTCCCTGTTGTTTTCCCCCCAGCTCCCGTCATGTTCCCTGATCCTGTCAGGCTAATAGCTGCTAATGGATCTCTCTTCCAGAAACTTGTCCAAACCTCTTTTAAACTGAGCTATAGTACTGGTAATGGCAATGCTCAGTTTTTCGGATAATCAGGTGCCCAATCGGTATTTGGGTAACCCATCTGGCACCTCACATAGGGTTATCAGACCTCCCCTTTAAAAGAGGACGTTTAGGAAAAAAATACATGTTGCAGGGCTGCATTGGTTCCAGTGCAGCCCTGCAACCTATATTTTTCATAAGTGTCCTCTTTTAAAGGGGAGGTCTGGGTAACCCAAATCATGGCACTCAAAACTGCGGGCATTTCCTGCGGGCCACCGCTTCGGCTCCACTCAGCACACTAATAGCTGGATGAATAAGGTTCTTTTTAAAAAAGGTCCTGGAGTTCCCTGATCCCTTTGTGGGGAAGAGGGGAGAAGGCATGCCCGCCTAAAGGGAGCATGGGGGATTCAGGCTGCAAGGTGGGAGTCACACCACAGTTTGTGGGAGGGGGTTATGGGGTCGCCATTTGAACACGCTATGTACTAGGCTACGTGCTCCCAATGACAAACGCGTTGGGTTTGCACACGTTTAGTATTGGGTCTGGGAACGTCTAGTGTCCGCGGCAGGCTGGGTGCAGCAGGCAGCCTTGACTATCTGAGAGGAACCAACCAGGGCTTGAAGAACTGGCAGCCTTGGGGGCGGTGGCTGGCTCCTCAGTATCCTTGCCGCACTCTGCTCAGGGCCCTGGGTTTCTACTTGCTCACGCTGCACCCCTCCTCAGCAATGCTCTACACCCCCAGCTCCCTGGTTGGCTGCCTGTTACATCACAGGAAGCTGGGTGGATCAACTGTTTATTCTTTCCCAACTCCCCTAGGACCTACCCTGATTCATGCTGGCTGCTTTTGCTCCTCTCCGTGATCCTGGTTTTGGTTTGTTGCCCTCTGGATTGGCTCTGTCCTGAACTTTCTTTGATGTCCTGGACCTGCTCCAACCCACGTCCCTGAATCTGTTCTGTCTGGCCATCTGCTCCATTCTACCCAATGCCGGTCCTCCGCCCTGTCCATCGGCCAGCATGTCAGTTTCTCTGTCATGCCTTTGATCCATGTGCTGGTCCCTGCATCGTGTTCCTGGATCTGACCCCGCAACAACTCTCTAGCCCGGATTTCTGCATTCATGACAAAGGAGCAAGGGGTTAACTAGAAGTGCATCTCATCTGCCTGGCTATTTTTACTGTCCGCATCTCAGCAGCATCCAAGTCTCATCCACCCCCTGCCAAAAATTCCTTAGATTCGCTCCCATCCTTTTATAGATACAGAAGAAGCTCGTTAGCTCACAGCTCGGCCGTTCTCAGACCCGAATGCTCACCGAGATGCATTAACATTCAGTGCCCTGCATATGTATGTTTGTCCGGACGCTTATAGCATCAGATTGGGGAGACACACATTGAAAAAAAGGAGGCTCCTTCAAGCCATCTCCGGTGGGCTGTCAGGATGCCAACTAAAGATCTATCAGTATTTTTCAAACCTGCACACAAGGATAACCCCAGTGTCCCAGCCAATAGTCCCTGTCTCAATGAAACAAGTTCTCTTCTGCCAGGCTGTGTGCGAGCTATTGTTGGGCACATAATGACTGCTCCATTTGGCTACGCCGTTAGCATTCAGCTCATTACTTTGCAAAGTGCTTTGAAATGCATGGAATATGAAAGGTGCTCCGTCAGACCCAATTCCGCTCAGTCTGATATTACAATACGGCATGTTTTGTCACGCGTCTTTTGTCCATCTCTCCTTTGATGGCATCTGATTGTTCCCCTAATTCAGTACGTTGTGGAGAGTCATTAGTTTGAATTAGCAAAGTTCCACTGCATGCTCCCTTTGCCATCCCCGTTTGAAAGCTACAAAGAGTCGGTTTTGAATCGTTTTTTGCCTTCCACTTAGCACCAAACACTTTCAGGTGCATTTTAAGGGGAGTCAGTTGCCACAAACTTAGCTCTCTCGGTGCAAGCGTGCGAGTCACGCTATGGCAATGGAATTGTGAGCTTCCTTGATGAGAGTTAATTATTCTGGAATAACTAGGGTTATCATCCCTCTGGGTTTGATCCAAAGTCTCCAGCTTTTAACTCACCATCCCTGGGCTCGATTCTCTGGGCTATCCCCAATTGGGGGAATAAACCCCCAATTTCTCTGGGTTATTCAGGAGCATCTAGAAAACCTGAAGAGACCAAGGCTTTGGGGGGGGGGGGGGGGGGAGAAGCACAAGGTCATGTGGGAGAACGGTGGGGCAAAGAGACTGACCCACTCCCTGTCAGACATAGCCCCATCCCCTACAGGGTGCCATGACGTCAGGTTCAGTTCCCCATCTGTAAAGTGGGAATAATAATGACCTTCCTTTCCTCCCTGGGTTGTTACGCTTGTGAGCTAGATAAGGCTTTTGAAGCACTTTGAACACTGAAATCTCTTCTAGAAGAACAGGGCAGGTTGGGTGTAGGCTCAGAAGCACTAGATCGTCTCCGATGACTTTGTCCACTTCAAACTGCGAGTCTGATAAAGAAGATACCGAATAGGAAACAAAGTGAGAAATGAATAATGATTCATTTCCCACTTCGAATGGATATTTATTTCAGGAAACCAAGTGGGAAATGGAATCATTATTCATTTCCTGAAATAAATATCCATTTGGGGTTAGTTTTAGCTTGGTTACTTTGAAACCACCTGTTTGGGGATCCCACCATCACGGCTTACATCAGCAGGCAATTGGGCCTTTGCTGTGGCGGGTCCTTCAATGTGGAACACGTTCCCTCCAGAAGTTCCTTCTTCCTCACCTTTAAAAAGCACCTGAAGCTTCATCTATTATCTCGGTACTTTTTAGGATTCGCTGCCAGTTCCCCTTAATGTAGTCTGTCCTCCCTCTTTCCCTTCCCCTTTTAAATTGTTTTAAAATGCATTTTATATTGTCTGTGTTACTGTATTTTATGGAACTGGGGGTCACTATAAAAATAAAATAATTATTATTGTTGTGATAATTGGGGTTACATGGTTTCAGCCCTATTAGTTGTAATACTGAAGTGGCTGAAATAAACCAAAAGAACCAAACTGAAATATCCGAAACTATCAATTTTCACAGCTGATAATGATTCAGATATCCAGCAGGCTATCCAGAGACTGACAAATGATCTTTGCTAATGCTTCACTCGGCAGGCAGTGTAAGTGGGAGGAGGGTGGTGTCCAGGCATTTCCAGCTGAGAGCCCTCACCTCAGCCATAGTTCTCCCCTCGCCACCTTTGTCGAACAGGGCTGGAGTCTATTGACTTTCCAGGCAAAGTGTATTTATTTTCCCAGCCTTCTGCTTAGGCCGAGCTGCAGAGCGCGTGGGTGGGTGAGTGAGTTATTAGGGCCTGCTAGGCTAACTGGGTTGGGGAGGGTTCGGCCTCTGATCTCATCCTGGATCTGGAATTCTCCCTACTGGAAACACAGCACTGGGATAGGCAGGCTGGGGTGAACCCAAATAAACAAGGCATCCCGGCACTCTGCACACAGCTACCGGGGCCAGGCCAAACAAAACCTATTGGCCACTGACATACAAGTTCCCCTTGTGTCCCTCTTGCAAAATCTCCAGCCAGCAGCCACACAGGACACACGGCTTTGATCTAAACCCATGCCTGATTTTTTAGAAAAGCTCGCGGTGTGCTTTTATTGCAAAGAGCAGCTGCACGTGCGGGGGTTACCGCCTTCCACTTCTCACAATTAGGGGGTTTCGGCAGAACGGCAACAACAACAAAAATGGCACCCGCCTCAGCGATTCCGGCCTCGGGGTACCTTATTTGCCGTGGGTTATTATCAACCTCCTGAGCTCCCTTTTTGCTTTGTCTGCAAATAAACAGACAAATAAATACATACATTTTATTTTTTTATAACATCTCCCCAGCCGACAAATGGCACTCAGAGGGCTTCCCAACATAAAAGTATGATAAAATAATATAAAATCCAATTAAAATATAATACATCCATTTAAAAACAATATCAAAGAGGAAGGTAAAGAAGGAGGAGAAAACTATCAAGGGGAACCATATCAATAAAAATGGCAACATGGACCTTGGAATGAGTCTCACACACTGGCGCAAAACCAGCTCACGTGCAGGGCTCATTATGGCCTTGATCATGAAGCTTAAATGGAGTCAGTGTAGCCTAGGGGCTCAGATGTTGATCTTAAACATGGGAGACCAGGGTTCAAATTCCATCTTAGCAGTGAACTCGCTGGATGGCCTTGGGCAAGTGCTCTGAGGGTGCACCCCTGCATCCAGTCCCACCTGGGCCTGCGCAACACCCTCTTCCCCCGCCCACCCCACAGAGTGGCAGGCGGATCGCTGGATGCTCTAGACTCCTGTCCACAACTCTGTGGTGTTGCCCGGGGTAACCCCTGGCCGAGAGCGGATGTGCAGCGGCGGCCCGCTGAGCAGACAGATCCCAGCTCTGCCTTGGGCCAGTTCCCTGGGTTTGGCCAGCCCCCTCCGCTGGCGGCACTCCGGGATGTTTCAGAGCGCCCCAGGGCAGGGATAGCCTGCTCGACCTGCACATCTGGTGGCCACCCAGGGGTGGGACAGAGCAGAGGCAGGGCTGCTGTCCGTCTGAAAACACCCTATCTCACAGCTTAACTTCCCCCATCTGTGAAATGGGAATAATAATAATAATAACAACCTCTCTCCCAGGGCTATTGTGAGAGTGAAGTAGATAAGGACTGTGAAACATTTTGAACACTGAAAGTGCTATAAAAATCATATTCATAGATGCAACCTAATCACCTCAACAGTGTAAAATGGGACTTTCGCCCTATGGCAATTAACCCCTGCTAGCAGTCTTGGTTCAGAACTAGGCTACTACTACTGAATCATAAATAAATAATAATTTTATTTTTAGAGTGCCTCCCCACACCGAATGGTGCTCGGAGCACTTCACACAACCAGTACAATAAAACAATGTAAAATCTATTTTAAAACAATTGAAAAGGGGAAGGCCAAAATGGAGGACCAGGGAAGGCTCCAGAGCAGCTGCACACACTAGGTGGGTCGAACTGGCAATTTGGAATATCTGTCAAAAATTGAACTCAAAACAAAATTGCATCCCAGCTCTAGGGAGTGAAATTTCAAATTTTGAATTAAATGTTTTTCTAAATATTAACCAAGTCTTTTACGAGCTGCTCTGTGAGCAGGAGGGAGCGGGATAGAAGAAACCCCAAATAAAATAAATTTACCCTAGGCTCAGGATGGGCCACCCGAGGAATTACACTTAATCCCAAATGGGATATTTGTTATTATTTTTATATAGCTAGGTTAGTTGTGTGCATGTTACTCTTAGTCTTCCCCAGCATAAAGCCAGTTCCGGCAGAGCAAGTGCTTCCTGGCTAAAAGCCCTTCGTGCAAAAGCCTCAAATTCTTCCCCCAAAGCCAGATCGCAAGTGGCATAAAGCCCCTCCCACTGGCAAGGGGCGTCGTCTCCACACAAGACAGGGAGGGGAGGCTACCATGCCTTGGGGAGCCTTACCCCTCCCTGGGCAGCGATGCGGTGTGTATCATGGGGCTAGCGGCAGCCAGATGTTCTCTCCCCCCCTGTGGCAGGGCAAACAGCTCCCTGCTACGCGACATGGCCTTGGAAAGATTCTGAGAACACGTTACCAACTGGGGTAAGGCTGCCCAGGGCAGGGCAACCCATGTGGCCAGACCCTTCTGCTCGCCGTGCAGCGAGCTCCATGGCAGGGCCGTGAGCGCCAGGCACCCGCCGCGCGCAGCCACAGCACGACTGGGGTTTGGTCTCGCTGCGGGAGGGAGGTAAGGCAGGGCCAGGGGCGCCGTGGCCTGCCCCAGCTGTTGCAGTGGCTCCAACAGAAGCCAGCCCACTCCGCTTCCCTACAACCGTCTGGCCAGCTCCCCACACTTGCTCTGCGTCACCGGTCATTGCCCACCAGAGGGTTGCATGGGGATCCAGCCACCGCCGCTCATGTGGAAACACCCAAGGGTGCCTCAAGAAGAGACAGGGCAAAGAGGCTCTTGGCATCCCCTGCAGAGCACAATGCTGTGAGAAGGAGCGTGTCTAAATCAGAGCCTCTTCAACCTGTCCCTTTCTGGCCATGTCCCTTACAGAACGACATCATCACTGGGTTCAAGGGGCGGGGCCAAAGCAAAAAAAAAAGGCGCTGGCCCAGTTTTACGCAAACCACTCACTCCTCTCAAGCGGTTCGCGTTCATTCGCAACGTGAGGGACTTTCGAGGGTTGGCTTAGGGCAGGGTTGGCAAATCTTTTCCATCGCAGGGGCCACTTTGACAATTAGTGCAAGCTCTGAGGGCCACAAACAAGGGGGGGGGGGGGAGATTGAGTGGCATACTCAAGAAAAAGAGGCCCCAGATCAGGGAACTGTGCCCTGGATTTTTGGTGCCATCATCTCTGCTCCCTTACCCTGAGCTCAGTTGTTATGGGGTGATTGGACCATGGGAATTGGATCCAGTGGCCAGATCCAGGAACTTGAAAGGGAACACATGAAAACTTTCCATCCCCAGGCCTGAGGCTCCCTACTCTTGGCTTAGGGTTTGTAGTGATCAGGCATTGTCACATCCTAAAAGGTGATTATTAAGTTGATAGTGCCTCAGTTTCCCCCCCGGACTTTAAAGATGTCATTGGTACAACAACCTCCTCCTGGGATATTCTAGAGTGGTCAAAACTCAAAACCTGTCCTCCACGCAAAATACTTTTCAAGACCTCACTTGGTCCGCCTGCCTGCATCATCTCTCAACCTGAAAGGGGCTCATTTTCTTCCTAAGCCTCTGTTTCCTCTCACTGCCCTTTCAAGTAGACTCCCAGTCCAGCTTTATATTACTCCCTTGTCATCTGGCCTACACATGACTCTCAGGACTACAACATCTAGGCTGTCCTGTCCTACAGACACTACAATTCCCAGTGTGCCCATGTCCCCAGAATAGGCACCCTCAAAATCCCTACACTCTTTTACAATAGTAAAAATCCACTCCCAATACTGTTGCATTTTTCATCTGCTCAGCAAATGAAGGATCAGGACCAATGTTAACTCTTTCCAGTTTTTAAGTCCAAATTACACCCTCATATTCAGCCATCAGTCTGTGGGAATCGCTGGCTGACACACCCTGGCATCCAAAGACAGAATTTGCCCTTTAGAGTTTTATCTAAAATAAAACCATTTCGCCACCTCAGGGCTCAAATCTGAGAAAGGGTTTGGAATCCAAGACACATGAGAAAAGACTGAAGGAGCCAGGTATGTTTAGCCTAGAAAAAACAGAAGATGAAAATGTGGGGAGGGGACATGATAACAGGTTTCAAATATTCAAAACGACGCCATACAGAGAGCAACTGTTCCCCATCGCCATTGAAGGAGGAACAAGTGAAACCTCACGCACCTTCCCAATGTGACTGACCCCCCCCCCCTCCCCATGCCTGAAGGATGCTTCGGAGGAGAAGGGCCAAACAAAATCTAGAGGAGATTCAAGAGACTTGCCCCCCACCCTTCCTGGCATCCGTGATTAAGATGCAGAACTAGAGATGTGGGTTTAATATTAGCCAGAAGTTCCTACCTGTAAGAACAGTTGGGTGATGGACAAGTTATCAAGGGAGGTTGCAGAACCTCCCTCACTAGAGGATTTTAAAAAGGAATGCAGATAAATATTTGCCAAGAATGGTTTAACATCTAATTAAACCTGCCTTGATGTGGGGGGTGGGGTGGGGTGGGGTGGGGGTGTTGATTCCACGATCCAGGCGTCTTCAGGTCCTAGGATTTTATGCCTGTAGGTAAACAAGCCCTGGGTAACAGCTGCTGGAGAGGGAGATTTTCTGCATTTATTTTGCTGATTTGGTTGTAATTAACCAGCTTCTCATGATTTTAACCTAGGACAGCATTCCCAGGCAGTCTTTCACCCTTCCTAACACCCCTCCCTGTCTATCTCCTCCACCCAATTCCAGCAGCTCTTCAGAGCAGCTTCTACATGCATCACCAGAAAGGATGGAGCAGCATGTAACGTATGATGATTAGGAGCAACAATGTACTGCATCAGCGATTCGGCGTAACTTTGGGCTAAACGTTGGGGGAGGAGAATCTTCTCCTGACCCAAGAAAGTCCCATCCCTGGTATCCAAAAGTCCCAGAAGGCTGCAATAACACTGAAATAATTTGAAAATTAAACTCTGAGATGTCTGAAAATGTAAACTAAGTTTATTGCTGGGGAATGGTTTATTATTTCAGAGTTTGCATAGTCCCTGTCTATTCCATTTGCAGCGCCTCTGACCACTTTTAGACCAACGGGGGATGCTCATGTGACGTTTAAAAATACCGCAGGCAGTGATTAGATGAGACGTTTCATACGTTAAAGACAGTTGCGTGTTCCTTTAAAACAACAAACTAAATATCTCAAAGTATTTAATTTGCGGTTTTAAAGAAAAGTCTCGTCTAATGGACCTAGGACCTGAAGACGCCTCCATACTCCAGCCCGTGCACTTCGCTCCTCCTCTGTCCCTTCTCTCACCCTTCCACGCCTTCCCTGCTCCCCTAAGCGCCTTCGTCCCTTCTCACTTGCTGCCCCCCATGCCTGGAACTCCCTCCCTGTCCACATCCGCCTTGCCCCCTCCCTTCATACCTTCAAATCTCTCCTTAAAACTCACCTCTTTCGCTCTGCTCTGTCTGACTCTTTATCCTGCTGAGCCACTATTCCTATACCTACGATCGGTTTACCCTTATCCTTGCAACATGGACCTGCCTGCTGTCATTCTCATCGTAACCAAGCCAAGTACGTGCACTTGAGACCTCGCATCTTCATGAATGTTAGACCCCTTGTCTCTCCCTCTGTTCCCCTTCCTATGTCTCTCCCCCAGCTCCTGTCTCTCAGATTGTAAGCCCTAGGGGCAGGGACCGTGTCTATTTTATTACTTTGTAAAGTGCCAGGTACACTGCTGGCGCTATATAAATGTTTGTTAAAAATAATAATAATAATAATAATGGCCGCCCGCAGTATTTTAAAAAGTGACATGAGCGGATTGCCCCAGAAATTCTAAGGCCAGGCCTGCCTCCCAAACAGATCCACTACTTTTGTGGCAGTAAAGGCCCAATTCCATCATGAAGCAGAATACAAGCTACCATAGATCCTCCTCCCTAAAAAGCAAGGTTGTTACCGAACAAATTACAGCTTCTTCTGATACAAATAAGTTTCCCCTGCTAGCAACAGCTAGACACTATCTAGCCAGAGTCTACACATCTCTCTGCAAAATACCCATGGGACCGGACAAGAGGCTTCGTTCGGATTGCACTAATACTGGTAACTCCATTCAAATCAATGGAATGACCTGGGTACAAAAATCAGTGAAACGGAGACTGCTTGCCCATGTTAATAAAGGGACATAGATTAATGTGCCTTTAACTCACGTTAATCAAGTCGTGTGATACTCCTGATCGTGGGCACGGGGTTTTTAGTGTTATTTTCCCCTTCCCCCGTTAAATTCAAAATCCAGCCCTGTCTTGCGTTATTGAATTTAATGGGAGGAGAAAATAACGCTAAAACCCCCGTGCCCATGAGCAGGGGTTTCACGTGACCGGACTAACATGAGTTAAACACGCGTTAGTCCCCACCCCTTTATTCATTTGGGTGGGCCCCCGAGACTGGGATTGTTGCTAGCAGTATTGATAGAACAAGAGTAGCTGGAGAGAATGTTGCCTGCCATTCTCCTGAATACTTTGCCTTGGAAAGGGGGTACATGGGCACGGCAAAGCGACCCTCCTGCGCATTTCCATTGTGGCCTCGCCCCCTTGGAGTCCAGAATGGTGCCTGTAGCAAGGCTGGGCCTCCTCCAGGGTAAGTAGTTACAGGATCAAGGCCCAAGCACCACTCTTCACCCAGGTTCTCTTCCCCAGTTTCTTTTTGTTTACAGTGCACACTGCCTTGCCTACACAGTGCTCGCCAAGCATTCCCCTTTGCCTTAGAGGGATTTCTGGGCACTGTTATTCAGGCCCCCTGGCCTGGCGGATTCCCTACCAGCCAGATCCTTTCTGGGCTGAGACCCTCCCAGCCTGACCCCTTGGCCAGCTGGTTTCCAGGCTTAGCCATATGGGCCACAGGGCTGGTGCCCTTCCACAGAGTCTTCAGACAAGCCCTCCCTGAGGCAGAACCTTCTGACTTGCTGCCTCTCTCTGGTGGATTCTTTCAAGGAATTGCCGTGACCTGGCACAGGGGCCTTGTCAGAAAAAAGGTGGGAGAGCATCTTTGCCCGCTCCCTCTCTCCTCTTCTGACATGGCCCCATCCCTTGCCCTGGCGCCACAACTAACCCCAGGGAAATAAAGTTTTCGCCCAGAGACACTGGGTCTAAACTGGAGCTGAAAAAAGAAACTGCTGCTATCCAGCCAGATATCATAGCTCCCCTGGATCAGATATCCAGCCAGATATCATGGTATCCACAGTATTCGCTATCAAGTTGGATACCATTTGGTATCCACTTTAGTATATGTGGCATTTATCTGGCTAACTGGATTCCCATTTACCACATTACCATTGTTTGACTACTGTTTACCACATTACCATTTGACTTCTTTCTTTCTTTTTTACTCCCTCTCTCTGTCAAGACTGGTCCATCTACATGAAAATGTTGTAGACAGTAATGCGATAAGCAGTAATGTGGTAATTCGGTAAACACCGGTAATATCCAGTATTCCAATTTGGCGGTTAACCTCCACGGTTACTAAATTACCACCGAGCTATCCAGAATACCCTAACCGTGGATAATTTTCTCCTATCCGTTTCAACTCTAGTCAAAACTGGAGGGATGGCAACTCTACAGTGGAGGAGACTAGGGCTGCTTTTAGACGTGCCCGGCGAACACGCTGCATCAAATCACGATGCGTGTAAATATCCCGCGTGTGGGATTTAGACTTAACATTTCGCGCGTTAAAGCCAGTCACGCATTCTTTTAAAGGCGCTAATTAAACACCTCGACATAGAGGTATTTAATTTGCGGCTTTAAAAGAATGTGCGACCGGCTTTAATGCGCGAAATGTCGCGTCTAAATCCCACACGCGGGATATTTACACGCGTCGTGATTTGATGCAGCGTGTTCACCGTGCACGTCTAAAAGCAGCCTAGGGTTACCCCCTGAGCCTAAAGTTACCATACCTCCTCTTTGGAAGAGGATGCAGGGCTGCACTGTTTCCAGTGCAGCCCTGCAACATGTAGTTTTATAAGCATCCTCTTTTAAATTTATTTTATTTATTTTATGGATTTATGTGCCACCGGTCCTGCCTCAGGCAGCTCGGGGTGACTCACAGGCACTTCATTAAAAATACAATAAAACAACCAATGGTATAAACCACATAAATATAATAAAAACTAGAGGTGCGCGCTAGGGGCCCATGTCATTTTCGTTTTTGTTATTTAAATCTGTCGTTTTCGTTTTCATAAATATCAAATTGTCGTTTTTGTTTTTGCTTTCATTTTTGTTTTCCATTGTTTTCAATGGAAAACACATTTTCGGCTGTAAGGTTTTTGTTTGTCACTATATTTGGCTGAAACATGGAGGGAATGTTCCTTCCAATGGAAGGCATTAAGTGTACCAAATTCCAAAAGGATTGGATAAAGGAATCCAATTTTAGAAGCAGTTGGATTATTTTATTTTGCAAATATCTTCATATACATTCCTAGGTGTAGCTTCTTTGCCTCACATTTAATGTAGATGAAATTTGGCAAGTTTATACCCCTTCCCATAGTTACTATCTCTGCCAACTTTCAGAAGGATTGGATAAAGGGTTCTTGGTGGTATAAGCAATTAACTTCTAAATGTATGTCTGACTAACATCTTTGTAGTCCAACCAGTGTACATGAAATTTGGCAGGGCTGTATATCATACTTTCACGATCATCTCTGCCAAATATCAGAAAGATGTGATAACGGGTTCCAATTTTATATGCCTGCACTTTTATATGCAGAGAAGGAGCCTATGCCAGGGATTCTCTTACGTGTCACTGTGGTATAAGATCAGTTTGTGATGCCAATTGGCCAGCAGAAATGTCAACCAAATATCCTCATTCTGTGCTGTGACCATCCCAACATCTCTCCCCCACTTGTTACTGGGAAGTCAGAAGCATCTGTTTAGGAAAGAGCCAATAGAGATTCTCTTATGTCCTCTGTCACAGTGCTGCAGGATGTGATTGTGATGATAATTGGCCAGCCTGGATGTGTAAACTATGTCTCCTGATTGCTGGGATGCTATCCCCAAAGTCCCAGTTATGTCCCTTCTATGCCCGCCTGAGGGCCGCCCCCTATGCCTGTCTCAAAGCCACTACCAATTGGTCCTGTAAAGCTGGAAGCATGCAGTAATTGGCCAGTGAATGTGTCTGTCCGTCTTTTGGGTTGCTCCCCATCCTCCCTCCTACAGCCTCCCTCCCCCTGCCATGCCCAGTGCCTGCCTCTGACTGGCACTGCATGTGCTGCTATTTATCTGAATAATGGTCTTCAAGGGGACAACTTCAAACTGCTTATAAAATTGGGTCCCTTTATCAAATTGTCCTGTAGTTTGGCAGAGATGACAGGGAAGGAATGTGATACATTCCTGTCAAATATCTTGTAAACAGGATAGACTATAAACATGTTACAGCTGGAAATGTATTTTCAAGTTAATGTCTTCTTCTAATTTTCAGAAAGATTGGATAAAGGGTCCTGATGGTAAGAGTGTTAAGCTTGTGGAGGGACATAATATTCACAGGTTTCATGCAAAGTGGATGCAAGATAAAGAAGTTGTAGCCATGAATGTGTATGGAGCTTTTCTGAAAATCACAACGTTCAATTGCTTCTAAAATCGGTTTCCTTTATTTAATCGTTTCAAAAATCGGTACACATAGTGCCCTCCATTGGGGGTACAATCTCCCCACATTTCATCAGAATTAAATAAGAATCAAAAAGGTTATAGCCCGAAATACATTTTTCAGTTTTTCCCCTTTATTTTTAAAAAATGTCATTTTTGTTTCTATTTTCGTTATTATCATTTGTTGTTTTTGTTATTGCAATAACGATAATGAAAACAATTTTTGTTATTGTTACTGTAATAGTGAAAACGACATGCACACCCCTAATAAATACATTTAAAATTCAAAAAAAGTGCTATAAGATATCAACACCGCACCCCCACCCCCCCAACCCAGATGGACTGCAGCTCTGTCTCCAGTCAGTGCCCGTCACTCTGCTGGTGGTGCTCCGGGATGTTCTGGAGGAGTACTGCAAGCGGGGCTGGAGCCTCTACTCCCGTCCACCTGCACATTTGGAGGCCCACCTTTAGATGGACGGGCCACCTGCCTGTGAGGTGGAGCAGAGCTGTGGGTGCCATCTGTCTACAAGCACCCATTGTACGGAGCTTTGCATTTGCTGGAGGTGGGAGGGGGAGCCATGCAGCATTATCCAGGCCCAGCTGTCCAGGGGAAGTTCCTCCTTTGGTTACAGTGAGAGAGGAAGACTCTTGTCCCTGAAGCCCAGTAGCATACAGCAAGGCTGTGATGGGCCTGGGATCGTGTCCCAATTAAGCCCCCTCCCCCAAGACAGTCTCCCAAAGCAATGACCCTCTTAATGACCCTTTAGGCCAGTTTCGGTCTACCCTCACAAAGGGGGTGGCTCCACCCCCTGATATGGCAGCAGTCCCACCAGAAAGAAGGTTAAGAGTGGACACTGCACAGAGACTTGACCAGCACTCCACCCCTGCTTAATCTGAAAGCTTCCTTCTTGGTCCTTTTCAAGTGGCCTGAACACAATGGGTGATTTCAGACGTGACGGGGCGGCTTTCGCTCCGGCACGGAATCACCCTTCTGATTCCCCGCCAGAATCAGCCCGTCACGGACAGCAGATGTGCTGGCCGATCCCAGCAGGAAATCTTATGGGGGGGGAGGCTGCGCAGCGCAACGTGTGGCTGCACAGCCCCGCCCCCCACGCTCTCCCGGCCGGCCATCCGCAGCCCGTTACCGGCCGCTGATTCCGGGCCGTGGTTCAGCTAACCATGCTTTCGGAGATGGTCCCCGGACCATCCTCGAAAGCGTGGTTATTTTGATTCCTGCCGGAGGTTCACTGTGGTGAACATCTGGCGGGAATCAAACAGACGTTACGGGACCATTCCCCACCACAGGGAATTGACTGTGGTTGAGCGTAATCTCGTAACGTCTGAAAATACCCAATGTTAGAAAAAATTTCAGAGTGGGTGGGGGCAAAATGTTGGTCTTCCTCCCTCCTCCACCCACTCTGAAAATGTCCTAGCAGTACACAGGTCGCTTGCAAAGGACCCCCTAGAGTCGAGGGCCTGGGCTCTACTGAGCCCCCTTGCTCCATGGTAGCTAAGCCCCTACAGAGCCTGAGTATGGGTGAGGGGGTTGCCGATCTACCTTTAATAATAAATAATAATAATCTTATTTCCAGTGCACTCCCCTGCCAAACGCCGGCACTTGGAATGCTTTACAACATTAAAAAACGTTTTGAATTATTCCCCGCCCTGTCCCCCAAATGGTAGGGCTTACAACATTTTAAAAACAACAGATATAAAATACCGCCCACACCTCCCAATCCCCCACCAACCCATCCCACCCATTCCCATTCCTCTGAAGGAATTCCTTCCCCCAGTCTAGCCCACCCCACACACACACACACACACACAGACACGCACACACACACACACACAGCAGCCATGGCTAAACTGAGCTGCTTAACCTGCCCCCACCGACTCCCCCGCTTCTCACTTGAGGAAATCTGCCTAAAGTACCCGACATCCATCCATCCATCCCACCCTCCCTGCCCACAACGTAGCCTCATCAAAAACACAAGGGACTATAATATAAGGGGGAGATGCTAGAAGCAGCAGCAGCAGCAGAGAGGTGGAAAATTCTTCAGGGCAGCAGAGTTTTGTGGCCATGACCACACGGGCCACGAACAGCCCAACGACAGTCAGCATCTCCCCTCGGCTGCTGCCTCCAGGCAGCTCCATCCCTTTAAGAGGGTTGTACCTTTGCACCCCCTTTCCTCTGCACTCCACTTCTATGCTGTGCATCCTGCACCTACCGCCTCCCCTCTCTTTTTTTAATCAGACGAGCAGAAATGTTTTTAAAATTTGCATAGATTTACATAAACCATGCAAATGAATGCAAATGACCCCTGTTGGGGCTTCTTCCCTGGAAAAGGCAGCAACTCTAGTACAGGCTCCAACTAAGAACAGGTGACCCCAATGTGTTAGAAAGACCCCTTGTTCATAGGAGCAGTTACTCTGAAATAGGGTGGCCGGATATGCAAGTTTTAGAGGACACTTATGAGAAATGCAGGGACGCATTGCAGCCCTGCAACCTGTATTTCTTATAGGTGTGCTCTACAATTTGCATATCTGGCCACCCTACTCTGAGGTAATAACCCCCAAACTCCATTTACCTTTATGAACAGAAAGATTAAAGTGAAAGGGGTGGGGGGTCGGTTACCTCTGCAAGGAAGCAGGGTTAATCAGGGGTGATTTCTTCATCAAGGGAAATTATCTTTTGTACAGTTCAGAGGCAAGCCACCCTATTTATTTTTCACCATTAGACCGACCACTTCCCAGCATGCACTACCCAATCCCTTATCCACAAGACCTTCCTATGGCTCTTCTAGCCAAATGTTAGAAGAAGAAAAACTTAAGTGACCTTCCAGAATTTCAATTAAGAATTTCAATTAAGACTGTCGCCTAGATCATCCCACAGAGTGGGATTTGTATCCTAATCTGGACACTCCCACCGCTCACAATGGCTTTTCTCAAGGAAACACCATATAACAAAACAGCCGGCACAAATTCCAACATGATCTTGTTTAAAAAAACAAAACAAAAAAACATAAACTTTACAGCTTCTAATTTTAGCACTAATCTTCCCTGGCTATGCTTGCGTGGTTTCTAATTATTTTATCCCCAAGCCCAGCCTTGATGGATAGTTGTACTTTTTCCAATACAGGATGACTTGTAAAGCGCCTTTAAAAAAAACAAAAAACGCTGCTGATTATTTCCCATTGTTAAGTTCCAATTCCCACGTAGATAATATGGTCCTGTACAGACTCATTCTTCTTCTTTTTTTTAAACAAAGATAAAAAATGGTTAAAAGGAAGAAGATGGCCCATTTGTAAAGACCTTCCCAAACTGGTCTTGAAAAACGTTATATTTCTTTTTTTCCCTTAAAAGTTGTTAAAGGGCATAAATCCATTATCCAGATACAGATCACTTAATAATTTAATGCCTTTAAGCTTGGCATTCTTCCCAGAACATTTTCCCTTTATCTGTCTTTATTTTCAGGTTATAACAAATTGAGGAATAATCGCTGGTGTTGAAATCTTGACGGGGCCTCTGCCATCGTGGGGAATTCTCAGAAGAGAAGCTAGAGGGGCAGCTACCTCCAACGTTGGTACGTGTGGGTGTGGATTCCTAGAGACCAAGGACAGGAAGGGCCTGATGAAGTGCTTTTGGCTCAGTCTCCACTCATCAGGCCTTTTCCATTTCTGCAGTGGCGGCTACTTCATTGAAAGCAGTGGATTTAAAGCTGAAATGCGTACCCACAAAAATGGGTACATCCGTCAAAATGGTGGCACTTGACCCAACCCAATAACTGGCCCCAAGCCTGTTGATATTCCGGCGAAGCTGTAAAACCTGGCTGTTTGCCCAGACCTATGGGGAGGGTAGGAGGGTGGGGTAATGGTTTTTAGCTCCCCTACCGTATTTATTGTTTAATTTGAGGTCCCGGGCCCTGTTTTAATAATTTAATGATTGTTGTTATTGATGGTTTTAAATTGGTTTTATGTATTGTATTTTTTATTGTTGGAAACTGCCCTGAGCTGTTTGCAGGAGGGGTGGGGTAAAAATCTATAAAATAAATAAAAATAAAAAATAACATTGGTTACTAATCAGTTAGTACTAATCAGTACTAATCGGTCAGGCACTAATAGTACCTGATTAATGCCTGACAAACTTCCCGATATACTGGGTTTTGTACCAATTTTCCAACTTTCCATCCTGACTCCTGTACTGAATTTACCATTTCGGTACCAATCAGTAAAACGGTAAATCGATAACTCAGTAATGGTAACACGTGGTATTTCGGGACAATCGGGTGCCCAACTCGGTACTTTGGTACCAATCATGCACTCAGCAGACTAGTCAAAAATGCAAGTATTTACCTGCAGTTTATTTATTTATTAGAATTTTACCCCGCCCCTCCTAAAAACAGCTCAGGGCGGCTTACAGCAATAAAACAATACATAATATAAAATATCTCTAAAAACAATTAAAACATATCAAATACAATTCAAAGTATTAAAACAGGGCCCGGGAACTCAATAAAACAATAGACAGGGTAGGGGAGATAAAACCTTCTAACCCCCCCTCCCCCCCTCCCCAAAGGCCTGGGCAAACAGCCAGGCTTTACAACTTCACCGGAATGTCAACAGGCTGGGGGCCAGGTGAGCTTCCCCCGGGAGGGAGTTCCAAAGGCACGGCGCAGCCACCAAGAATGCCTTCTCCACTGTGGCCCCCCGCTTAACGTGGGGGACCTCCAGGAAGGCACCCCCAGCAGACCGAAGGAGCCGCTCTGGGGCGCAGAGGGCGAGGTGGTCCCTGAGGTATGAGGGGCCCAGGCCGTGAAGGGCCTTATAGATTGGCACCAAAACCTTGAACCTAGCTCGGCATGCTATTGGCAACCAGTGCAGAGTCCGGAGTACAGGTGTAATGTGCTCCCAACGACCCGTCCCCGACAGGAGCCGGGCTGCCGCATTCTGCACTAGCTGCAGCCTCCGAACCAGGAACAAGGGAAGCCCCACGTAGAGCGCATTGCAATAGTCCAGCCTCGAGGTGACGAAGGCATGAATGAGGGAGGCCAGGTCCAGGCCGGAGACAAACAGACACAGCCTCCGCACCAGGTGCAACTGGCAGAAGGCACCCTTCGCGACTGCCTCCACCTGCCGCTCCAGGCGGAGATCCGCGTCCAGCATCACCCCCAGACTCCGGACCTGCTGAGCTATAGGAGGGCGAACCCCCCCAATCAGGGGGGCCACTACCTCCCTCGCTCTCCCCACCAACATCACCTCCGTCTTATCGGGGTTGAGCTTCAGTCTGCTCTGCCACATCCATTCCGCCACGGCCTCCAAACACTGGGATAGCAACGAGACAGCAGGGTCTGAGTTCGTTGAAAAAGAGAGGTACAGCTGAGTATCGTCAGCATATTGGTGACATCGCACCCCGAACCCTCTCACGACCTCCCCCAAGGGCTGCATATACACATTAAATAATAACGGAGACAGAATGGAACCCTGCGGAACGTCACACGATAAAGCGCGGGGGCATGATGTCTCCTCCCCCAACACCACCCGCTGGCTTCTCCCCGAGAGGAATGAGCGGAACCATTCAAGAACAGTCCCGTCCAGACCCCCCATGTCACACAGCTGCCTCAACAGCAGCCCATGGTCCACGGTATCAAAAGCGGCCAAGAGATCTAGCAGGATGAGAAATGTTGAACATCCTGCATCCATCTCGTGGCGGAGATCGTCAACCAAGGCCACCAATGCCGTCTCAGTGCCATAGCCGGGGCGGAACACAGATTAAAAAGGGTCCAGGAAGCCAATGCTGTCCAGATGTGCCTGGAGCTGGATCGCCACCGCCCGCTCAATAACCTTCCCTTCAAAGGGAAGGTTAGAGACAGGTCGGTAACTGGCGAGCGCATCCATGTCCAAGGATGATTTCTTCAGCAGGGGGCGCACCACAGCCTCCTTGAGGCTGAGCGACAACCTGCCCTGCTGCAAGGACGCGTTCACTACCCTCGCCAGCACCGTCCCCAACGTCTCCCTGGAGGCTTTCACCAACCAACGGGCATGGATCGAGTTCGCAACAAGTGGCCCTCACAGACCCCAAGACATCCGCAGCATCGGCCGGCGTCACTTCCTGAAACTCCCCCCACAAAGCTGGACCGGATGGGGCCTCCATCACCTTGCGCTCTCCCCCGACTGCCCCTAATCCAGCATCAAAGTCCAGCTACCCATTTCAGCTCCGAGTGGATTATATCAATCAGTTTGGGTCTCCATCCCTCTTATTTGGCTTGACTGAAACTAGATGCTGAAACTAGGACCTCCAGGGAAAGGGAGTTTTATAATACTGGAGCAGCAACTGAGAAAGTCTCACTGTGGCCCTTTGTCGTACGGACAAGACTGGCAGATGATACCCATAAGACAGCGCTTCCAGCTGACCCCAGGGGTCAGACTGGAACATGGAAGGAGATTCTGGATATATCGGAAAGGACAGGGTGAAGGAATCCCTGGTCCTTTTAAACATGACTATGTCACCTTTTTGAGTGTCATGACACCATGAGACTCAGAAGGGATGGTGCCAGTCAGAAGCCAGGAGGGCACCACCACACTGCACCCCTTTGCGCCCCTCCTCCCGATGCCTCTGTATTCAGGAGAGCTGAAACAAATAGTCAATTTTGTATTCACAAGTATTATTTGCATTTTTGGATAGTCCTCTGAATATCCAAGCAATTTCCACAGCCAAGACGGATATTCACATATTCGCTTATTCGGTTCTTTTTGTTTGGAAATTTTGGTTATTTCTGTGTGTGTCAGTTATTTTGGTAACTACATTTCGACTACTGCGCGCACGCAATCACATTGAAATGGAAATACTGCAACAACCAAAATAACCATAGTAACCAAACCAAAATATCCCAAGGAGATATCTGGCAAAGCAGTTCCAAACATCTGCTTCTCGGATCTGAATTCAAGTGAGCAGTTTCATCAGATATAGCGTTTGCCGCAGGAATTCGTTCTAGCTCTGATATATAGTGTTGGACTCAGGGGACAAGAAAAACTGTCAGCTAACCAGGTTTTTGGATGACAGGACTTTGGGGGTTAGCAGTGACCCAAAACCTGCACAGCTGCTTTAACTACAAACTGCCTAATTAGCACCTCGCAGCTGTCATGGTCCATCGGTTGATCGGTGGTTATCGCTTGACAGAGGACGTGCAGCTGATTTAAAGGAACCAGCTCATCATGAAGGGCATTGGGTGAACTGGACTTGTTCTACATTGCAAATCCTAACAGCCATTTTCAGTCAAAGGGTCGAATTCTTCTATCTTTGACAGGGGTGCATTCTGGAGGTGTGCAGGCGTTACGTCAGCAGCAGTCGTCCCTCGGAGTCGAGGATTCTTGTCTTCCATACATTGCCTTATCTATGGATCCGAAGATGGCTGGCAATCTGGGAGCGACAGATTCTCTTAGAGTTCGGGCATGTGATTCCGAGCGAGGTGGACGATTCGGGGTTCAGAGCTTGGTTCACGACACACTGCTTTTGCTGCTCCAGATTTTACATCTCCTGCTGCTGTTGTGAGATTTCAAAGTACTGAGACCCTTGTGTAGACTCTTCCTCCATTTGAAACAGTCCTGGGCGATGGTCTCCCATGAATTGACATCAGTGCTACATTTTTTCAGATTAGCCTTAAGGACATCCATTTCATTTTCATTTATTTAGGCACCGACCGGCTTCTGCCATGGCCAAGAAATAAACTATTACAAAACAGTAGAATATAATATAATGCAAAATGACAAAAGATAAAAACAAGAAAATAAAAACAATTATATAATCAGAATAAAATAAAAGGAACTTGACCTCAACCGAGTATAAGTATAAAACAATTTAAGGACATCCTTGAAAGGCATTCGCTGCCCTCTCCTTAAATGCACACCTCAAGGCAGGTGTAAGTACAATGAATCAGTCTAATAGGCTTTCCATGGGATTGTAAAACTGGAGTTAGGTCGTTTGCACAGCTAAACGTTCCCCTTCACATGATCCAGTACATACTCCAGAGGCGGAGAACCAAAAATTAATCCAAGTCCCACAAACAGGATAAGATTTGGGGTGGGGTGCTTACGGATTGTGCTCAGGATGGGGCATGACAGGGAGGATCCTGATCATGGATCTATACGCCATAGATCCAGTGTTTAACTTGCATAAAAATGAATTGTCAGGGCCCTAGCCTGCCCCATGCTTCCCAGCCTAGAGCTTGTCAAAGGAGGGAAATTAACCCTGTTCTCCAGGTAGCAACCCAACCACTGTACTAACCTGCCTCTCTGCGGTGGAATAGTTCTTGTGATTTCACCTATATGATGCCCTGTGTTGGGGACAGGGCAGAAAAGTCAGTCAAGAAAGTCATATCAACCATCATGGGGGTTTTTGGTTTTCCTTTCCAACCCTGAAATAGCCAATATTAGTCTTTTCCTGGCCATTCACATTTTGGCGTGCACACTTCTACTGGGAACATCTCCCAAGGTCCAGCCCCCAACCCTTGAATTTAGTTGTCAGGGCTAAGCCTTGGCAGGTCCCACCCCCAAATTAAACCCTGCATAGATCCATCTCCTATCCTTGAGCACATGCCCCTCATCTCTGCTCCCTACTCCATGGGGCTCAGTAGTTTGAGGGTAGGGAAGGACTTGATCCGTGGGCCAGATCCAGGAACTGGCAAATAGTTATGGGCCTGTTCTGATCCACAGGCCTGAGGTTTCCCACCGCCGACGTACGCAGTCTGACCCTGATTTTCACTTAGATCTTCTACCAGAGCAAAGGGGAGACGAAGACCGCTTTTAGACAAGTGGGCTGAACTAGTAAATTGAAAAACACGTGTTGAGAGAAGTTGGGGGAGGGGGGGAGGCGTTTAGAAATAATGCGCGCGCCGGAATTCCAATGATAGCTGGCGACGTCTGGTGCATCACAACACCTGGCCCCTGCGTGACTTTTCTCAAAGCGCGTTTTTCAATGCGTTAGTTCAGTCTGCTCGTCTAAAAGTGGCCTAAGGCCGTTTTTACATGAGGCGTGTTAGTGTATTTCTAAATTCCTGGAGAAAGAAACTTGCGCGTGCGTGCAGGAGGGGGGTTAGAAGTTCCTTCCCGCTACCGGAAGTGAGCCAGCGTGCCCTTGAAAACAGCGGGCTCCACGAACTAGCGCAAGCTTGGGAGATGGAGAGTTGTAACCACGGCAGCCACTGTATTCAATGGCACCCAGCCCACTTCCGGAAGCAGAGATGAACGTCTGCCGTCGTGAGTTTCTCTCTCCAGGAATTTAGAAACACACTCTTAATTAGCCTCGTGTAAAAACGGCCTACGGGGAAACGTGACCGCAATCTTCCAATATCTAACGGACTGTCAGCAA
Source organism: Sphenodon punctatus (assembly GCA_003113815.1). Lineage (NCBI taxonomy): Eukaryota > Metazoa > Chordata > Lepidosauria > Sphenodontia > Sphenodontidae > Sphenodon > Sphenodon punctatus. Next base: position 1,733,521 of record QEPC01004899.1, read on the forward strand.
GACGATGGCAAGGAACTGTTCTGAGATGGCACGGAGAGCAGAACGAGGAATACTGGGTTCAAGTTATAGGAAGGGAGATTTCAGTTAAATATCAGAAAAAACTTCCTAACAGTAAGAGCTGTTCAGCAACAGAACAAGTTGGCTCGGAAGGGGTAGAGGTTTTCAAAAGGAGGTGGCCAGCCATCCGTCTTGTAGTCATTCTGCATCGTAGCACGGGGTTGGACTAGCTGGCCCTCAAAGCTTCCAATTAAGTTATTTTAGACTGATAAATTTCAATCAATATAGCCCTTTGCGTGGACACTTAATTTAGATGAAGGCCGCCCTATAAAACAATTTTGCTTGTATCCATGTACAAACTGCGTACAGGTCAGCTCTGAGCCCCATTTTGACCGGATGTCTAGTAACTGCAATGCAGTATCCACGTTCCCACCCACGGCTGACATCAGAGTCTAGCCAATGGAGTCAATTGCTGCTGCTTTCTCTTTCTTGACCGTTGCACACGAGCATACAAAGGCTGAAATCTTAAACACACTTTGTCATGAGTAAGTTCCATTGACTGCTGTGCGGCTTACTCACCAATAAGTGTGTTTAAGATTCCAATCAAAGCTTATTCCCACTGCCAGGATTTAGGCTACAAAGTCCTAATAAAGCAGCAGGCAATTAGAAAACCACCACCTGACCAACAACCTCTTTGTTTCAGTTAAGCACACAGCTTTGGACGCAGCTGCTAAACCACAGAGTGAATTAATCCCGTTGTAGATATCTGAATAAATCAGGGGTGGGCAAACCGTGCAGGAGCTGCATGTGGCTCTTAGGCAGTCTGAGTGCGGCTCAAGGCCAGTTCCAGGATCCAGGCTTCCTTAGTGGTCTTGTGTCTTATGTCATTGCACTCATCTCAGCTGCTCCTCAGAATCTCAGCAGCGCACTGGCTCCAGCAGCCAATCAGAAAGAGGAGAAGTTTGTGTGTACAACACATGCTGTGTGTGCACCTTGTGGCTCTTGGACATATAAAGCTTGGTACGTGCTCCTTGGGGCTGGGAACGTTGCCCATCCGTGGAATAAATATTTGCACCCAAAACAATTGTCATATTTCTGTACAGTCAGATATTTCATTTTGGGTACTTCTGATTTTTCCAGCTTTTTCTATTCACTTCAGTTTGGATATTGGGTTATTCAGTCGATTATCCAAACTGAAATGACCAGGAAAAATGGGTAAAAAACTAACCTGAAAAACCAAAACAAATACAAAAATAAGGAGACAGGGACAAATAACGTTTTGTATCCACCTTCTCAGACCCAATTCGAAGGGGGCGAAATCACCACATGCAATAAACCACTACTGAATATTCATTTCACTTCTAGAAGGAATCGCTACGTGCAGATTGGTTAATGAAGCTCCCCTTTCTTTCTCTTCATCTTGTTCTCTTTCATCACGCAGTGCTCTGCTTTCTCTTCTTTGGAAACTGTAGGCAGGGCCCTGGGAATCCTGTGCTGCTGCAGTCACAGCCATTTTCACAAAATTTTGCATTTGGCAAGCTTGCAGAAATGGCCTCCGGCAATGCAACATGACAGCCTGAGTGGGGAGCAGTATGAGATTCTAGAACTGTGAGCTAGCCAATGGGGTACTATCACTGTATCTATATTCTGGAGCCTGAAGTCCTGTGCCAGAGCAGTCCATGACTTCCCTTCCCCCTGAGAGAGAAAAGCCCCCCTCTCCCTGCTGGTAGGTTTATGTGGTATTTTATAAGATTGTTTTCAGACACAAAATGTTCCAAAAAAAATTAATGGCATACTGGGGAATTAATTTCCACTTAAAACGTGCATAATTTGATGGGGTTAATTTGCCTACATTCTCCTGCTTCCAAAATCTGAATTTTCCACTCAAAGAATTTAGGTTTTCTGGTTGCAGAATTGGGGGGGAGGGGGATGGGATTGCAGATTACGTGGGGTCCCTGCCTGTAAACTGGCTCCTCTGCAGCAGGGGACAGTTGTCCTCATCAGTGATTTACAAGGCAATTGTCCATCTGTCTATCTTCTTGTTAGTCTGGTTTCCTACGGAAATAAGGCTTACGCGATCACTCTCTGTGTGTTGTTCGTGTGCGTGCATGTTGTTCGTGTGCACAAATGCATCCCCCAGATTTTGGGCTGTAATTATTCCACTAAAATTTCCCATTTCCCAGCATGTCCTGTGCTGGCTGCATAGGGGTGGGACACATTTAATTTTTTTTTCAGTTTCAGAGTGGCGGGTTGGGTTTGGGATCCTGGTTCGGTTTCGGTTTCCTTTCCATTGATTTCACCGGGAAGAGAACCAAAAGGAAAGAAAAAAAAACTTAAACCAGGGGGCCAAAAGGGGGGAGGGGGACAATCTCCCCCATCCCCAGGCCTCGGAGAGTGGGGGTGGAGATCTTTGTCCCTACTACCCCCCACTCCTCAGGGCCTATCTTGACTCCCACCCCCGGGGCCCTGTGCGTACTTACCAGTCCGCGGGCCTCAGAGGGTGGAGGTGCCAGGAGTCTGCTCCGAGGGTGGAGGTGCCAGGGCCGCTCCAGAGCCGCCACCCCAGCTCAGAGAGGCCTACCGGGCCTCAGCAGGCCTTCTTCTCGGCCCACCGAGGCTTCGCTGCTGGTGCGCATGCACTAAAGGGCCACTGAGGCCCTTTGGCGCACCTCCAGCCCTTTTCCAAAATGGCACGGGCTATGGCGGAAAAGGGCAGCCCTTTAAGGATGTAGCACCTGCAAAGATGAAGGTGCTACTTGAGGCTCAGGCGCCACGAGGAGCAAGAGGCCACCTGATTGCACAGCACTTGTGCATGGAAGAGCCATGACCCATAAGAGCCTGGGTAGAAGGGCTCAGTCAGGGGGAGAGTTACCGGGAGAGATGGGAGGAGCTTAGGCGGGGCTCTTTCTTCCCACCAACCCTGCTCAAAAGGAGTTGCCTTAACGGGAGGGTTTGGGGTGGGCTGCAGGAGGGAGGAGTTATTATTATTAACCATTATTTATATAGCACCAGCAGTGTACCGGGCACTTCTCAATTGTTATTATTAGAAACCGGTCCTTCCCAGTGGGTTTACAGTCTCAGATGGACACGGGTGAAGGGAACACACAGAGAGAGAGAGAGACACATTCCCATTTTACAGATGGGAAGGCGGAAAAGGTTATGACTTGCCCAAGGCCGTCCAGGGGGCTCATGACTAGGGCAGGATTCAACCCTTGGCTTCCCAGATCCAAGCCCAGCACCTTATCCACTACACTACACCGCACCAGCTCTCGTTGTGTTGTCTCTGGCCTACGAAGCTGTGAGTAAGAGGCATTGCTGAAACTGTGAGGCAGCAGCCTCAGAGGCTGAAATGGACGGAGGGTATTTTTAAACAAGCAAGGCTGGCGGGGGGTTGGGTGTGTGGCCCAGGTGGGGTGAGTGGGGATGGATGCTAATGGGCGGCTCCCAGCATGCAGCTGTCTTGCAGTCCTCTTGCCATGGACCACGGGGGAGGGGGAAGCATGCCGGACTAGCCTTTGGAACAGACATGTTCCTGGCATGAGCGCTGACGCTGCTGGGGAACTGGGCTCCCCAGCACTCACCCCCAGATCATGTGACTTGTAAGGGCCATGTCCCCCACCCACGGTGCCTATGAGCAGGGGACCGGTCTGCTGGCATGGGTGGGCACCCCAGTTCATACGGGCAGGGGAGGCGTGGGCGCCCGTTGCCATGCACCTTGTTGGCTTGCCCCACACGGCGCACTCGGGATTTCCCGGCAGTGCACCGTGAGTGGCCATGAGTGAGTTCTGAGTGGCTCCTGAATGGTCACGCGGGGTAGCATCTCGTTTAAAAACACCCTGAGGGAAGGACGCTGAGAACCACCTGACCTGAGGAGGGTACTGCGCCCGGCCAGAAGGGCTTAGCCTATGCCTCACCGCCAGGTGAACTATCTATGTATCTAAGAGACTGGGATAATGATGAGACACTGTGTACGTACGGGAATAAAGACAGTGGAGCTAGAGTCCCCTGTTGCGTGCGGTGTTTGGGCAAGATCCTGCCAATACTTACCCTGGGCATGACTAGTCCTGTTACAGTTACCCCTCCAGATCAAAACTGGGTGACTTAATAGCACTAAAAAGGCTGGGATGAGGATTGGCATGAGGAACGCTTTTGCAGACCTGGCTGAGGCTTTTGGTCTCCAGGGGCACTACGGTCATACTAAATAAATAAACCAGGAAATAGACGAGTAGAAATAAACCCAAATAGAGGAACATTTTGTTCTTTGCAGGCCTAGCTAAGAGTCAAAGGTCCAAAGCTGTTCCGCCAAGAATATTGAAGAAAATCAATCAATCGAGATCGTGCTCTTTTGGGTCCCTTAAAGAGAAGCTGAGAATCCTCCCTTTTATTCTACGTGGGGTGAGATGGTAGATCCACCCCACTGCAGTAAAGCACTGAAAGAGGAGGCTGGCAGGTATCAGCAGCACAGCTTAAATCGGCAGTGGGGAACCTTGTCTGTCCCACAGGCAACTTTGAAAATGAGTACAAGCCCCACAGGCTGACAGGAATTGGGGACAAGGACCTTGCTCAGGATGGGGTATGGAAGGAAAGGGTCCACGGATCTGAGTCATGGACCCATCCCCTCTCCTTGAGCGCACGCCTTTATCTCGGCTTCCTTCCCCTGAGCTCAGTCTTTTAGTGTTTGAGAGGAGGGACAAGATCCTGGAATTAGAGAGGGACAAAATAGAAAACAGTTAAGGGATTTGACCCACATGCTAGAAGTTTTCACTCCTACCTTAAAAAGAGACATCCTGCCACCCAGAAAGGGGGACAATGGACCAGTGGACTAAGCCTCCTCATGGCTGGCCCTATGATTCCTGAGGATCTCCTAAGGTGCATGCACTTCTGGGGTGGGGCAAAAGATACAGACAGCACCCTGCCCTGAAGGTGGAAAAATTCTTCAGCAGAAACCTCATGCAGATTTTCTGCGTTCCTCCCCCCAACCCACTCCCATCTAGTATTTCCACAGGGGGTAGTCAGTCCCACTAGTTCAAGCCACTCCCACCCCACCCCCGAACTGTGGGGTGGGACCCCAGGCAGAGCGTTGCCTTCTGTGGAAAGAGTCATGGTCACCAGGATAGTTGATCTATTTTGCATGACTTTGTTTGCTGTTTCAGTCACAGAATTATATTTAACCCTCAAAATGAGAGTACGCAGATATTTTGGGAATCGCTGGATTAGGTACATGGTCTTTAACCCAGCAACGTCCCTCTAACCAATGAAGTAGCAGGCGTCTGCGAAAGCGGTTCACTTTCATAAATGCTGACCCAGCTAGCTTCCACAACCAGCTGGCACCAGCCAGGACTGTTTCTTTACCACACAATGCAGCACAAGTTAACACACAAGCATTAACCTCGGGTGCACTGTCAGCTCAACAGATGCTATTCCCAGCTTTTTCTGGGGGTAGAGATCATACGGGGAGGAACTGGGGTTTGTATTTTTCCATTTAGATTCCACAGCAAAAAAAATATCTCTCAGGGGTGGGGAACATTTCCCCTCCCACGGCCTCTTTGAAAATTACTAGTACCAGTTCCACAGGCCAGATCGGAATTGGAGGCAGAGATGCTTAAAGGGTGTGCTCAGGATGGGTGAAGAAAGGGGAAGGTCCAGATCTTGGATCTATAGCTGTTTTTACCATTAATCCGAATAAAGCAGCTCTTAATGCAGATTAAGTTGATCGTGTGAACGCTTTATTTCAAATTAATGACCCCGGATTCAAAATTTAAACCCAGATCTGGAAACCTAAGTTTCGAGGATTTATTTTAATGTAGATTAAGCTCAGTCCAAATTAGTGATCATGTGAACAGTTAATCCGGACTGAGTCCCAGGCACCATAGAGTGCTGCAGATAGACACAGAATCATAGAATCTTAGGGTGAAAACAGACATGACGCTAACCACCCTTTAACCACCCTTGGGGGTCATTTATGCATGTTGCAGGGCTGCATAGGGCACCAATACAGCCCCGCAACTTGCATAAATAACCACCAAGGGTGGTTAGCGTCATGTCTGTTTTCACCCTTAGAGTTGGAAGGGACTTCAGAGGTCATCTAGTCCAATCTCCTGCTTAATGCAGGAAATCCACAGCTAGAGCATCCCTGTTAGATGGCCGTCCAGCCTCTGTTCGAAAATCTTCAGCAAAGGAGAGCCCACCACTTCCCTAGACAGTGTCTGTTCCACTGTCAAACAGCTCTTACAGTTAGGAATTTCTTCCTAATGTTTAGCCGAAATCTGCTTCCTTGTAATTTGAGCCCATTGGTTCTAGTCTTGCCCTCGGGAGCAACAGAGAACAAGTCTGCTCCATCTTCTATGTGACAGCCCTTCTGATATCTGAAGACAGCCATCATGTCCCCCTTAGTCTTCTCTTCTCCAGGCTAAACATACCCAGCTCCTTCAACCTTGGTTTCCAGACCCCTGACCATCTTCGGCGCTCTCCTCGGAACCCGTTTCAATTTGTCAATCTTCTTTTTACGGTGCAGTGCCCCGAACTGGACACAGGACTCCAGATGAAGTCTGACCAGTGCAGAATACAGTGGAACTATTACTTCTCGTGACCTGGACACTATGCTTCTGTTAATGCAGCCTAAACATTAGGGGGGTGCATTTCATTTTCGTTATTATGATAATGAAAATGAAATTTTGATTTTCGTTTTTGTCATTGTAATAACAAAAATGACAAATAATAACAACAAAAACAATTTTTTGTTTTTGAAATAATGGAAAAACCCTGAAAAATGTATTTCCGGCTATAACCTTTTTGCTCCTTATTCAATTCTGATGAAACTTGGGGAGTTTGTACCCGCAGTGGAGGGCACTATGTGTACCAAACTTCAAAAAGATTGACTAAAGGGGACCAATTTTATAAGCAATTGAATGTTGTGATTTTAAGAAAAGCTCCATACACATTCCTGGCTACACCTTATCTTCCATCCAATTTGCATGAAACCTGGGAAGATTATGTCCCTCTGCTAGTGTACCAATCCTACCAAATTTCAGAAAGATTGGATGGTCAGTTACCATCTGGCATCTGCTGTGTATCCCTGCAGCTTGTCTCCGTGCTGCTGCTGCTCCCGCTACTTGCGGGTCCCTGCCGGGCACCGTGGAGGAACGGAGATCGGGGACCTGTGAGTGAGGGAAACTGACTGACACTCTTCCTACCCTCTCCCCCCTCCCCTGGACCGGCCACCGGAAGCGCCCGAGGGGTACTTAAGGAACGGACCGGCGGCTGCACTGGC
>QEPC01004899.1:1741558-1762661 GCA_003113815.1 Sphenodon punctatus
TTAACCACCCTTGGTGGTTATTTATGCATGTTGCAGGGCTGTATTGGTGTCCTATGCAGCCCTGCAACATGCATAAATAACCACCAAGGGTGGTTAAAGGGTGGTTAGCGTCATGTCTGAAAGTACCCTTAGAAATGCTGTTTTTGTATTGACTTGGGTCCCATGCGTGGAAAAACCTGGAATGTATTGCGTTGTTGAAAGCCGCCTCGAGTCCTTTGGGAGAGAGGCGGGGTATAAAATTAAAGTGATGATGATGATGATGATGATGATGATAAAGTGTCCTGATGTTATAAGTTATTAACTTGAAAATACATTTCCGGCTGTAACATTTATATATTCCATCCTGTTTACAGGTAATTTGGCAGACATTTATCACACCCTTTCCCTGTCATCTCTGCCAGATTACAGGACAATTTGATAAAGGGTCCCAATTTTATAAGCCATTGAAGGTGTCCCTTGAAGACCATTATTCAGATAAATAGCAGCACATGCAGTGCCAGTCAGAGGCAGGCACTGGGCATGGCAGGGGGAGGGAGGCTGTAGGAGAGAGGATGGGGAGCAACCCAACAGACTGACAGACACATTCACTAGCCAATTACTGCATGCTTCTAGCTTTACAGGACCAATCGGTGGTGGCTTTGAGACAGGCATAGGGGGTGGCCCTCAGGTGGGCATAGAAGGGACATAACTGGGACTTTGGGGATAGCATCCCAGCAATCAGGAGACATGGTTTACACATCCAGACTGGCCAATTATCATCACATTCACAATCACATCCTGCAGCACTGTGACAGAGGACATAAAAGAATCTCTATTGGCTCTTTCCTAAACAGATGCTTCAGATTTCCCAGTAACAAGTGGGGGAGAAAAGTTGGGATATAAATTTGGAACCCGTTATCACATCTTTCTGATATCTGGCAGAGATGATCCTGAAAGTGTGAGATACAGCCCTGCCCAATTTCATGTTCGCTTGTTGAACTACAAAGATGTTACAGTCAGACATACATTTATAAGTTAATTGCTTATACCACCTCTTTATCCAATCGTTCTGAAATTTGGCATAGATAGTAAACATGGAGAGTATAAACATGCCACGTTTCATCCACATTAGAATGGAGGCAAAGACGTTACAGCCAGGAATGTATAAGCAGATCTTTGCAAAAGAGCATAATTCAACTGCTCATAAAATTTGATTCCTTTATCCAATCCTTCCACAATCTGGTGCACGTAATGCCTTCCATTGGAGGTACAATCCCTCCAAGTGTCATCCAAATATAATGAAAAACAAAAATGTTACAGCCATAAATGTGTTTTCCATTGAAACCAATGGAAAATGAAAATGAACACAAAAATTTGATATTTATAAAAATGAAAACGAAAGATTTAAATAACGAAAATGAAAAATGACATGGGTCCCTGGTGCACACCGCTACTAAACTTGCATTAGCCTTTTTAGCAGCTGCATCACACTGCTGACTCATATTCAGCTTGTGATCAATTACATCCCCTAGATCCTTTTCACATGTCCTGCTACTAAGCCAGGTATCACCCATGTTGTACGCGTGCATTTGATTTTTATTACCTAAATGCAGAGCTTTACATTTATCTCTGTTGAATTTAATTTTCTTAGTTTTGGCCCAGTTTTCCAAATGATCAAGATCATTTTGAATCTTGTTTCTCTCTTCTAAGATGGTAGCTATCCCTCCCGGTTTTGTGTCATCTGCAAATTTGATAAGCATTCCCTCTACTCCCTCATCCAAGTCATTAATAACAACATGTCTCCCTCTAGACGTCTGTATCTCTATGGTATCCTGCAGTTTTTCCAGAAGTCTCCGTTTGGTGCGCAAAATTTAAAATCCAGCGTGCCGCGGTGAAGACCCCTCCATTTACTGCTGTCTCTCTTGCGGTCACTGTACTCCCAGAAATCAGAGCAGAGAAGGATGCTGAAATCTGGTTGCACTGCACCATAGGATTGCACAGTCTTCCTTGCGACTCCTAATCCGGATTAACCAGATCACATTGCAAATCAGGATTCATTCTTATTCTTGATTTTAAATGGTCGTGTAAACAGTTACTCCTGAATTAATGGAGCTGGATTAAAAGCTAATTTGGATTAACTGTGATGGTGTAAAAACCACCTGCACCATGGATCTATTCTTGAGTTCATGCTGTCATCTCTGCTCCGTCCCCCTCAGCTCCCTCTTTCAGGTGCTTGAGGGGAGGGACTGGATGCAGGGGCCAGATCCATCAACTGAGGTCAAATAAAAAACCGCCATGGGTGGTTTAGCCCATGGGGTGGAGATTCTCACTCCAGCTTTCTTCAGATGTGGTGAATTTATTATAACTCCACACATCGGCTGGCCACCAAATTATTTCGACCACACATGATAAAAGCCCTGGTTTCCCAACCGTCTCTCCTTCCTACTCCTCCGCTCGGTGAAGATATCAGCTGGGATCTCGTCTAACCTCCAAATCCCTTGTGTAATGGCTACAGGGGAGGGCAGTCAGCCCGTCCCCCTTCCCACCTCTGCCCCAGGGCAGGTGCCAGCTGCAAGTCAAGACAAGGGTTGGGACAGACACGGATTACGCAGAGTTCTCACCATCCCAGCCAGAACCTTTCCTGATCAAGCCACAGCCTGCCGCCCGCCCCAATGAAAAGGTGCTTGGGTGTGCCAAGGTGGATTTCCTCATGGGAAGCAGAAAAACACAATGCCTCTTTCATGGACTGGCCCAACTGCCACCCCCGCGTCTTGTGAGAGAGCAGGGGAGTGGGACGGGCCCAAGAGAGACTGTGTGAAGGTGGACCTGGAGGGATCTGCCAAAAGAGTGAGGCACAGAGGCAGACTGTGGCTGTGTTTACACGGACACCAACCCGTATTTAAAATCCCGGGTTCTTTAATCCTGGCTTCCTGTTTACACAGACATTTACAACTTGGAATAATCATTAATCCTGGATCACAGCATCCATGGTTAATGCAGGTTTAGGCTAACGTGGATGACTGAGAAATCTCACGGTGCTGAGCTGCTGAATTCTTCCGCTATGATTTCTGTTCCCCTTCAGAGATGTCTCTGAATGATCCCACGGCTAATCTGTGCACCAGCTTTGGGGGAAGAGAAATCAAAATGCTGATTTCCTAGCCAGAACCCCAGAAAGTGCTGACAACCAGAGAGAGAGACATTCCTGGGTAAAGAGGATGTTTGCTCTATCTACTATGCTCAGTTTGGATTTACCGTTTACACCACGGATGGGGAACCTCAGGCCCAGGGGCCAAGTGTGACCATCAAGTTTTGATTTGGCCCCTTTTCACTCATGGATTTGGTCCCTGGATTCAGTTCCCTCCCCAAGCGCTGAAAGCCTGAGCTCAGGCTAAGGGAGCAGAGAGCAGGGCAGGCACACAAGGAGAAGGATCAGATCCAGGGCACGGATCCATGCTCTGGACCCTCCTCTTCCTGAGTGCCCGCCCCCCCCCCTAGTTTCTATGTGGCCCTCACAGCATGTACTAACTTTCAAAGTGGCCCCTGGGAGGAAAAAGGTTCCCCACCCCTGATTTACACGGACGTTAACTCAGGCTTTTTTGATCCAGGGTGCAATAAATCCTTCAAAATTAGGATTAAATAAACCTGGGTTCAACCTTAACCTGGATATTTTAAACGTGTTAGGTGGACATTTAAATATGGGTTCAGAAACGTTATTCCGGATTTAGCATCCATATAAAAACAGCCAGAAAGGGCCTAGGCCTTGAAGCAGTGGTTCTGGGGGTTCTGGAATGATGGCTGTCCCGGCACTGCCACTGGACCTTTCAACAGCTGCTTCAGCAGCCAAGGGAGGGCTGCTTTCCTCCCACCCCGACAAACATTCCCCAGGTTAATATCTAGGCACCCTTGGATGGCCCAGGGAAACAGGAATTTTACCAAGAGCCCAGAAACTGCAAGTCCTATCCAGAGGGATGGCAGCCCTAGCTAACACACACCCCGCCCCCGCCCCCCGGACTGACATCGCACAGCTGGATAGCACTCTTGATTTCTGGGTATTTGGCATCTGGGTCATATGTTAAAACAGACACTGGACAAAGACCTTTAATTCCCAGACTTTCCAGCTAAAAGCCATTCACCCTAGCTTGTGTGTCCCGTGAATGGACATTAATATAATGAACATAAGAAATGTCATACTGGGTCAGACCAACGGTCCATCTAGCCCTGGCCAATCACGGTGGCTTGGGAGAAGCACCCAACAGGTCACAATGGGGGATCCATTCCCTGTTCTTTTCCCCGATCCTGTCTGGCTAATACCTTATAAGAACATAAGAAGTCCCAGTAAGAACATAAGAATAACACAATAAGAACATTATTAATAATAATGGAGATGTATGCCATTCTGTGGTGCATCTACTCAATCCTGATAAGTGTCTGGCAAAAATGCCTTCAACGTGTATCAAAAGAGAATGTGAAAATGCAGTTTTTCTGATTCAATGTTACACACACACACACACACACACACACACACACGTGTGTGTGTGTGTATGTGAGAGCAGATTCACACTCATTTACACCTCTGTCAATGCAGAGTAACTCTGCTAAAGTCACTAGTTTCTTGAGATATTCTAGAGTCCAATGTTTGAGTTTCTACAATTGTTCCTGTGTCTGACCCCTATGTGTCTTTTATAAATGGTGATTGCAGGTGAAGTGAATATTAATCAAAACAAATAATTTTCTCGAATTCACCCCATTTGTTTTGTTTTGTTTGCAAAGTAACAGATAACGATCACCCTGGACTTCTGTCTCATGGATGTTTCAGCACATGCACCAGCTGCCTCTAAACTACATGAACGTATCCCTGTTTCTCCCTTTCTTCCACTCTCTCAGGTCTCCCATCCCTTGTCCCTCCTAGATTGTAAGACCGTAGGAGCAACAACCTGTCTTAATGACTGTACAGCACCAGGTACATTGCTGGCGTTATTTAAAAACTTAATAATAATACTTCAGTTAGGATTTTTGATCATTTTGTTATTTCATATCCTTCATTTTGATTAAACTGCCAAAAACAAAGCAGCCAAAATACCAAAATTACCCAAAAACACAAAAGTAAACAAAATAAATGAAATATCCAAATAAACAAATATGTGAATAATTTTTTCAAGTGTGGATGTTATTCAGATATTCGGCAAGTTATCCAAAAACATGGCCTAATATTCTCAAATAGCAAATCTGCCATTTGTTTGAGCCCTAACGGCAATATCTAATCAGCATCCGATCTCCCCAGAATAATGGGTCTAATCCACACCTGATGGGATTCTGTGTAAGTCCAGCTAATAGCGCAGAAGGCGCTGGTCTTAGACTTGGGTGGTCTGAACAATTTCTGATTCAGTCACAGTCTTCCAGTGTCACCCTGGTGAAGCTGTTCTCCGTTGCTGCCCTGATGCTTTTATTTGAAAGGGCATTTTGGTGGGTGGGGATTGGGATGGTTTAGGAAGGGGAGGTGGGATTGGGTGGGTTTGTGGAAGGTTTTGGTAGGGTTTGTGGGGGGGGGGTTAAGATTTTTTTTGTATTTTAATGTTTTTATGATTTGTAAGCTGCCCTGAGTCTCTGGGAAGGGCGGCATATACGTTTAAATAAATGAATAAAACTTACCCCATGCCTCACTTCCTCACCTGTAAAATGGGTATAAAGCTTCCCTCACTCACAGGGGTGTGACATCGAGGGTAACAAATACGCATGGAGAATTGTGAGGTTCTCGCGTACCAAGACTGTAGGAGCCCAGTAACTAGACCAGGGGACAGACCGTAGGTCAAATCAAGTCCATGGCTCTTTCTTATTTAGCCCCTTTCCAATTCATGCATCTGGCCCCAGATCTAGTCTCTACCCTGGAGCACTGAAAGAGGGAGCTCAGAGGACACAGAGATGAGGACAGCAACTCAAGGATTTTGATTAAATATCGAGAAGAACTTCCTAGCAGTAAGAGCTGTGCAGCAACAGAACAAGTTACCTAGGGAGGTCAGAGGTGCTCCATCCCTGGAGCCTGGATGGCCATTTTTCAGGGATGTTGTAGCGGACGTCATCCTGTATCCAAGCAGAGGGTTGGTGCGTAGATGACCCTTGACGTTCCTTCCAACTCTATGTTTCTGTGATTATTTTCAGGACAAATACCAAATTCGATGAATTCTGTGTATTTGTATCTATTTAAACAAAGCAATTATAAAGCAAGATATGCTTCCCATTTTGTTTGTGATTCCAAATATTCATTTCAGTTATTATTTGTGTGTTTATTCAATAGGTAGGCATGCAGAGCTGGAGAGCACCTTCAAAGGTCATCTATTCCAGCCCTCTGTCAGTAAACTGGATCCTTACAATGGATGGATCTACATCATCCCCATGAAATGCCCATCTCTCCTCTTTTTAAAGGCCTCCAGTGATGGAGCATCCACAATCTCTCACTGGCAAATTGTTCCACTGCTCAAGCTGTTCTGACAACTAGAAAATTCTTCCTAATGTTTAGCCTAAATCTTCATTCACATACCAGCCAAAATACTGAAATAACCCACCAAAACACCATGAAGTTCCATATAACCAAATTAACTAACTAAGCAAAAGTTGTGAATTTTGCAATGGCACTCAAGACAAATTTCAGAATGAACATGCAAATTACCTTTGTGAATATGCAAAATCAGGTTAGTTTCTATCCTAATTTGCACATGCGACAGGGAGATTCTGGCTCCACTGAAATGAGCAGGAGCTTTGCCATTGACTCTCCAGCGGAGCCAGAATTCCACCCACAGCAAATAATTCAAGCTGGGTGAGGTGTAGGTTAAGTCATTCCAGATCCTGGGCCCCATATGGCATATCCTTTTGGAGCTCTATCCTCTCCAAAACCCATGCAAGAATTCCTCGTGCTTCCTAAATACAAGCAGCAATTGGTTGGGGAGGGTAGAGCTGCTCCTGTTAAAGATGTTTTCCTTTGAGGAGCTGCGTCAGTTACAGACTTAAAGTGCCTGATTGTGCTCCTGTCTAATTTTTGCCGCAGATTTCAAATGGGAGCAGGATCAGGGTAGGGATAAAATGAAAGCCTACAACTGCTCTTTCGGTAAGAGGGGAGTGAAACAAACAAGAAGCAAGCTGCGGCAGGATCTATGGGTGTTGGAAGCCTGCAGCGCAGGGGAACGAAACATCTAGGAAGTAGGGTACTGGACACAGAGGATTTTTTTATTCCTGTGGGGCACTGGCAATGACAGATTGGAAAGTCTTCCTCTCTGTCTCTCTCTTTTCAGCTGTTAGAAAACACTGGCCCCCTTGATAGATTTGCTCTGCCTGGAATCGCATCGTGTCAGCTAGTCACATCCTGAAACGCTGCCATCGCCGGCTGGGCTTGAATTTATGGCAGCAGGACTGGCACAAGTTACCAAAATCTGAGCCTTCTAAAAGTGTGGAGAGCAACTCGGGAAGGCCAGCTCTAGTTTGTCTCGGGGAGAGAGGCTTCCAGCCTGGTTCGGCGGGGCAGGAGAGGGGGCAGGAGAGAGAAAGGCTTAAGAGACACATAGGGGGTGGGAAGGCCGGGGAGACAAATATCAAAGGAAATCCATCTCCCTATGCAGAGCTTGCCAAGGCTCCAACCTAGCCGTGGATTTCAAGCCAAGAATTAGCCCTGGAGCTTCTTCCAGACTCTGTTGCTGTGGCTGCTCTGCACATCTGGATGCAGAAGGACCAGCCTCAGCCCCAGGGTGCAAACATACATAATGGCGGTGATCCGCCATCACACCACTCGCACCGGGGTCAGGATCGGGTCCAGCCATGGAATAAACATTCACGTGGCCCGGGAGGGCGGGGGAGAGGTCATGGCCCCACACAAACGTGTGGCCAGTTTGTCCCGTCCCTGGCCTCGTGCTGCACCCAGTGGCCCTCNCCCCCCCCCCCCCCCCCCCCGCCGTAACAGACAACCATGGCAGCCAATGATGGCTACAATTGTCACCCATCATGGTGGCCACGCCACACCAGGCTGGGAACACCGGGATACCGGACATGATAGCTCACTGTAGCCCAGTAGGGCAGGACGCTACCCGGGCGTGGATTCCGGAGGTCTCCAGAGTCATAGCCTGGGTTAGCCGTCACCACGCTCGGGGAAACGCCGAGGCAAACATCTGGATGCCCCTTAACAAACGCAACAGTGCCCTGCGGGCCCAAGCCGGCCACCATTACATTTAACACACACCCGTCTCTCCCGGGACAGGGTGGGGCAAGGAAGGAGCTGCTACTGCCATCCATTCGCTGTTTGGCAGGGAGAGCGTTTAATCTGGTTCTGAGCAGGAGAGTTGGGGACAGTGCAGCTCCGCCAACCTCTTGAATCTCCCCAGGCGTCTGGAGTCACATGCCCTCCAGCATTTGACAGTGAAAAATAGGTACACTCATGCCACCCCGAATTTACATAAATGGGCATCATGTGCTTATAGAAATGTGTAGTAGCCCACTAAGTAACTTTGGGCTGAGCTTGGAAAAAAGGATGTTTGTATGAGAGGTTTTGTGTGTGCAGGACTGATGGTTCAAGTTGCAACTCAGCCTATTAAAAACAAAAATCAAAATTCTCAAATGGGTGCATTGATTTTTGTCTCTAAAGTTTTTGTTTCAAAGACACTCAGAGGCTCCCAGAGTGGAAGCAGTGACAGTTCCTTTCAGTAGCTAAAGAATCATCTCTCTCACAAACTCTCCCCCCCCCCCCCAACACCTTCTTTAGTTTTCATCTTGATCCCAGGCACACTGCCCCCTCCTCCCCGGGTGTTACCTTTCTTTGTTCTTTGATAGCAGTGCTTATCCCAAGCTTATTAAAGTGAGAAAGGTGCCCCACCCCCTGCCCCATAGCAAAGAGTCGCAAATCTGTCTCCTGCTGGATTAATAATGAGGTGTCAATAACCTCCCCTTTGTCTGCTGAACCTGGTACAAAGCTTTACTTGCTGGGAACCCAGTACAAGATTATTTTTTTAAACCATTACTGAACCGGGCAAAAAGGCACTGATGGAGGGCATAGAGTTATGGAGAAGGACTTTCAAGGTAGGTATGTACCCTGCAACCACTTAATTTATTATTATTTTTTTTAAATCAGTCAACAAATTGAACCCTGTCCCATGTATTTCTCAGGGAAACAAGTTTGGTGGGGGTGAGACGAAGAAAGGGGAACAGAGGGAGAGACAAGGAGTGTAACATTCATGAGGATGCGAGGTCTCAGGTGCACGTGCTTGGCTTGGTTACATCGAGAATGATGGCTGGCTGGTCCGTGTGGTGAGGATAGGAGTTCACAGACCTCAGGGAACAGATGATAGAAGCCTGCCACAAGGAAAGATATATACAGCCTGGGAGAACCCACCCTAGTCTCAACATGGGGAAAAGGTAATTATTTTAAAAAGTCAAATATGCCACAGCACGCAGCTTAGCATAAGAATTTAGTAAGACTCAAAAGGAGACAGGACATCTCTTTGGATGCTAAATATTCAGTAAGCTAAGAGTAGGTTTACCACACACCCAGACTATGGGTTTTGACCCAACGTTTCTGGGGTCCAGGGGAAGTCTTGATTTCTCTAGCTCAGCCAGTTGCATACTAGGGATGGGCGCCTGGAGGAAATTACCAATCCAGATCTTAATTCCAAATTTAATTGCAGATCTGAATTATGAATCCATAAATTAAATCAATTAAAAAAGAATTAAAAAATTTAAAACAATAAGCGTGCATTTGCAAAAAGGCTCCCAGACCTTTCAGCGGATGTGCAGCCTTTTCCCAAAATGGTGGCAGGAGACTGACTACCTTTTCCCAAAATGGTGGCGATGCTGCTGCCACCATTCTGAAAAAGGCCCCGGATGCACAGAATGGTCCAGCAGCCAGTGATGCGGGTTTTTATTGAATAGGTTTTAAACTGGACCGCAAGACCACAGTTGTAGTTAGGCAGAGATTGATAATCCGTAACTGCCCGTTATGAGCAGTTACAGACTAATACAAATCCGTGATGCACATCCCTACTACCTACCTCACAACTCTCCCTACTTAAAAGGGCCAGTCCTTCTTTGGGTGCTGCTCAGGTTGTGGCCGTGGCAGGGAGCGCGTTCCGGCAGTTACATCTTGTCCGGCGGCTTCGGCCGTATTTCTCAGACTCTGACCTCGCCACTGTCATCGATGCCTTCATCACCTCTAGGCTGGGTTACTGCAACGCGCTCTACGTGGGGCTGCCCAAGAAGCTGGTCCGGAGGTTGCAGCTGGCACAGAATGCCGCGGCCCATCTCCTTACTGGGGTGGGCCACAGGGAGCACATGACACCTGGGCTCCGGGCTCTGCACTGGCTGCCTATAAAGCACTGGGCCAGGTTCAAGATGCTGGTTTTGACCTTCAAAGCCCTTCACGGCCTGGGCCCTGCCTATCTGTGGGATCGCCTCACTCCCATGTGCCCGTGCGACCCCTGAGATCATCCCTGGGGGCCTTTTTGGAGGTTCCCCGGGCGAGGCGGGTGGCCACCGATGTGAGATCTGTTTCGGTGGCCGCCCCTGTGCTGTGGAATTCGCTCCCGGAGGAGGCTCAGTTGGGCCCCACTCTCCTGTCGTTTCGACGTTTGTCTAAGACCTGGCTGTTCCGCCAGGCTTTTGGCGAGGGAGGGTGGGGGGTAGGGCTTGGGACGGAGGGTGAGTTTTATGATTTGTTTTTAAAATTTGTTGATTTGTTTTTAAATGTTTTATTGTGATATCTTTTGTGTTGTTCGCCGCCCCGAGCTGCCTTTGAGCAGGAGGGGCGGGATATAAGTTTTAAATAAATAAATAAAATTAATCCCACCCTCCNCTAAAAAGAGGCAGTAGTTGCTATGTATTAACTTACAGGTTAGTATGAGGGGAAGAGGAGGAGTGGTGGGTGGTCTCTTCTATATGTTGCCCAAATTGTCTCTCTCATCTCTGGCATGAGTACCAAAATTATCAGTATCTAGTTTACTCCATGACTGAGTAGCTACATTTTGAGGGGACAAAATCTAGCAGGGAGGCATGTTAGATTCCTTACGTACTCTGTGTGACACAGAATTTCTTACTTGAAAAAAAATCAATCTCTCTGCTCCTAGCTCATCCTTCTTTTTCTTCACTGATTTCTGAGGTGTTCTTTTTCCTATTCTATTAACACTAGGCATCCCTTTTTATTCACAGAGTGGTGGGGGGGGGGGGCGGGGAGCATGTCAGAGGGCGGTTTTCTTTCCAGGCAGTTCAATGCACTCACCCCCCCCCCCGGTGTCAGGAGCACGGGGCGAGGGGCAGCCCAGGAAATGGGCGGGGGTGGGGGTTCAGGGTTGACAGGGTTCAGGTCAGGGCTGGGAGGCAAGGCTGAGGGCAAAGGGCAAGAACAAGGACTACGGTAGGGAAAGGGAACCGGAGGGGGGCGGGGGAAAACAAGGCACAAGGAGACAAGACAGTGGTTGTTTTCACACAATCAGTTAATCCCAATTAGTTTTTAATCCAGATGCATTCAGTCAGGGTTATTATTCAGGAGTAAGGCATGCACTAGGAGGAAGCAAGAGGCCCGATGGGAACACAAGGGGTCTGGAACAGGAGTGCGTTGTTCCACTTCGTGGTGCTACTAGACACCCTTTTATGCTCACTGGCAGCCAACCAGGACACTGGGAGGCCTCCCATGGGTGAGACAGACAGGCGATGAGGTCAGGACAAGGCAGGGAGGACGCATGGGGGAAACAAATGGCCGTGCTCCAGGCTGAACTGGTGCCACCAGCAGGCTGGCCGCCACTCCAGAGCCCCTGAGGGCAGGGGTTCAAGGCCAGAGCCTGGAGAAACTGAGGTGGCAGAATGCAGCCATGTCAGAAAGGGGGCACTTCTGGGCCCCTCTTCTGACATGGCCACGCTCCTATGGAGCATGGTGCGCCGCAAGGATGGGTTTGTGTCAGAAACGGGTTTGCGGCGTGCCCGTGTGGAGCATCTTCCCATCATGATGCGCCAGAAGGGGTGGGGTTACCAGGCATGAAAGACTTTTAGCCCCGCCCCCTCCCCTATGGATTTCCTCCTGGAGGAAGTGGAAACCTAACATTGGGTAATTTCAGGCGTTACGAGATCACAGTCAACCACCCTGAATCACAGTGGATCGGATCAGGGTGGTGCCTATGAGCCCGTGCACATCTGCTTGAGCCCCGCCAGATGTTCACCATGGTGAATTCCTGGCGGGGTCCAAAGCTAACCACGGTTCTGGAGGGGAGGCCGGCCTCCCCTCCAGAACTGTGGTTAGGTCGGCCGTGATCCAGGACAGGGCTGGGAATCGCCGCAGGTAACGACAGTTACCCAGCCCCGTCCCAGAATCAGGTCTCAACCATGGCTGCTGCGCCCACCCGTCTCACCGAGGGCGGGCACCCATGGAAGCGCGGGGGGCGGTGCCGAACGGCCACACGTCGCGCCGCGCAGCCCCGCCCCCTTCCCGATTCCCCTCTGTGACCAGGCCGGCACATCTAAAAGGACGGCCAGTCTGATAACAGACCGGGATCCGAAATGGATCCCGGTCCAGGGTTCAGCGTGGCGGGCCAAAAGGCGCGTCATGTCTGAAATTACCCTAAGGGTGAAACAAATAGAGCTTTTTGTATTTGTGACTCCAATTCAAACATTCCTTTCCTGTAACAAATACTCGAACTGGGAACTCCAGTAACACAAGCTGCCCTAATGAATAACGGCCGCCAGGGTCGGTTTGCACACACTCGCAGAGGGGGTGCACACGTGCCCGTTTCCACAGGCAGGCATGGGCCACTTGACAAGCACAGTGGGGAGCATGCACAAATTTTGTTGTCCCAATTTAGGCGGAGAGTTTGGCTAACTCGCTCCATTATGAACGTCCTCAAGCCGGGAGTATTAATGTAAGCACAAAGCAAAAAGGGCTTTGCTGGCTGGGTTCCTGGCTTTGAATTTGTTAAAAGGGTTATTTCCTTTCAAGCACATCTGAAAAGGTACGAAATTCCTTGCCGACTCCTGACTGCTGCATTTAGCCTTGCTGTGACAGTAATTAGAAGCTGTGTGCCTAGCCCCGCTCGGACTCCCACCCACAAGCCTGCTGGGGGGAGGATTCCGGTTTTTTCAATAGGAAATGGTGTGGCTGGGAAACAATTGGCCATCGAGGTGTGTGTGTGAGGAAAAGCTGGAGATGAATTACAGCTCCGCGACGGTTCTGTACGATAGTCAGCCATGTTCTCAGGCAAGGCCCAAGGTTCCAATCTGCCTTCAGCTCCTTGGCCACCGCAGGCAAAAGGAAGGGAAGGGCTATCTCCCACCAAGCTGGAGTCCTAGCCACTGGTCTAGCTTAGTAGGTTCAGCACTGAGGGGTCAGGGTTCAGCAATGGGGGGGGAGGGGGGAGTCTGTGTGATTCTGGGAGTTGAGCCCTGCTTGGGCCAGAAATTTAGGCCCGAGCTCGGCAAAGCTCAACTGCATTTGGCCCAATGTGTATGAGTGCTCTAAAGCTGGCTGGGGAGGTAGGTGGAAACCCTTACCCCACCTGAGGGAAAGGGAATGGGGAAGGGGTTCAGGAAGGCCCTGAAGGGCACGGCCTACCCCGGGAGATGTTAGGGAATGAGCAAGCTGCCTGAGATGCCCCTAGCTAACAGTGGGGCAATCCCCTTGTGCTGGCCCTGGCAGGAGCAGGGCAAGGGAGGAACAGCTGGAAGCGAGTGGGGCGACCCAGCCAGGAAGGGCTTGAACTCTATACCAGTAAGGCTTCAGGTGCAACTCCCTAGGGTGGGGTCAAGTTTTCCTCCATTCTCCCCAACCAGGGCGACTCCAACCTGCATGAGAGCTCCTCACCCTGCTGTCGCCAAACTAACACTACTTCTAGGCTGGGCTATCCCTCTCTTTATAGCCCCAGCCCCTCTCATGCACACCGTACAATACCAGTCACCTGTCCTCTGCTCCCTAGCTTCCCTGTTAACCCTTTCCGAGCCAGCCCCAGGTGAGCAAGTGGCAAAGCGCGTTGAAGCTGCAGGCCATTCGCAGCCAACCAACAACGTCTAAGCAATGAGCAGCGGAAAGAGAACTGAACCTGAACAATCTGTTGTTCAGAAAAGCAGCCTTGGCACTACGTTGATTTACTTGGACTAGCACATAAACCGGTAGTTCCCATAGTAGCGACTGAATTTCTTGTTGTATTTAAAGAGCACCTGCATTGTACATCAGCTTGATAATAGCATCAATTGATAGATGAGAAAGAAGATGGTTTGCAACAAAGTGCATAAAGAAAACTATTCTGGTCTTCTAAAACAGGTTGATGTATTTTATCATAGTGTTAGGACGATAGTACTTAGCCCGGGAGCTGGGGTGGAGGGACCTCAGACCCCAGGGGTCAGATGCAGCCATGGGGAAATTTTTATGTAGCCAGTTCCTGGATCTGGCCCCTGGATCCAGTTCCTTCTTCCTAACAGTGAAAGACTGAGCTCAGGGTAAGAGAGCAGAGAGGAGAGCATGCACACAAGAATAGGGGACAGATCGATGACATCCATCCATGATCTGGACCCGCCTCTTCCTGAGTGCACCCCTTAAGCAATTCTGCCCCCATCTTCTATGCAGCCTTCGGCCCTTGTACTAACTTTCAAAGTGGACCCTGGAAGGGGAAAGGTTCCCAATCCCTGATTTAAGTGTCCAAGGCTTTGGGCATCTGTAGCTGTGGGAAAGGCTCCCATCAGTTCACTCTGAAAACAGCCAACAGGAAGAACCCTCATCTATGATGCGTTGGTCCCGTGGCTGGCAGGTACCCAGGTGAGCAGCTCGACGAAGCATCAGCGTACGGCACCACTTTGACCTGCTTGGAACTCAAGCAAAGCTGCCTTCTTCCCTCTGCCCTCCTACGCCCCTATTGCTTCATTCATTTCAGAGCCAGGCAAGGTCATTCTAACCTGCTGCCCAACCCAGGTCACCAAATCCCAGCCTGTAATTCCTGCCACAAGCCCACACACTTTTGGTTCAGTGACAGCGTATCTTGTAGAAAGACAATCAGTCTTGGTTTAGCTTTTATCTCGATTCTTAGACTGCATTCAGATGTGCGCTTAATTCGCACAGCGGCGGCGGCATCGTGCGATTTAAAGCAACGCGCACTTCCGGGTTGGTGTGAATGCACCAATTCAGTGTAATGCGAACTGTCAGAGTGCTGCTCCCAGCAGCTTTTAAAACCGCACCCCGACAGTTCGCATTACGCTGAATTGGTGCATTCACACCAACCCGGAAGTGCGCGATGCTTTAAATCGCACGATGCTGCCGCCGCCGCTGTGCGAATTAAGCGCACATCTGAATGCGCCCTTAGTTCTGATAGGGTTTGCCACTTCTCATGGTTTGACCCCGACACTCCCATTTTGGTCCATAGCAGCGGGGGGAACCTCCGTCCCAGAGGACAAACACAGCCCACAGCTAGTTTTGATGTGCCCCTGTTCCAGTTCCTGGATCCGACCCCTCCATTCAGTTCTTCTCCCAAAACATTGAAAAACTGAGCTCAGGGAAAGGGAGCAGAGATGAGTGTGTGGACACAAGGAGAGGGGACAGATCTAGGACCCTCCTCTTCCTTAGCAGCGCCCCCACCCTCAACTTCCACGTAGCCCTTGAAGCTTGTATTCGTTTTCCAAGTTGCCCCCGAGAGGGAAATGGTATGGGGTGGGACTATCGGTATCGGAGTAATCCAATAATACCTAGAATGGCCGGTATCGGATTCATCCAATAATACTGATAATGGCCGGTATCGGAATACCGAATTTTTAACATTGCTGACTTTACTGGGTTTTTTACATCGCCGCCATTTAACAACAGCCACGATCTACAAAAAAATCCCGTAAAATCTGCAATGTTAAAAACCTGGTATTCCGATACCAGTAAATCCGGTATGGGGAGCTTCGATACCGGTCAATCCGGTAATCCCCCTGGAGTCCCACTCCTAGAAATGGTTCCCCGTGCCTGGCCTATGGGAATCCCAGGGTCAAATCACAAGGGCTGAAATGAAAGGTGGAGGCGGTGTTAGCCTGGCATTTTTTGCTGCCATAGGCAAGCCCAGCTGCAGTGCTGAGGCTTAGAGAAATTAGCAAGCAGAAGTAGAACCTGGTCAGTTTAATCCAGCCATGCAGTACAGTGGGGTGGGGACCAAATGTGGCCCGCAGTGAGTTTTTATTTGGCCCCTTTCCAGTTCCTGGATCTGGCTTCTAAATCCAGATCTAGACCCTCCTCCTCATAAGCACACCCCCTAATCACTCCCAGGCATCCCCAAATTCTTTGCAGACCTTAGAGCGTGTTCTAATTTTCAAAGTGGCCCCTGGGAGGTAAAAGGTTCCCCATCCCTGCTGTAGAGGCTGAGCTTCCTGATGATCAGCAGGGGATAGGGAGTCCCATCTAGTCGACTCCCTATCCCCCTGCAGATAGGGTTCCCTGTTCCCCTCTTGACAGCTGAGAAGTGGAGCCCAGCCCACACTGAATAGAGGCTTGGCAAAACTGGCTAGGCTCCTTTCCCCCTGGTTCGTTTCACCAAGCCTCAGCCATTCAGAGTTGAAACAGCAACACTTGTCCCCTTCCCCCCCCACCTACAGTGCAAGGCAACCTGCTCAAGACTCATAGAAGAGAATGCTACACTCCTGCAGTGCCACCTACTTCTGTCTACCAGCAAATCCAGGCCTGGATAGAGGCTCCCCCCACCTACAGTGCAAGTCAACTTGCACAAGACTCGCGCTGTGGGATGGAAGAGAATGCTGCTAAGCTCCTGCAGTGCCACCTACCTCTGTCTACCAGTAAATCCAGGCCTGGATAGAGGCCCTCCTCCCCCCCGCCTACAGTGCAAAGAAACTTGCTCAAGACTCGCGCTGTGGGATGGAAGAGAATGCTGCTAAGCTCCTGCAGTGCCACCTACCTCTGCCTACCAGCAAATTCAGGCCTGGAAAATTACATTGAAAGCAGGTTTTCTGCCTCTTCCCCTGATCCCATCAAAGAGCTAATCTTATTGCTAGAGAAACCCTTTTGCAGTGCAACCCTATATAAACTGCTTCCGGACTTGAGCTTAAACGGCTAGCGTATTTGTTCCCCGTAGTTAATACCTGTGTGGTAAAGATCAGGAAACCTACATACATGTTCACAAATGACCACTCTGTATTAGTATTGTATAGCCATATTTGGGGTCATATTATTAAATATTAAGGAACTTAACCATGTTATAAAAGATGGTATGAAAACCTTACGGTGTACAAGCCATAATGAAAGTTATAATAACAGTTTAGAGACTGGAACAGGAAACTTTGTGAACTTCCCACAGGCAACATGGGGAAGGTCATGATGGTATTCAAAACGCATTGTATACGCCAGAGGGAATACACTGTATAGACAATTCGCTCAAAGTAGATAAACTGTAATAAGGCAAATTGCATTTCAAAGGACACAACCCACCTTCTCAAGTTATCGATTAAGTGCCCAATTAGTACCCAAGTACCAACTCGAGCACCTGAAAACACTGGGTATTACGATTACTGAATAATTTACCATTTTACCAATTGGTAAAAGGGTAAATTAGTACAAGAACTGGAACAGAAAGTTGAAAAATCAGTTCCGAAGTTTGAAAAAAAATCAGGATGAGAAACAGTCAGGTAGGAACCCAACAGGCACTAACCTGGTAGCTGGTGTTACCAGCTCGGGCTGGTATACCTGGTTTTGAGGATACCCTTTCCAGCTGTATTCCAGACAGCGATTACCTGTACACAGAAACAAGGTGGGCATGTGTACAAATTCCCCTCCTCTCCCCCTCACCGTTGGGATTGGATTTGAAGCAAAGTGAGTCACCAAATGTCACTGCAAAGCTTACTGCGCCTTTGTGGGTCAGAACATCTTCTGCTTCTTGGTTCACGCAAATGGAATTTTAGCTTCCCCTCCTGACCTAAATCACAACCGCTTTATAGCTTCAATAAAGTGCAGAGAGCGTGCTAGTGCAATACCGCCTGAGTCGCTTCAGACCCATCTATGCAGCAGCCAGCAGCCGAAGGAGAAGGGAACTTTCAAAGCAGCAGGAATGTGCATGCGGGGGTAGAGTCTGTATTTCTGATTTCAGTGCCAATTTTTGCATATTTTTGTTTTTGTCTCTCAAAAAATATGGGACCTTTTTAAGGAAAGAAATCTGGTAGCTGCTGCCATTTTAGCAAGCAAAGAAGTTAGCGTGGCCAGGTATGCAAATTTTAGAGGACACTTCAGAGAAATACAGGTTGCAGGGGTACAGTGGAGCCAGTGCAGCCCTGTAACCTCTATTTCTCATAGGGGTCCTCTAAAATGTGCATATTTGACCACCCTAAAAGAAGCAGAGAGGAGGGGGTAGTGTGTGTGTGTGTGTGTGTAGCCTGTGTGTGGGTGGGTGAGTGGGTGCACAGACACACAGGTGGTAATGCTACAATAAACAACAAAGGACCCTGGTTCCAGCAAGCTCCAGAGCACCAAGCAGAGGGATCCCACATCCTCACCCCATCCTGGATGAGGGTGGGGTCCTGCTTGGCAGCACCATTCACTCAACACAAGGATCTGGTTCCCTGGATGCAGTTCCAGCTGTCTGTGGGACCAGGCCAAGCCCTCGAACCACAAAGTACTCAAAGATCATAAATAAGCCTATAAATAAAAAGACAATCCAGCTCTCCAGATTGCCACTGTTGGGACTAAACACCCCCACCCCTCCCCTTCCAACCAGCAGCAGAACATACCATGAAACTTCACAGATGCTCAAACTGCTGGACCATCAATTAGAAATGTCAAATGAGAAGTGGCGCTTGAGAGGCACAAAGCCCATTAAGACATAACCCAACATTTCAAGGCAGTATTTGTTTCAAATATGGAAATCAAAAGGAAGCTTTGTGTTTATTTGTGTTTTATCCAAACCCAAATTCACAGCCCTATTTCAGAGTGGCCTGATGTATGCCTGGAAATACATGATAGAGAGTGTGATTGATGTGGGGGTGAGGGGGTGCATGCGGAGAGCAACGCCTGCACCGGGACTTGTCCATTTCATGCAATTTCACTGGGTACGTTCTAAAAAGCAAATGAAATCCTGGGATTTCACGCCAGAGGAGTTACTGACAATGGCTGCGGCCCACTGGTGGGGCAGTGGGTGAGGCCACATGGGGGGCGGGCCCACACTTAAAATTTGACGCAGGACTATGAAATACACAATGAATGAGAAATGCACTGAATGGAGAGCTACAGCTGAAAGGAACAGATTTTCAACTGGAAAATGTTGTTTTGCCTTTTCAAAAACCTCCGAGGCTACACAACACTGGTGTCGCACACAGCATGCACTTTCTGAAGTTTGCACACTGCTGCAGGAAGATAGGTCACTGCAAGCAAAGCCTCTCAAAAAACTTTGGGATCCTAATTTTCTGTTTAAATGTTGAAATAGTTTATTTAGCGATTAGCCATAAATACAAATAAATTGAAAATCAAGAAAAATAAGATAATCCAATAAAAACCAACATGTAAAACATTAAACATTACATAAATGTAGGCATGTGTACATGCCCTCATCTCTGCTCCCTTATTATTAATTCTTATTATTATAAGCATTTATATAGCGATGTACCTGGCACTTACAAAGAATAAGATAGACATGGTCCCTGCTCACAATCTAAAGACAGGGGGAGGGTGGGGAAGACAGGGAAGGGGAAAACAGCGAGAGAGACAAGAGATGTGACATTCACGAGGATGCGAGAGCTCAGGTACACGTGCTTGGCTTGGTTACAGTAAATTGGGAGTTTGCAGATAACAGGTGGGGCATAATCCTGGGTGGGGATGCTTAGCAGGAGTTAGGAAGGGCAGAGCGGAAGAGATGGGTTTTGAGGAGGGACTTGAAGGTGCGGAGGGTGGGGGCAAGGCGGACGAGGGCAGGGAGGGAGTTCCAGGCGTGCGGGGCAGCGAGGGAGAAGGGTCGAAGGTAGTTGGGAGAACAGAGGAGGCGAGGGAGTATGAGGGAGGGGATGGAAGAGGAGCGTAGTGCTCGAGCAGGGGTTTGGAGGGAGATCAGGGCAGAGAGGTACGGGGGAGCGAGGTTGTGAAGGGCTTTGTAGGTGAAGACAAGGAGCTTGTGCAGAATACACTCAGGAAGGGGGAGCCAGTGGAGAGAAGAGCAGAGGCTGCACGTGGTCAAAGCGACGGGCTAGGGGGATGAGAGTAGGGTCTGGAGGACCCATGGGCCAGATTCAGGAATTGGAAAGGGGACAAATAAAAAAAGAAAGAAAGAACGAATGAACAGGCATGGGCCGGATTTGGTCTAGGAGCTAGAGCTGGGGAACCTCCTCTCAGGCCAACCGGATTCTATAACGCATACAAGCAAAACTCAATATCGGACCATTCTGCAGATTGCAGCAATGAAAGCCCATGTCGAGATTTTGCAGGTTTCCCATACTCTGCTGCTCCCAACCCTGCCCTGCCCTCAAGGGGTCTTTCCCTGGAACTGATTAACCATAAGGGGTCGATCTCCTCTTCCACCCCATTCTTTCTGGTCCCACTTCAAGCCCAGGATATGAGCACTTGAGAATGCAGGAGCCCTGATTGCCCCATTGTTCCACCCCTGGCTGCTGAATGCAGAGAGACAAGCCCTGTATGGCGGAGCCAGCACTGCTCTTGGGATTATTCATTGGAGACCGAAAGCAGCTGATATAAGGGTCTTCACGGCACTTAGCGTGATTGCTGGGAACACAGAGGGCTAGAACAGTCACACCAGTTTCTCCCACACAGCCGGACACGGAAAAGCAGGGCTCAGTCCGATTTCTAAAGGGAATTTGCAACTGCCTTGGCCACCCAGAGGAGACAAAAAGCATCAGTCAGACTCCTCCCAAAATCAGCTGATTGACTTAAAAATATTATTTTCAATAATCGATGTATATGGTTATTTCTATTAATGTAGGGTACATTCACCCAGGATCGCAAGAGACTCTTCTGGCTGTGCTCCTTGTTGCAGGAGTTTGCATTGCCAGGTTTCCTTCCCTCACGTCAGAAGATCCTTCCTGTTTCAAAATGTAATGCAAGGAACTGCCCTGGCTGATAATAGCTGTCCCATCATTATACACAGGTGTTTGGTTTTTTTCCCCTTTCTTATCAACAATACATTGTCCCCAACAGGCGGGGGGG
>QEPC01004899.1:1762731-1786843 GCA_003113815.1 Sphenodon punctatus
GGGGGGGGGGGGGGGGGGTTCAGCCCTCAAGGGGGAAATCACCTCTGTTCCCCTCCTGCAATAATTAAGGCTGACTGATATGCCAATTAATCCCATCACATGATACCAGGAATTCGGAAGATGTATTTAGCACAAATGTCAAGCCTTACTTTTCCAGCATAACTTTTTAAGACATGCCCCGCATCACACCTGGCGCATCCTAGGAAGCGGTGAGGTTTTCCCCCCATGCTAAACATCTGGTGTGAATGCAACCTTCGGGTTTACTTTGGTTACGTTTTCAAGCCTTTCTTGGCATTCAGAAGGGCTAGAGTCTTACTCCTGCTTGTTACCTGAAAACTGGAATTCACAATGATAGGAATTAAGCTTTTAGAAAGACTCCAAATGATCCAAAACTCATGATAAATGACTAAACACTATTCTTTTTCTCTGCAATGGGGATGGAGAGGACACATCACCTCATTTTAGCTATTTATTATATTATTATTTGTATAGCACCAGCAGTGTACCTGGTGCTGTACAATCAATAGTTATAGACAGATTCCCTACCCCCAAGCGGCTTTAACAACGTGTAGGAGCTGGACCTGGGAACCAGGATTCAAATCCTGTGCTAGCCCTGAAATCCCTGGGTGACCTTGGGCAAGTCACTCTCTTGCTAAAACCTCAGTTCCCCCATCTGTAAAATGGGAATAATGATCCACCTCGCAGGATTGTTGTGAAGGTGAACTAGATAAGAACTGTAAAGCACTGTACGCAAATGATTCAATTAACATGCTGTATAGAAGATTAATAATAATCAATAATAATTTCAGACCCCTTCCATAATGTTGGCGCCTTCATTTCAGGAAAAGCCTGCAAACCGGCCAGAGTGGGACTGGACTTGGCTGGTCCTGTCGCGCTCGCGTTGAGACAGTCGCGCTCAGGCAGGCTTCGGCTCCGCAGCTGCACTTCACGTGGAGGCATGGCGCTCTGTAGCCCTTCCCTCTGTATGAAGTAGCTCCGCTCCCGGGGGAGGGCTGGGATGTCACAGCGTTCCGTAGGTACGGGAGGGGCCATTCTGCCAAGGGCTGGTGCTAAGTCTTTCTTCCACCACATTTCTGACGGCTGGATGCAGGGCCAGCTGTACAAATCCGGCCTGGGCTCAGAAGAGCTCAGCTGCTCCGGGCTGAGGCCCAAACATATGACCCAAGCAGGGCTTTACATTTCAGAGAGTGGCTCCCCTCACTTTGAACCATTGTTGCTCTGCCACCTGTAACACAAGTGCACCCCCCTGTACACACATGTGCACATCCCCCACTCCCTTGGCGCGGCCATGGATGTGTGCAGGAGGCCTGCGAGCAGATGTAGGCTTGGCGCCATCACGAGGCAATTGCATTCTGTATCGGCACACGCATGCCAAGGCTGAGCCTAAAATAACGGGAACCAACCTGAAGCGTTGCTGCTTCTGAAAGACCCAGCAATGTCCTGTTTCAGTTGCTTCTCCAGAGTCTGCAAGAGGGGCATTTCCCCCCACTCCTGCCCAAGAGAAGAGGCATGGATTTGGGTCAGGGGCTTAGCTATAACAGGTGTAGCCAAGCCGGGGGGGGAGGGCACAAGCAGGTAGAGTGCATATGAGCACTGGAATGGCCTCTAGATCCCTCCTTAAAACCTACCTCTTCCATCAGGCTTTCCCTAGCTCCTCACTCCCACAGAGTAACCATTAAGGGGGGGCAGAAGGCAGCCCATTCATTTTTGTTTTAGTTTTTGTTTGATTAAAACGATTCATTTTCAGCAGGGGGTTCTCATGGAAAACCCATTTGATTGGGGGGGGGGGGTCACCTTTTTATTAAAGTATTAAAAAATAATTTTTAAAACATTTAAAAATTGGGTATGTGCAAATGGCCACCAGCCCATTCTGCGTACGTGTGCCCTTTCCCAAACTCGTGACAGCAGCATCGCTGCCATTTTGGAAAAGAGCAGACAGTCTGCACAAAACAGCCGCCGCACACGTGCAGAGTGACCAACTGCCCCTTTCCAAAATGGTGGCAACACTGCCATATTTTTTTTTTAAAGGATACACATGTGCAAATGGTCCAGTGCTATTTTATGCATGTGCTCCCTTTTCCAAAATGGTGCCGGCAGCATCACTGCCATTTTTGAAAAGGGAAGCCAGTCTGTATCTGCGTAGACCGGCTGCCCTTTCCCAAAATGGCAGCAGCAGAAAGGGCATGTATGCACAGAATGGCCCCGGCAGCCATTTTGCTCTTGCACAGTTGGTTTAGTTTTTTAAAATAAAATGAAATTCTAAACGCTAACAAATGAAAGCAAACAATTGTCATTTGCTTGTTCATTCGTTTTCATATCCTTAGTTACAAAAATGAATGGACCGCCATTCGTTTTAGTAACTTAAAAAATGAAAACGAATTGCACACCCCTAACTAGTCATTTATGCCCCCTGTACTGTCTGGTCCTTCTGCCCAGTAACTGAGGCTGCATTCTCAGCTGTGGTGGCGGTGACAGCAGTAGGAGGGGCGAGGGAGATGCAGCAGCGCGAAGGAGCCGGCGGCTGGGAAAAGAGCTGGTGTGAATGGGGATCGGCCGCGGTTCTCTTGCTCATGTCAGGGCAGGATTTTGCACCCACCAGCTCTTTTCCCGGCTGCCGGCTCCTCTGCGGTGCCACGTTTCCCTCACCCCTCCCGCTGCCGCCACTGCCGCCGCAGGTGAAAATGCAGCCTAAGCTAACCCTGTGCATCCATGCCTCTTAACTTCAAGGATGTCTCCCTCTCTCCCTTGTCTTCCCTCCTAGACTGTAAGCCCCTCAGGGCAGGGACCTGCCTCTAATTAATGATTGTTCCGTGCCAGGTACATTGCCTGCGCTATATAATCCCCTTTCACCCCCACCCCACCTGCTTTAAGCAGCGCTGGGAGGGGCGGAGGACTCTCTCGCCCTCATAAAAGGAAGGAGGCAGGCACTTACCAGCTGCGCTGCTCCTGAGGCTTCAGGCATGGACTATGTTGCTGTGGTTGCCAGGGACAACAATGTGAAGCACGCAAAGCAAGTCTCACTTGCGGGCGCCATTTCATCGGCTCCCGGCTCAGACAGCAGTCCGACGCTGGAGAGCACCCACCCTACTTGCAGCACCGTGGGCATAGCTGGTTGCTTGACTGAAGGGGCCAGGAGGGATTTTTTCTGTTGGCACTGTTTGGCTCCTGTGACCGGCAGTTTTTTCGCCTTCCTCACAGTGCATTTTTTGGAGAAAGTTGATTTCTAATTGGAAGTATTACTGGGTTCGGGATGGAGTGTGAACGATCATATTTGTCACACTCTTGCAGGGGTCCAGTTAAGTGTTAGAGAGTTTACTTGGAATAGTTAAGCATTTGATGAAGACATCTCCCTATGAGATGGGGCTTAATGGCTGAATCAAGAGCAAGTACGGCCAGGTTGGACAGTCAAGTTCTGCACTCGAGGCCAGGAGCGGTCCTGGGTGGACGATGGCCTCCTCACCTGATTCAAGATCTCTATTAATACAACACTCCTTCCCAACCTGGCCGAGCAGCTGGGGGTAGAGGGATCTAATCTCTAAACCGTAGAGTGAGGGCGGTACATGAGTGTACGGCAGGCTGCCCGCGGCTGCTGTTGGTTACCTGGCGTTACTGGTAATCCGACATGCCTGCCCCAGCCAGCTTGGTGGCTCAGGGTAGAGTAACTAATTTGTTGAGCAGAGAGTGATGGCGGTACCCGAGTGTACGGTGTTGGTTACAGTGTGTTACCGGACCCAGGACTGGGCATCCCCAAATAGCCTGAATTGGATTAACTGAATTCGAATAAAGAGTGCGGCCGTTAAATCCCAACATGTATGCTTGTCTTCTTCTGGGATACGGGACAAACTCCTATAAGTATAGTTAGTATAAAATGCAAGCACCACCGGAAAAAATCAATTAAGCTCTAAGGAGGCTGCTGAATGTTGTTAGAATCAGTCAGAAAGAAGCTAAGAGCTAAAGCCAACATGAAGGTGTAGGTCCAGTTGCCTCCCCTAACCCCGGCATTCATTTGGAAGTTTGTTATCATCTCGAGCCGCCCGGCACAGGAGGCTTAAATCAGAAGCGGCCGTGTACAATAACACCTTCCCGGCATGGCTGGGCCGTGAAGGGGATGATGCAAGTCTACTGAACAAAAGACAGGCACCCCAGATTCACCTTTCTTGGGAGTTCAGCCTTAATCTATTTTATAAATGCAGGATCACAAGGGTGGGCGTTCGGAACGGAAGGAGGCCAGGGGTCAGTCTTCTCACTGGCAGTCAACAGAAAAGCTGACCTCTTGTCCTCCTTGGAAGCGCACATAATGGCTAGCAGAGAGAGAGAAGAGGAAGGCAAGCACAGAGCTGTGGTCTGTTAAGGGGGAGACGCGGGGGGACAAACAACAAGCCGGGCGCTTTCTAATGGGAATCTGCTCGCTGGGGTGAAAGGCAGCTCTAACCTTAAATGAAAAAACAGAGAGAAAATACAAAACCGCTTCCGTTGGCTTTCTTATGGGCCATGCCTCCCATACACGGCTGGGTTTCTTTAAAGAAAAGGAAAAACAGAACTCCATTCTGTCTGCAAAAAAGGTGGGTCAGGGGAAAGTTGGAAAGGAAGCCCTGGGTGGTGTGACTGTGGAACAAGACAACATCTGTTCTGGGGACTCACAGCTGGTAAGCTCATAACCCGGCTCCCGATGACTGCAAGGGACATGGCATCACCACGGTCCAGAAAAATCTTTCAGGGAAGGAGAGGGCTGGCTGCGTTTCCCAATCGGTGATTCTGTAGAGTAGTTCACGTGCACACACACAGATGTATAAACACAGGGGACACATCCTTCCTGCGTCTCTCCCCGTCTATCAGGCCTATTTTTGCAGGACGGGTCCCGCCAGCTTCCACCGCACACCTAATAATGCACGGTGCCAGCTGCGATTGCAGTGTGTCATTTCTCCCCATGCGCGAGGGTTTATTTGCCACTTGGTACCGCAGTCAAATTTACTTTTTCCAAACCTGGAAGTCAAGCCTCCCCGCAAAAATGATGAGGTTAGCTTAAATGTTTTTTTTAATTTTTTTTTTTTAAATCACAACATTGTCTATTTTAGATTGAAGTTCTTTTTTATTTGTCTCTGGGTTTCTGAGCTTTTATGGTACACGGCTGTCACGTTTCCAAACGTTCCTCTGGCATCATGAAAGCTAGAAATTTAAAGAAAGAAAAAAAAGAAAGATCGGTCATGCTAAATCATGGGAACAGGCAACCCTGACCAAGGGGGCCTCCAGAATATTTACTGAGGGGTTAATTTTGGAAACAGGGTGGGGGTGGAGGCAAAATGGCTCCCCGTGCCTCTTTACAACAGGATTCCACTCCCATCACAGCACTGTGATGTCAGGATGCGCCAAAAGAGGCGTGGCCAGGTCCCTCTTCCCCGCCCATTCTGAGGTGGCCGCGACCCTTTCAGACACCGCTCGCAGAGAGCTGGAACAAATAGTAACTTATTTATCCACGGTTAATATCTGCCATTCCAGATATCTGGCCGTTAACCGATTACTGCGACAGCTCACTGACAAGACTTAATAACCAAATAATAACACAATGATTCACAGAATCATGCCGCTGGGAGGGACCTCGGAGGTCATCTAGTTCAGCCACCTGCTCAATACAGGAAATCTGCAGCGACAGCACCTGACAGACGGGCCGTCCAGCCTCTCTTTGAAAGCCTCCGGCGAAGGAGAGCCCGCCACCACCCTAGGTGACTTGCTCCACTGTTACCGTTAGGAAGTTCTTCCGAACGGTAACCAAAATCTGCTTTCTTGTTGGTTAACCATATTGCCACTACCATATTACTATGTTACCATGTAACCAAACGTTACCATTACTAGTCTGAAACCAGGCCCAGAGAGGGAGGAGGAGTAAACAGGGAAGGATTCGGGGGTAAATGGCTAAGCAGCGATACGGTAAATGGTGCACTGTGGCATTCTGAGGTAGCACAGTAAATCGGTAAAATGGTTAAACCGCCAAACACGAAGGCCACTTTCACACATTACTGGGGAGGCAGGGAAACTTCCATCAGTTCAATTGCGGCTCTATTTCTTACAGTAATTAATGAACAAGGAAACACGCTATTCCGATTTTATACCGCAAGAACACTTCCACATGACCTGGTCCCCAAATGTAGCGTTTACAAGGACTGGTGTTCTCGCATGCGCTAATTGCCACGAGAACAGAGTTGCTATTGTTCTGACAGAGGCTTCGCTGCCTCCCCAGTAACATGTGGAAGTGGCTAGGTAACCGGTCTTTGCTGGAGCAGATAAAACAGATTACTGGTTGGTTGCTGGATAGCGAGCGGATAACAATTTCATCTCTAATTGTGTCTCCATGGTGCTCCAAAGGAACTTGGCCACAGCAAAGGCCAGAGGGGAGAGGGAAAGTGCCTCTTATGTTGGAGCCCATGACCCTGTCCTCAGTACATGTTATATTATTAATTATTATTATTATTTAGCCTGCCCTTCCTGCCAAAGGTGGCTCAGGGCAGCTTACAATATTAAAATACAAATATGAAAACATAACCATAAATACAAAAACATAAGATACCGCCAACCCTGCAGCACCCCAAACCCTGACCACCCCAGCTCCCCAACCCTCTAACTCACCTCTACCCACACACACACACACACACACCCCTCTACCCCCAATCCCCCACTGCCAAATGCCCTTGTAAACAAAACTGGTTTGCACGGCCTCCTAAAGGCACTCAAACCCAGACATCAATGAACCTCCTGGGGGAGGGAGTTCCGCAGCCGTGGAGCGGCGGCCGACAACACCCTTCTTGTTGTGGAGGCCAAGTTAAAGACTGGTGCCTCCAGCCAGGCGTCCCCGGCCAACCACAAAGGCTGCGATGAGACGTGAGGAGGGGGAGGGGAAGCACAGAGTAATGGAAAGGCTGGATCTCGGACAACCCTCCAAATTCCTCCTGAACCATCCTGCATG
Organism: Sphenodon punctatus; assembly: GCA_003113815.1. NCBI lineage: Eukaryota > Metazoa > Chordata > Lepidosauria > Sphenodontia > Sphenodontidae > Sphenodon > Sphenodon punctatus. The sequence goes on from QEPC01004899.1 coordinate 1,769,711, forward strand.
TATGAGCTGGCCACAGCTGCACCAGTGTCTGACCCCCATTGACATCACAGCTATCTGCAGGGGCAAGGGACAGGAGTTCTGGGTCAGCTTTGGGCAGGGCCAGTAGGGGCCACTGCCCAGGTCCTGTGGTCAGAAAGGGCCTTGCAGTGAGGACAGTCCTGGTAGCCTCAGGTCCAGTGCTGCTGGCCCTGGCCCTGCCTGGGATGGACTATTTCTGTGGCACCCTCTCCCCACTCACGATTCTCAGGGCCCAGGATGGCTGCTTCCTGCCGGGCCTGCCCCCCATTCCCTCACCAACCCCAGCCAGAGGTGCGTGTGCGCAGGCCGCGCGGGCGTGAAAAGCCTATACGTGCACGTGGGTCTCTGTGAAAACTTATTATACTCCTTTGTTTTGTAAGCAAACACCAGGCTGCCAATGGCTAAAGGGGTGGGTCTATGAAGGGCAGGGTTGCAGGGTCCCGGAATTTTATTTTCACCCTGGGCCCTGCAGATTCTAAGACTTGCCCTGCAAGAGCGGATCGTGATGCAAGGCACTGGCCATGGGGAAACTGGTGGGGAGTGAAATTTGCTTTGTGGTAGCCACAGCCAGTCCAGTCGACTGCGTACCATGACCTCACCGGCAGGCGTCCGAGAACCACTGGGCTAACGGATGATTCGTGGGTCTAGACGCTGGGACAGCAAGGCTCCATTATTACTATTTGCCTTGAGGCCCCAACTGAGATCAGGTCCATAGGCAATTATTGACGGGACACACCCATCAGGGTGTTTTTAAAGGAGATGCTACCCCACATGGCCACCCAGGGGTCACGCATCCCGTTGCCCGTCTGATGGTGGAGCAGGGGGATGTGCGCTCCCGTGAGCCACGCCGCATCCACGCACGGAGCGCTGCCGGGAAATCCAGACTTAATGATCTACCTGTTGTGCAGATGAAGTAGATAAGGATTGTAAAGTATTTACACTTTGTAAATGATTTAGAATGTATCTTTGTTTTGTAGAGTTTTGCACTCCCAAGAACTCCATCCCCCTATTAGTCTTCCCCCTCCCCAAATGATAAGGCCGGGAAGTGCCACGGCTATCAGGGTAAATAAGTCCATCCCCTCACTATGACATCCAAGTCTCTCTCCAAGCGGATGTCTGTGTGTTTCAGAACAAGCAACCCGTAGTTCTTCCATTTCATCCTGTTCTTCCAATCTCACATCAGGGATCCCTGTGGTTCACTGTGTTCTCCCCACTGCTATCAGTGAGGAAAGGGTCCCTGCTCACAGTTACAGTTTTTAGAGGATTAACAGCATCTTTGGGAGGGACTAGCTCTGTCCAGGAAGTTAAAGTGTTTGATGAATCAGCTGAACTCCAATCCTTTCGTAATAAGATGCCCTACAGTCTGGGAAGTGTACGTTTTATGGCTGTATAATTAAGCACGACATTTTCTGGTAGGAATAAATCAGAACTCGGGGGGACAAAAGTGGGGAGAGAGGACACTTCGGATTTTGATTGGTATTGCTGGCAACTTTTAAGTCTAGGAGCGGCCTTCAGAACTACGGTCATGTGATACGTTTGCAGATAGACCCATTAGTGTCACATCCACGAGTAATTTGCAGAATGCATCATTTGCTACTACCAAAATAGCACAGCATGGGGGGCTGATTTTTTTTGTCCTTTTTAGTCTGTAGTCTTGCAGTTTCTTTCGGGCTCACCTAGAGAAATCCCTCTGTGCAAAGCAGGCAATATTGCAGACTTTTTGAACAGCAGCCTCAACTTCACTTTTCAAATGACAATTGAATAAAATAATTAGCCCATTCTTCCGGAGGAGAAAAGAGGGGAATTAATTGTCCTTCCATTACCGAAAATTACGTCGACCAGATGACAAAAGGCTAAGCTGAATTGCTTTACAGGTGGATTGGAAATGCACTTAACACACAGGTATAGAGTCCTCATTTCAAAGCTTCCCAAACACCTGTAGTCCAGTGTTAGTCACACAGAGCAGATGGGCTTGATTTATCTAGCACGAGTAGAGTTAAGACACAGCAGGTTGGACTCTTTTGGGAGATTCTCTAAAGGAAAGGAGTCTCGTAAGCCCCTTCGTTATACTCTGTGCACGTGCATCAGAGCAGGAAATGCTCTACTTACATGAAGGAGAGGTTTGGATTTCTCCTACGTCCCAGCCTGCTAGTTTTCTGTGAGTGAAAGGACACGTAGGCAGATGCTCAAGGGCCACCACTTTAAAACTCTGGTTATTTCATGGTTGAGATGATGAAGAAGAAGAAAAAATAAAAGCCCTCATCCCTAAACAAAGCAGAAGGGTGGAGCTAACATACCCTTACATTTGGCTGCAGGCGAAGCCTTAAAGATGCAGCATTTATTTGCAATGAATCATGTCAAAACTCCCCAGTCAAAATAAAGCAAAACTATTGTCATGCATACTGTGTTAGCTCTGTTTTCTCAGCAGCAACGGCATGGGATTTTACAAGAGTCAGAGAGAACAAGGAGTGGAGCAGAGAGCCCAACCACCTCATTGAAGGCTACTGAACTTTAAAACAGGAGCAGAGCTTCCTGTAACTCCCAGAGAGCCGCTTCGTAGACCCAATCTCATTTTTAAAATGTCTCTCTCTTTTCCCCCTATGTGTTAAAAGGGCAGTATTGCACTTACCTCTTACTTCAAACTATTCACAGCATCCAATTTCAGTTACCCAGGGCATCTTGGATGATTAGTCACATAGCAAGAATGCATATTATTAGTAATTTATATAGCACTTTTGCTTCACAGGGTGCTTTACAGTCCTTATCTGTTTCAGCCTCTTAACAATCCTGTCAGGTAGGTCATTATTATTCCCATTTTACAGATGGAAAGAACTAAGGTTGAGAGATAGTGATTTCCCCAAGACCACCCAATCAGTTCATGGCTAAGGAAAAATAAATAAATAAATCAATAAAAAAATCAAGCCCTGCTATCCTAATCCCATGATCTTATCCACTAAGCTACACTAGCTCGCCAGAAAAACCAGCACGGTCTTGTAGCTAGTGTATGGTGGAACGGAGAGATTTAAGACTGGGTTCAAATCCCAGTTTGGCTATTGGTTCCACTGGGTAGCCTTAAGCAACCGTCAGTTCCTCATCTGTAAAATGGGAATAATAGGACTTACACACCTGCCTCTCAGGGACATTGTGTGGATTTAATAGGATAGCGACTGTAAAGTCCTCTGCGCACGTACAAAGTGCTATGCAAATGATAAAATATTATTGTAGGGTCTGTGTGAAGACTTGAGAAGAGTTGATATGGGTACCCAAACAAATGGGTAATCCCACTGAATATATCATCATTTTGGGGTTGGATATTAACTGCCCTGAAAGCTAGATAATTGCAAGACTGCTATAGCAGTAGCAGCACTATGGCTGAGTAGCTAAGCTTTGCAGCTGTTATACGAGGGATCCCAATTTCTAGTTTCCTTGTACCACTGTGTCTCCCCCCTATTAGTTTCTTTAAAAGAAGAAGAAGAAGAAGAAGAAGAAGTCTCAGTGTCCATAGAGTTTAATGGGTGAAGGACTGAACCCTGGGCGTAGGAACTAGGAGCTGCTCCTTCATTGCTTAAAACAAAAAACTAACAAAGATAATGAGATTGGGCAAACTAGAACCCAAGACTCCTGGCCTAAGTTACAAAGCTGAGCTACCCAGACACACGGCTATCAGGGCAACCTTACAAACAGCTGTCTAGTTTACTGGCCCCAATGCAAAGTCCTTCTGCTGGTGGCTGAATAAAACCCAGCCAACAAGTCCTTCCTCCTTTACCGTTGGTGATAGAACTACGCTAAGTGGACCAATTGGCCCAGGGTTCAATTCTGGCCCTTGCAATATGCTGAAGGGGTGGTTTCTTGCATTTATAATTTTCTTTGTAAACCAATAACACAGAGCTTCTTGCCTAGGTGTAGTAGATTCTCTAGTGTCTAGATACTATTTCCTTACCCACGACTTTCCTATTTCCTTTCCAAAGCTCTACTGTCAGAGCTACCTGATTAACTACTAAGGAAAGCCATTCAAAATACAAGGGACCTACACCTGTCAGTCACAGACTATGCCGTACTCCATGCACTAAATGCCCCCATGGAAATTATGTTGGTGACACAGTCAATCCTAATGTAAATGAATGAGGAAGTTGATTATGGAAACAAAACATTCAGTCATCTTTGGGTGTTTCTTTCTCCAGGAACAGCCACTCCAGTTCCAATTTATAACTACTACTACTACTACTAATTTCTATAGCGCTACTAGGTGTATGCATTTCAGCCACAGATTTTCAGACAGGTCCCTGCCCAGTGGGCTTACAATCCAAGATGGGCAAGGGGAACATAGGGAAAGACAGACACAGACATTCCCATTTTACAGATGGGGAAATGAATCTGACAGGTTGTGGCTTGCCCAAGACCACCCAGTGAGTTCATTATCTAGGGTCATATTCGAACCCTGGTCGACCACGACAATCTGGACTCGCTCTTAGATCGCCGCATAAAACACCTTGAAAAGACAGACCTAAGAATTAAAATTCATCATTCTATTGGATACCAAAAGCCACAGGCTAAACAAAGATTCAGGGTTCTTAAGCCATTATAGCAGGGGTTTGGGAACTTTGCCCACCCAAGTGCCACATCCCAAAATCTTCAATGGCCGAGAGCCACAAGACCCATGTGCACAGTCCTTGGAAACATCTCCCAGGCTAAGCCTCTCTTGCTTTGTGATTGGCTAATAGTTCCAGTACTCTGCAGTCCCAGCTGCTGAGATTCTGAGCAGCAGCTACAATTCAGCTGCTGAAACTCAGGTGCAATGATCAGAGACACAGGACCAATAACGCTGCGTGGGATCAAGAGCCACACTTGAACAGCCTACGAGCTGCATGTTTGCCCCCCACTGCACTACAGAAATGTGTAACAGACAGCCTTTTGCTTCCACCTAGATTTGTTGTATTCCCTGCATTATATTTAAATGTTTTGAAATGCTAACTACGTTTACTCCGTTTTCCCTACAGCCCCCTCCCTAATGTTTGCCATCCTTACCTGTGTTTATCATTTGAGGATTGGCTTCCCCTCATTGTATTTAAATGTTTGAAATGCTAGTGACTTTTTCCCCTACAGCTTGCTCCCCAATGAATGCTGTCAGATATATACCTTCTTTTCTGTATTTTCTCAGTCTATAGTTTTTTCACTCTGCTTAAGGAAGGGCCCTTTGTGGCCCAAAAGCTTGCATACCCTCTACAACTGAATTTGGTCCAATAAAAGAGATAATCTGAACCACTCTCTCCACTTAGAATTCAAACCAATTCTATCTTCCTGCAATTTAGCCCCATTGTCTCTTGTCCTATCGTTGGTGGCAAAGGAAATGAATTCCCCCCCCCGCCGACATTTCCCTTTTACATATTTGAAAATCATTGTTTTCATATTCTCCTCCCACAAATCGTCTTTTTTCCAGGATACCCTACCCTGCTCATTTGGCCTTTCCTCAGACACCATGCATTCTAAGCCCTTTATATAACACAGATACTCACCGAAAGCCAATTTTCCATGTTTTGTTTTTTTCCTGACGCTCACTGCAGTTACTGAAGCTGGGAAACCAAGAGTTCACTCTGCCAGCAAGTCATTATCTACATTTGACCCTCCTCTTGCTAGTTTACTATCAGCAACCATCACCCAAATTCTCGTTCCTTGATTTCTTATTCTCTTATTAATTTTTCTTATATTTATTTAAAACTTTTGTTTAGTTCCTTTCAGTGTCTTTTAGTTCATTTCTGGTCATTTTGTTATTTCATGATGTTGTGTGCCATTCTGGCCTCCCCATCTCAAAGAGAGAACTGTAGAACTGGTCAATGTGCACAAGAAGGGATCAGGAGGTATGGAGAAATAGCCCTGGCATGGAAGCAGTTTCATATTTTTGAACATTTTCATTTCCCATTTCTGCACCTTTTCCAGTACGACGCTGTTAGGGATCCTAAGAGTAGGGTGGCTAGACCTCCCCTTTAAAAGAAGACGCTTATGAAAAACACATGGTGCAGGGCTGCATAAGCATCCTCTTTTAAGGGGCTGTATGGCCACCCTACCCGAGAGGGGATTACCGGGTGACGCATACAATAGAAGAAAATAGGGAGCTGCTATCTGAAAGATCACCTCTTCCCTCATGCCCCGTCATGGCCTCTGCGGTCAGCTAGAAGCTCCCTCTTGCAGGTACCATCTTCCCATGTATTTTCTACAACAAGGTCATGCAGAAAGGTGTTCTCAGTCCTACAATTATGGAACTCCCTCCCCTTGAAGATTCATCTAACCCAGAGCCTACTCATCTTCTGAAAGCAACATAAGACCTGTTTGGCCAGGCGTTTGGTAGGCAGGGATATGGTAATATAGGATTTGGGGGGCTATGGAAAAGTATGGGATGGGGTTTAGTGGATTTTTAGGATGTTTTTATATATATATATATATATATATATATATTATATATACACACACACACACACACACACACACACACACACACACACACAGAGTCTGAAGTCACATTATCTGACCAACTTGACTAATAGTCATTGATAGACCTATGCTTTAAGAATGTATGCACAACAACCCTGTGAGGTAGGTTAAGCTGAGAGAATATTGTGACTGGCCCAAAATCACCCAGTGAGTTTCTGGCTAAGGCAAAACTTGCACCAGGGTCTGCCCCTACCACCCAGTTCAGGTACTGCACTTAGCAGTACCACTGGCACCACCAAATGGCATCAGAAGTATTGGTGCCATTTTGGAAAATGGCCGTCGGTCTGCGCATGCTCAGTAAATGGCCATGCACACACAGAACAGTCAATGTAGTCATTTTGCGCATGAGCAGTGATTTTCTGTGGTATTTTCTTCCCAGCACAGCCCTGAGTTGGCCATGTTGGGCGCCAGGAGTCACCGGTTCCGACTCCAGAGCCTGGTAGGGCAGTCAACTACCCCCTCTGCCCCCCAGCTCTGCCTCCCCCGGATTCCTGCCTAGTGCCCAGGCAGGGGTGCGGGGGAGGCAGAGCTGGGGGCAGACATGGATTTAGGCCATATTGCTCAGATAGAAACCGGTTCCATACAATACAATCCAAAATCCGAATTGAAGTCGGTTCCGTTCAGTTCAGAACCAAACCCAATTTTCAATCTGAAATTCCATCCCTAGTTGTTACCCCTTATGTAGAAAACAAATCCAGGTCTCAGTCCCAGTCACAAGTGTCCAGGCCAGCACCACGAGCGAATGCTCCGGAGGCTGCGTATTTAGTACAGGATGGTGAAGAGGGAAGCATTAAATCTGGTCTACACACAGGCCTTGCCTGGACTTTCTGCCCTTGATGCAGTTTAAAACCAAAAAGCACGCCCGCCATTTTGGTCTGAACTGGCAAACCTCCCTAAATTGGCCAGTTTTCTGGTGCCTCTTTTGTAACTTTTCCTGAGTGTTTTTCCCAGGAAACCCGATGTGATTTGGGGTCCTTCACCCTGTGAAAAAGAACCAACCCCTTTCCACAGGCTTGATCTAAGCGGGTTTCTAGAAAAGACAAAGCGGAACCATTTCATTGCCACCTCGCTACATTTGACCCATAGCCAAAATCTCCAAGCTCCTGGGGCAAGACATGATTTTTCTGAGTCAACCAGGAGAACTCCCACCCAACAACCTGGAGAAATCAGAACTACTGGAGGCAACAGGAGATCAGCTATCGAGACTTTCCCACCCCTTTCCAATGTGGCCACATCCTTATGGAGTGTCCAGGGCTTAATTTGGCGGCGGTGGGGGGGGCAGGGGTTTGCTAAGGCTCAGCCACAGCAATTAAATTCAAGGTGGGGGAGAAACTCTGGAAAATGCCCCCTCTAGGGATGTGCACCCCAAAACGTGAAAGACCAGGAAAAAGCCGATATTGGCCATTTCGGGGTTGGAAGCAAAAACCAGGAGAAAGGTGGGATGGTTTATTTGACTTTCATTAATGCCTTTCCTGCCTCACCTCTTAGACCGGCCACTGTATAGATTAAATCACAAGAACTCCTGGTTTATATTCGGCTGCAGAGAGGCCGTGGTTGGGTTATTATTCCTGGAGAATAGGGTTCTTTTCTCTGTTCTGAGAAGCTCTGGGGCAGGTTTGGGTCATTTTTATTTTATTTACTTATTTTACAAATTAAGCACTGGGAACGTCATGGCATCTCCATAAGGGGCAGGGTTAAATGACAGCCCCTTTGCCCCGCCCCTGCTGACATAGCCCCGCCTCCTCCAGGTTTCCCTCCTGGAGGGAGGTGGTAAAGCTACACCTCATGCTTTGGAGAATTCTAGTTCTGCTCCTTTGCTTCCAGGTGGTATTGGTAAATAACACGGCTCATCATTTCCTTCCCTCAGAGATACAGGCCCAAACCAGAACCCTAGCCAGGAACAATTCTAAGCTTCGGGAGCTTTTGAAATCTGGAGCTGAGTTTTGCGGCTAGGAGCCTCTCTCTCTCATTGAATGGCTACCAGGAAAATTGAAAATCTCCTCCAAATCCAAGCTTCATCAGCACAGCCATAGTGCCACAGCATCTGTCGCTGCTTGTATAGTGGAGCGGGCTCTGGAGCTGGGGGGGGAGAGAAGCCTCAGGCATCAGAGTAAGCCGAAAGGACAGCACTGCAGGCAAGAGGGTGGCCGACAGCCAGCCCAGCTGCAAGAGAGAGAAGGCAGAGCAGGCAGCCAAGGAAAGAGTAGCAGCAGGCAAAGGCTGATGAGAATTGAGGCCAGCTCAACAGAAGGACAGCACTTTGGGCAGGAGAGCGGCAGAAGGAGGAATCGGAGCCCTGAACAATGGGACGCAAACAAGCATGTGGCACCTACGCAGGATGTCTACATGCCAGCAGGTTTAACACCCCGAGGTCCACCACGGAGCTTTGGAAGGACAGAAAACGTCCCCCTCCTATAAACAGCAACCCTGCTTAGAATGGGTTTCCGAGTGGGATTTTTTTTTCCGTCCTAGACACGCATTTCCTTTGGGTAGCAGACTGCCTAGCTGCTTGCTCTGCTTTACTGTGCAAACTAGCACTGATCAAAGCTATTTCAAGAGGCCTTCTAGGAAGCTCTCCCTCACCCACATACCTTTCCCCTTATAAATACTTTCTCTTTTGTTTTTTGCATAGATAAATAATAGTTCTTCGAGCCTTTCTAAGCTCCCCGCTCAGTACATACCAGCCCTTCTCCCTAAAGTAGGACACTGAAGTCGTACGTTGCCGCACTCGGCGTGGCATGGGACAAGGTGCCAGCAGGGTTAGTTTTATGTAGCCTTGCTCTGTTTATGCAAGGTCCCTCTGACCAGCCTCCCAGATCCGTTTTTGCTGACTACATATTACTGCCCTCCCACGGCACTCTGCAGAATTTTATTAATGCAGCTTTTCCGGATTGGAGTACAAAACTGTCTTTTTTCCCTGCTTATTCCAGTTTTAAATACCTTTTAAAGGTCACAAATTCCCTCCTTGCAAAGTGATTCAAATACAGCCCCTGCTGGTGTCCTGGAAACAAATCTATCAGGCAAATTTTAGCATTGATGGGGTATAATAGGAACCAGGAACAAATTCTTTCTTCCTTCCTTCACATTTTTATCCTGCCCATTCCCTTAATGTTCAGAGTGGGTTACATAAACATATACAAAAATACACAAAATAAACCCAAATATTAAACCAAACAAAACCAAGTGAAAACAGATACAATCCCCCTAACCCACAACACCCAGAGCCTTATCCCTGCCTGCCAAATGCCTAGCCAAACAAGAAGGTCTTACATTGCCTCCAGAAGGCAGGGATAGACAACCAGAGGAAATTGCGGTTCAGATCCATTTTCGGTTCAGATTCCGCAATTTCCAGATTTAATTACGGATCCATATTTATATCAATTAAAAACTGTAAAATAATTTTTAAAGAAAATTTAAAAAATTTAAAAGCTGTGCATGCGCAAAATGCTTGCCGGACCATTCTGCGCACGCGTGCCCTTTTCCAAAATGGCGGCAGCAGCATTGCCGTTTTGTAAAACGGCAGCGCAAAATGACGGCTGCCCATGCACGGACCAGCTGCACTTTTCCAAAATGGCAGCAATGCTGAGTGCCACCATTTTGAAAAAGGGTGCACATGCGCAGAATGGTCCAGCGCCTTTTTTTTCCGCAGGCACAGCACTTTCTTTCCTTTTTTAAAAATTATTTTAGAACCAAACCACGACAGGCATGTTGTGGTTTGGTACAGATTGATCCGTAACAGCCCAAGCTCTTATGGATCCAATCCGAATACCCACCCCAACCAGAAGATGAACAGGCTCAGGCTTAGAAGAATCTCCAGGGAGGAGGGAGCTCCATAATTGTGGGGCAGCCACTGAGAATGGCTCTTTGTGTGCCCTTATTGTGGAAACTTGGTGGGCATGTGCAAGTGGGTGCTGCCGGCTGACCTCCGAGGCTGCGATGGGGCATGAGAGAAGAGGCAGAGCTTCAGATAGGTTCCTTCTGAGGATCGCAAAATGGTCTACAAACATTACTGATTTAAGCCTCATGGCCTTTTCTATTAGTAAAGCGGGTACAAAAATTCTCTTTTATCAAAATAAAAATCAATAGAAAATTTTGTTCTGAAACCTGGGCGGGTTTTTTTTCATGAAATTTCATTGACATGATGGGAATTTGACTTGTCAAATATCCAAATTTCAATCCAACTTGTCAACATTTGGTGCCAGCAACATCAAGATGTTGATTTCGAACACCTGCCCTCTGGTCTTGGTCAATCAGCTCTGGCTCCGACTGGAATCCTGATGCTGCTCTCTCCCTACCATCGCCAACCTCCCAGCATGCATCTTAACTCTGCTTCCCAGGGTTTTTTCCCTGGTCTGTTGCTCAGCCCTCTGGTTGGCGGAGTTGCCTGATGTCTCTTATTTTAAGCCCCACAGCTGAGCTCCATAGAACATTGAGGCCAAGCCTGAGCGTCTTCTGGAATCGGTGTAAGACTTTTCTGTAGGGTTAGGGGATGGAAGGGTGGGTGGGGGTTGGGTAGGACTGAAACAATATTTTGCCCTAGGCGAAAATCTCTTAGAGAATAAGCTTCTTGACGGGATTTTCCATCTCAAGAATCTCAAAAATGGCCACCAGGCGACCCGGCTTGCGCCTAATGACCACAGCAGCCATTTTGCACGTGCACCGAATGTTCTGGGGTTTTGAGAATCTCGCACGGTTCTCAAGAAACCTCAAAAATTGCCCTGCGCATGCATCAAAAGGCTGCTGGAGGGCCGCCAAGTGGCCATTCTGCACATGCGCAGAGCGCTTTTAAGATTTACAAGAATCTCACGAGATAAATCGTTATTCAACCTTCCGTGTGTGTGTGTGAGTGAGAGAGAAAGAGAGAGAGAAAGAAAGAAAGAAAGAAAGAAAGAAAGAAAGAAAGAAAGAGCTTTAACTGATTTGAAACTTAACAATAGGGTTTAACCAATGAAATCAGGCCGGGCTGTGGTGACTGGGGGTTAAAGAGAGAGGTGGGTGGGGAGGAGGCAAATTGTTGCCAATGACTGGGTTACCATGCAACCAGATCAAGTGGTTGTGGAGGAGGATGTTGAAAGGAGACAACACCCTTTCTGAGGCTTTGTTGTGTGACAGACAGGCAGCCCGGCCTAGAATTCCATTCCCCTCTATTTGGCCCAGAACACAATGACACGTTATAAACTCTGAAATAAAAGTGGGCACGGGCCCCGGGCAAATACCGCTGAACACAGACGGGGAGAATATGAACACACAGAAAAACAGACAGAAATGGCTCTGACCAGTTTGTTTTTACTTTGCCTTTGGGAGGAGAAAGGACGACGACTTTGGGTGGGAAAAACCCTCCTCCACATTTTCGTGGTATCTAATTCTAGCAGTAGGTTAAGTGGGCAAAGAGCAATCCACTCCCCCTCTCCATCACTGGGAATGTTGTAGCTGGGGGCTTTCTGTGTCAAAGCAGGGGATTGGACTAGAGGCCCCTTCCAACTCTGGTTCTAATGAATCCGGGATCTCCAGAAGCAGCAATCCTGAACCCACTGACGTCAATAACAAAACTTCATTGATTTGAACGGGCGAGGATTGCACCGTAAGGGTTTAATGACACGTGGTGAGCACAGCCACTCATTTTGGATGCCGTGACAGTTAGGTTCCTGGCTTAGGAAACCTATAGAAAATATTTCTCCAAGGCCCTATTCCCAACCCCACCTGCCCCAAATCTAGCTGAAAAGGAATGGGAGTTGCAGGGGTAAGCAACATCAAAACTGAGGTCATAACTATAAGAGTCCGTGTAGCCTCATAGTTATTTAATTTATTTATTTTAAAAACTTACTATCCCGCCCATCCTGCCACAGGCAGCTCTGGGCGGCTCACAATTAAAACAGAATAAAACAACGTCAGGCTAAAAACAACACATAATGAGGAGGATTAAAATATCCCTCACCACGCACCACCCGAACCCACTCCCTCCCCAACCCACCCTACCCCTCCTCCCCACCAAAGGGCCAGGCAGAACAGCCAAGGTTTACAACTACGTCAAAAAGAGGGGCGATCCGGGGTCAAACGGGCCTCTAACGGCAGGGAGTTCCACAGTCGTGGAACAGTCACCGAGAAAGCCCTCCCGGTCGTGGCCTCCCAAGAAACTCAGGGGACCTTGAGGAGAGCACCCCCCGATGACCGCAGGGGCCGATCCAGGACTCGAGGGGTGAGACGGTCCCGCAGGTAGGTCGGGCCAAGGCCATTTAGGGCTTTATAAGCAAGCACCAACACCTTGAATCGGGCTCTGAAGACTATAGGCAGCCTGTGTATCGACCGGAGAACCAGTGTAATATGTTCCCGCCGGCCCAGTCCCACCAGGTGACGGGCCACTGCATTCTGCACCGGCTGCAGTCTCCGAACCGTCACCATGGGTGGCCCCACATAGAGCGCATTACAGTAGTCAAGCCTAGCGGTGATGAAAGCATGGGTGACAGTGGCCAGGTCAGAGTCTGAAACATACAGGCGAAGCCGACATACCAAACGTAGTTCGCGAAAGGCGCTCCTTGCCACAGACTCCACCTGAGCATCCAAGCAGAGCTGCGAATCAAGGAGCACCCCCAGACTCCGTACCTGGGGAACCAGCAGAGGGGAAACCCCATCAATGATGGAGGCCATCACCCCCGCCGCCTTATCCACCAGCATCACCTCGGTCTTGTCGGAATTTAGCTTCAGTGGATTTGCCCTCATCCGATCCCCCACAGCTGTAAGCACCGAGACTGGGTCTGATGAAAGAGAGAGGTAAAGCTGGGTGTCTTCAGCATATTGATAACACCGCACACCGAACTCTCTGACGACCTCGCCAAGCGGCTGCACATACACATTGAACAGGAAAAGGGACAAAACAGAGCCCTGCGGGACTCCAAACGAGAGGTCTTGGCATGATGAAAAATGGTCTCCAAGCACCACTCGCTGAATTCTTCTGGCCAGGAAGGAGCGGAACCGAACCAGTCAAGGACCGTGCCGCCCACCCCCGCCCGGTCCCGCGGGTGTGCCACCAACATCTCATGATCAACGGTATCAAACGCCGCTGACAGATCTAATAGAATTAGCAGGGCCGAATGGCATAAAACATGCTGTTATGGCATAGAACTTGGACCTGAAAGACCAGGGTTTGAATCCTATGTTGGCCATAAAGACACTGGGTGGCCTTGGTCAAGTCATTGTTTCTCAGCCTCACAAAGTTTCTCTATCTGTAAAATGGGAATAAGGATGAACTTTATATGGATTGTAAAGCACTTTGAATACTGAAAGTGTTATATAAATGCTTAACAATATGAAAAAGCATATCCAAAGCCTAATGCAGTGGTTTCCAAAATTCTGGCCTNAGAAAGAAAGAAAGAGCTTTAACTGATTTGAAACTTAACAATAGGGTTTAACCAATGAAATCAGGCCGGGCTGTGGTGACTGGGGGTTAAAGAGAGAGGTGGGTGGGGAGGAGGCAAATTGTTGCCAATGACTGGGTTACCATGCAACCAGATCAAGTGGTTGTGGAGGAGGATGTTGAAAGGAGACAACACCCTTTCTGAGGCTTTGTTGTGTGACAGACAGGCAGCCCGGCCTAGAATTCCATTCCCCTCTATTTGGCCCAGAACACAATGACACGTTATAAACTCTGAAATAAATGGGCACGGGCCCCGGGCAAATACCGCTGAACACAGACGGGGAGAATATGAACACACAGAAAAACAGACAGAAATGGCTCTGACCAGTTTGTTTTTACTTTGCCTTTGGGAGGAGAAAGGACGACGACTTTGGGTGGGAAAAACCCTCCTCCACATTTTCGTGGTATCTAATTCTAGCAGTAGGTTAAGTGGGCAAAGAGCAATCCACTCCCCCTCTCCATCACTGGGAATGTTGTAGCTGGGGGCTTTCTGTGTCAAAGCAGGGGATTGGACTAGAGGCCCCTTCCAACTCTGGTTCTAATGAATCCGGGATCTCCAGAAGCAGCAATCCTGAACCCACTGACGTCAATAACAAAACTTCATTGATTTGAACGGGCGAGGATTGCACCGTAAGGGTTTAATGACACGTGGTGAGCACAGCCACTCATTTTGGATGCCGTGACAGTTAGGTTCCTGGCTTAGGAAACCTATAGAAAATATTTCTCCAAGGCCCTATTCCCAACCCCACCTGCCCCAAATCTAGCTGAAAAGGAATGGGAGTTGCAGGGGTAAGCAACATCAAAACTGAGGTCATAACTATAAGAGTCCGTGTAGCCTCATAGTTATTTAATTTATTTATTTTAAAAACTTACTATCCCGCCCATCCTGCCACAGGCAGCTCTGGGCGGCTCACAATTAAAACAGAATAAAACAACGTCAGGCTAAAAACAACACATAATGAGGAGGATTAAAATATCCCTCACCACGCACCACCCGAACCCACTCCCTCCCCAACCCACCCTACCCCTCCTCCCCACCAAAGGGCCAGGCAGAACAGCCAAGGTTTACAACTACGTCAAAAAGAGGGGCGATCCGGGGTCAAACGGGCCTCTAACGGCAGGGAGTTCCACAGTCGTGGAACAGTCACCGAGAAAGCCCTCCCGGTCGTGGCCTCCCAAGAAACTCAGGGGACCTTGAGGAGAGCACCCCCCGATGACCGCAGGGGCCGATCCAGGACTCGAGGGGTGAGACGGTCCCGCAGGTAGGTCGGGCCAAGGCCATTTAGGGCTTTATAAGCAAGCACCAACACCTTGAATCGGGCTCTGAAGACTATAGGCAGCCTGTGTATCGACCGGAGAACCAGTGTAATATGTTCCCGCCGGCCCAGTCCCACCAGGTGACGGGCCACTGCATTCTGCACCGGCTGCAGTCTCCGAACCGTCACCATGGGTGGCCCCACATAGAGCGCATTACAGTAGTCAAGCCTAGCGGTGATGAAAGCATGGGTGACAGTGGCCAGGTCAGAGTCTGAAACATACAGGCGAAGCCGACATACCAAACGTAGTTCGCGAAAGGCGCTCCTTGCCACAGACTCCACCTGAGCATCCAAGCAGAGCTGCGAATCAAGGAGCACCCCCAGACTCCGTACCTGGGGAACCAGCAGAGGGGAAACCCCATCAATGATGGAGGCCATCACCCCCGCCTCCTTATCCACCAGCATCACCTCTGTCTTGTCGGAATTTAGCTTCAGTGGATTTGCCCTCATCCGATCCCCCACAGCTGTAAGCACCGAGACTGGGTCTGATGAAAGAGAGAGGTAAAGCTGGGTGTCTTCAGCATATTGATTACACCGCACACCGAACTCTCTGACGACCTCGCCAAGCGGCTGCACATACACATTGAACAGGAAAAGGGACAAAACAGAGCCCTGCGGGACTCCATACGAGAGGTCTTGGCATGATGAAAAATGGTCTCCAAGCACCACTCGCTGAATTCTTCTGGCCAGGAAGGAGCGGAACCGAACCAGTCAAGGACCGTGCCGCCCACCCCCGCCCGGTCCCGCGGGTGTTCCACCAACATCTCATGATCAACGGTATCAAACGCCGCTGATAGATCTAATAGAATTAGCAGGGCCGAATGGCATAAAACATGCTGTTATGGCATAGAACTTGGACCTGAAAGACCAGGGTTTGAATCCTATGTTGGCCATAAAGACACTGGGTGGCCTTGGTCAAGTCATTGTTTCTCAGCCTCACAAAGTTTCTCTATCTGTAAAATGGGAATAAGGATGAACTTTATATGGATTGTAAAGCACTTTGAATACTGAAAGTGTTATATAAATGCTTAACAATATGAAAAAGCATATCCAAAGCCTAATGCAGTGGTTTCCAAAATTCTGGCCTTTGTGACCCCATTTTAATTTTAATAATTATTATTTTATTTTCATAGCCACCGTAGCTCAGAGTGCTTCATGAGCCATCAATATAAAATCAATTTTAAAACAATTTAAAAAGGGGAAGGTAATGAGGAGGGCACAATACATTAAGGGGAACCGGCAGTAGAGCCTAAAGGCACATGGAGGAGAATAAATAGGTCTCCGGGTGCTTTTTAAAAAGGCGAGGAGAGAGGAACTGAGTTGGGCATCTGGAGGGAGCTAATCCCCCACAGAGGTACCCATCACAGCAGCGGCCCAGTTGCCCAAAACTTAAATGTAATTCCATGACTCCCAGACAGAAATAAATACATACACATTAGGGCAAGTATAGTATACAGTATCAAGTTTATAGCCTAGTGGATCAAGCCTAGTGAATTAAGTGTTGGACCTGAACCTCAGAGACCAGGATTCAAATCCTGTCTTAGATATGAACTCATTGGGTGGCTTTGGGCAAGTCACTATCTCTCAGCCTCAGTTCCCCATCTGTAAAATGGGGATCACAATGGCCTGCCTGACAGAGCTGTTGCGAGGGTGAACTAGTTAAGGAATGTAAAGAAAGCACTTTGAACACTGAAAGGGCTATATATAAGTGATCATAATTCAAATAAATCAGGAGTCTCTCTCTTCGCTCCCTAGCCTTCTATGGCTTTGTCCTTGACTGGTTCTCCTCCTACCTCTCTGACCGCTCCTTTAATGTGTCTCTTCCCAATTCCAACTCCTCCTCCCTCCCCCTCTCGGTTGGGGTTCCCCAAGGCTCTGTCCTGGGCCCTCTCCTCTTCTCTA
>QEPC01004899.1:1804457-1828245 GCA_003113815.1 Sphenodon punctatus
AAGAATGCAGTGGCCCGCCTCTTGGTGGGGACAGGTCGCCAGAAGCAGATTACACTACTGCGTAAGAGTCTGCACTGGCTGCCAATAGCGTTCCGGGCACAATTCATGGTGCTGGTATTGACCTTTAAAGCCCTAAACAGCTTGGGCCCTACATATCTGAAGGAACGCCTTTCTCCTTTTGTCTCTTTCACAGCTCTTAAGATCTGCTGAGGGTGCTCTCTTGCGGGTTCCATCACTGGCCCAGTTTTATGAGACTCGGGCCTGCCAAGAGGCATTCTCAGTAGCTGCCCCACAACTTCCAGAGGCAGCGTAAAACCTTTTTGCTTGGCCAGGCATTCAATGGGCAGGGATAGATATTTTTGGGTGGGGGGGTAGTTTTATGGAGTTTTAATTCTGTATTTTATATTTTGTATTGTGAATTTATTGTGATCTGCCCCCAGGGGATAGGGTGGGATATAAATCTAAATATTTCTCTCCGTCAAATGTTGGCGGGTATGAGATCCCTGCCTCAGGGGGCTTACAATCTAGAATAGACAAGGGGAAGGGCACATACGGAGTACATAGGAATACATTCATTTAGGGATCCTGCTGGTGTACCAAGCACCCCACTGCACTGCAGCCTCCCTGACTGCTCTAGCTGAGTTGGTCTCGGAGGTGGCGTTGCAGTCGCCTTGACATTGTCTTGGGGGACTTCAATATCCACGCCGAGGCCAGCCTTTATGGAGCAGAGCAGCAGTTCATGGCCTCCATGAACCTATCCCAGGTAGTAGTGGGCCTGACACATGAGAGGGGAAGACACACACTGGATTTGATTTTCTGCATTGGCCTGGAATCAGGGGGGGTCCTACGATTGGGGTATGGAGGTGACACCCTTGCCGTGGTTGGACCATTACCTCCTGGAGGCTCGGGTCCTGGCCCACCTATGCCCCCACAGGGATGCTGGACCTATTAGATTCATCTGCCCTGGAGACTCATGGATCCAATTGGTTTCTGGGGGAGTTTCCCACAGCCCGCGACAGCCGCTCTGTCAATGACCTCAATCGCATTATGGAATAACACCTTGACTGAGGCCATTGACAGAGTAGTTCCCACTGCTGTGCCAACATGCCCCATGGTACCTAGAGGGCCTAAGGCGGCAGAAGCGGGAGGGCAGGCAGTTGGCGCGCACGTGGCACTGAACTCAAGCTGAATCGGACCGATTGTGGATCAGATCGTTTTTGAAAGACGACGCTGTGGCTGCGATGGCGGTGAAGGCGGCTTTCTTCGCTGCCCTCATAGCGTCTGCAAAGTTGTGTCCAGTGGAGCTTGGTGAGGGCTCTGGCCAGTCCAGCCTGTTTCCGCCAGGAACCGGAGGTGTCCAGTGCCCACCGTGACATTTTTATTTGCAGATAAAATCACTTGTATTCGCCACAACTTTGGTGTGACCGTTTCTGGTGCAGAGTCAGAGCGGGGGATTAGGGAAGCCCAGTCTTGGCCTCTTTTTTGGGATCAGTTTCAGTTGTTGTCGCCCACGGATGCGGAGGAGGTGCTGGGGCTGCGCAAGCCACAATTTGTGAATTAGATCCATGCCCATCCTGGCTGGCGAGAGCCAGCCAGGAGACACTGGGGCTATTGCTCACTGGGGTGATCAACGCCTCCCTTCAGGAGGGCAGAATGCCAAGCTGCCTTAAGGCGACAACTGTCCAGCCTCTGCTTAAGAAGTCATCACTGGACGTTGATTCTCCTGTCAGCTATCAGCCTGTCTCTAACCTTCACTTTTTAGGGAAGGTTATTGAACAGGCAGTGACTCGTCAGCTCCAGGTGCATCTGAGTGCTACCGGATTCCTGGACCCTTCGCATTCTGGTTTCTGTCCTGGGCATGGCACAGAGAGGAGACTGCACTTGTGGCCTTGGTCGATGACCTTCGCCTAGAGTTAGACTGGGGAAATTCTACTCTCTTGGTTTTATTAGATCTTTCAGAGGTTTTTCATACAGTTGATCATGAGGTGTTGTTGACTCGCCTGCGGGACCTTGCTGGAGTGGGCGGGACGGCTCTTGAGTGATTCCGCTCTTTCTTGGCAGAGGTCTCAGCGGTTAGTGTTGAGCATTTGCTCATCACCTCCTCGAGATCTCCCTTGTGGGGTCCCACAGGGTTCCATTCTGTCCCCACTCTTGTTCAGTGTGCATTGCAACCGCTGGGAGAGGTCATTCAGAGGTTTGAAGTGCGGTGCCAGCAGTATGCTGATAACACCCAGCTCTACCTCTCCTTTTCATCCGACCCAGGTCCAGCAGCCTCGGTGCTTACCCACTGCCTGGCTGCGGTGGGGGACTGGATAAGGGCGAGTCGACTGAAGCTGAATCCCAACAACTGAGGTGATGATGGTTGGTGTTGTGCCGTAGACGGAATTGGGACTCCTCTTATTGATGGGGTCCGGCCCCCTCTGGTTGATAGGGTTCGCAGCCTCTGAGTGCTTCTGGATCCTTTGCTGTGCCTGGATTGCCAGATCGCAGTGGTGGCCAGGAACGCCTTTCACAAACTCCACTTGGTGAGGAGGCTACGGCCTTTTCTTTCAAACTCGGATCTGGCCACTGTCATCCATGCTTTCATCACCTCAAGGCTAGACTCCTGCAATGTGCTCTACGTGGAGCTGCCCTTGGTGACAGTTCAGAGGCTGCAGAAGGTGCAGAATGCAACGGTTCACTTCCTTATGGGGACGCACCACCATAACGCCGGTGCTCCGTTTGCTGCACTGGTTGCTGATAGTCTTCCGGGTCCACTTCAAGGTGTTGGCGATGACCTTCAAAGCCCTAAATGGTGTAAGCCCCGTCTATCTGAGGGATCGTCTGGCTCCCCACATCAACATCCTGTCATGGCTTTTGCGATTGGCTGGGGGCGCCTTCCTGGAGACTCCGTTTTTTTGCCGGGTCTCAACTATGAGGGCATTCTTGGCCGTTGCACCTTTGCTATGGAACTCCCTCCCCAGGAGCTGCGCCTGTGGTCAAGCCTGGTGGCCTTCGGGAGGCAATGTAAGACCTTTCTTGTTCTGTCAGGCTTTTGGCAGCGGGGACTGAATGGGGATGGGGTTAATTAAGGGGGAGGATGGGCTGGGGTTGGGTATTATTGGGGGGGGGTTGCTGTTTTTAATGGCTTTTATTTTGTTTTTATGATTGTAAGCTGCCCTGAGCGTTTGCGGGAAGGGCGGCATAGAAATACAAAAAACAAACAAACAAGCAAACGAATGAATGAAGCTGAGAATCTTAAACAGATTTTAAGCCCTGAATAGGCTCACTTATCTGACCTTCCTTCCCTACTGGTTGACAGGAGTAACTTGGCAGCTACCAACCTCATTAATAATACACGACCAACTTCCCCTGGGCCCACTGGGCTGCTCGTCAGGTTTCACTTTCTGTTTATGCAGACAACATTTTACCACACGCACTGTTGTACAGGATCATGACCATAATTTCCACTCTGCACAGCTGGGCTGGGTCCGAGAAGAGGCAAAAAGTTATAAAGCTGAAATCTGCTTCTGCATCAAATGTCTGGAGGGTTGCAAGCATGGGGTCTATATGTTTAAAAAACCTCTCTAAGATTCCGCTCCGCCCTTCCTAACTCCTGCTAAGCATCCCCACCCAGGTTTATTCCCCACCTGTTATCTGCAAACTCCCATTTTACTTTAACCAAGCCAAGAACATGTACCCGAGCTCTCACATCCTCAGGAATGTCGCATCCCTTGTCACTCCCTCTGCTCCCCCTTCCCTGTCTCCCCTCCCCCTGGTCTTTAGATTGTAAGCTCTCGGGCAGGGACCGTGTCTATCTTATTTTTTGTAAAGCGCCAGCTACATCGCTGGTGCTATATAAATGCTTAGAATAAAATAAATAATAATAATAAAATTGTGCCTTACCAGTAGGCCTGGTAAACACAGCGGCTCGACTCCTTTCGGGGACAAGCCGTAGGGAGCACATTACACCAGTGTTCTGAAGTCTGCACTGATTCCCAACAGTTTTCTAAGCACAATTCAAGCTGCTGGTTTTGACCTCTAAAGCCCTAAACGATCTGGGTCAATCGGAGGGACTGCCTATCCTGCCTTGTTCCATTGTGGCCCCTGCCGTTGGTCAGGAACCCCCTCTTGCATGTTCCATCTGTTACTCTTGTCCGAAAGGCAGGAGAAAGGGCATTCTCGGCCGTTGCCTTAGTTTTATGGAACTTCTTTCCCCAGAGGTGCCTGAGCCAAAGCATCTTCTGGAGGCCGTGCCAGTCTTTTTTGTTTGTTTGTTTAAAACAGCATTTGGCCGGTGGGCAGAGGGGTTGGAACTTGTGGGTGAGGGTTAGGGGGGAGAGTTTGGGGGTGATAGGAAAGGTTAGTAGGGGATCGGGGATTTTATGCTGTTTTATATGTTTTTAATATGCTGTTTTGTAAGGCATCCTGAGACATTTGGTAAGGGTGGGGTAAAAATTGGAAAAATAAATACAAAATAAATAATAGAAAATAATCAAACATCTGGAGGATCCAGACTTGAGAGAGAGCTAACCAGCAAGATTTACGCAGAGGAAAATCCAGTTTTACATATCTATAGGACTTGTCAGCTGTGAACTGACAAAGGAAATCCACTGATCTAATTTATCTAGACTTTCCAAAAGTCCGTGTGTTGATCAGCGAGTCCACTGAGGAAGAGAGCTAACAGGTAGCATGGATTTGTGAAGAGCTTCTCAGTAGAATGACCTTTGCTTTCTCTGAAGCAGTGCTATGGCAGTGTAACTGGTTGTACCTGGTTTGCAACGGTGCCTCTTAAAAGTACAGTTCCCCCCACAAGAAATTACTGAGAAAACGGAGGTACAAGGCCAAGTACTGGGCATAAAAAAATAGTTGAGATAAAAGAAGCAAATTAACACAGGTGCTTTTTAGTTGTGTTTTAAATGATCAAAGGTATGGAATGGCTTCTGTACAAAGAGAGGCTCGATAGGTTGGGGATCTTTAGCTTGGAGAAGAGACAGTCAGGAGGGGACATGACAGAAGTTTACAAAATCATGAGAGGCGTGGAACAAGTATTTGGGGGATCTGTTATTTATCCCCTCTAAAAATACTAGAAAGACAGGACACTCTAAAATTAACTGGCATGGCAGCAGATTTCAAACAAATAAAAGGAAACGTTTTTCGCTTAACGTACAATGAAGTTGTGGAACTTGTTGCTAGAGGATACTGGAAAGGCCAGTCGTGTAACTAAGTTTTTTAAAGGATTGAATAAGTTCTTAGAGGACAGAGCCATAGCAGTCAAGAGTAGCAGTCAAGTTGGTCAGGAGACGTAAGAACTGGGAGTAAACAGAACTCTCCGTTATGACCGGATGTACACTTCTCTGGTGAATGAAAGTGACCACTTGGAGACAGACTGCTGGGTTCGATAGATCGTTGGTCTGATCCAGCACGGCACATCTTACATCTACACATGCAAGACTTGCATGTTGCATTCAATGGTAAGTGTCTGCTGGACTTGGGGTAGTACAAACGTCTAGTGCCAGTGAAGAATCCTCTACCCTACTGCAACTACAAGGCCTAGTTATATAAACTGACTCTTTGCTCTCACCGCAAACCCCACAGGGTCAGAAGTTTCTGGGGAGGTGGAGAAGGAGGAGCATCTCAACACTTTGCATCTCCTGTGGCTAATTACGCAGGCATCTCCTTGCAAGAGACAGACCCATTTTCCTTATCGGATCCAACTCTTAATTAGAATTCCAGGCAAGTGCAAGATGGAATGGCCACACACGGACATTTTTCAGAGTCTCCTCGCTGGCTTCTCCCATCTGAGAAAATTACAGTGCGAACCTTGCAACAATGCACAAAACGCTCCGAGCAGACAGAGAAAGGACACGAAGGGGAAGGTTGTTGGGAAAGGATGATGTATAGCATAAGCACAGAGCCACGTTGGTACAGTTAGCAGGAGTACGCAGGCCGTGTTAGTGACGGCAGGACTTGGCAGAGGGAAGCAAGAATAGCACTGTACCAGGGAAGGTGAACTTGGAACGCGCTCTTAGTTCTGATAATTGAATTAAAGATTGTACCATGCTGTACTGAGACGTACCTGGCATGATGCACTCATGCATTCCGGAGAGGGGCCCAGAGAAGCCAAGACGTTTTGTTAGAAGCTACTGCTACTAATTAGTTACTGAATATGCATTATGAATATATTATTGCGTAATCAGCCAGCATATATAAGCTTGGTTTAAATGGAACTACGTTGCATCTGATAAGCTTGAAGTTACCGAGTGGACCTGGGTGTCATGAGCACTGGTGACCTGCATCCAAGTGTCATTAAACCTTTGTCTTGCTTACCGTGAATGGAGTCTCTTTGAGAGTCTTACTTGGTAACATTCATAGAAGGATGGGAACATTGGAATCGGTTTAATCCGATACTACCTGATTTTGATTGGTTCGGATGAATACGATTCAGGGTTAAGAACCGATCCGCTATACAATCCACAGTTCGGTGCTTATCTCAGTTGTATTAGCTGGCTTTTGGCATCATTTTTAAATTTAAAAAAAAAGCCAGCCAATGAAAAAGTTTTCCCTAACAGCTGGCTGAGGAGGGGAGGAGGGAAGAGGGGAAGGGGGAGGGAGAGAAAGGCAGGAAGAGGGATCTCTGCTGACCAATTGCCAGCCAGATTTGGTTGGCAAATCAGCCAGCAGGACACACTGACAGGGTAAGAGGCTGAGCAAAAGTTAAAGTCCCCCCCCCCTCCAAACCCGCTCTCTAGCAGCTTGAGGAGTGGAGGAGGGAGTTTGCTCCGTGTGCCACATTGCTCAGCCAGCACTGGGACTTTGAGGATTCTGCACAGGCCTACCTAGGCGTTGGGCACAGGACAGGATCATCAAATGTAGGTTTAAAAAAAACCCCAACTAACCTTGACTTTGGGGTGACTTTGAAAGGAGGGGGGCTTGTTCTGTTTGGGTGTGGGCCCAGCGGGGTTGGATGTTGTTGCTGGTCGGCCTTTTGCTTCCCTATTACCTTTCTTCTCCTGGGTTTGCTGTGCTCTTCTCAGGGCTGCTCTGAGTACTTTTGGGCTGCTGCCTTTCTCTTTTGGGGGTGTAGCTGCTTGCCTTGGCCTGACCTGACCTCTACCCTGGTCCCCTGATTCTCACTGCTGCATTGGGCTGCTGCGGCCCCAAAACTGGAAGTAATATTTAAATTACTTTGTTAATTTCATTAATTATTATTATTATTATTTATATAGTGCAAGCAGTGCGCGTGGGCTGGCACTGTACCATCAATAGTTAGAGACAGGTCTCTACCCCCAAGGGGCTTACAATCTAAGAGACAAGGGAGAGGTGAACATCAGGAGAGACGAGGACATTCATGAGGTTGAGACGCTACAGGTGCACGTACTTCACTTAGTTACAGGGAGGGAACTAGATGGAGAAGAGGATGCAATTTCACTCATGATGAGCTAACGAAGGCCTGACAGAAGAGGTGGGTTTTAAGGAGGGATTTGAAAGTTGGGAGGGAGGGAGAAGAGCAAATGTATCCAGGGAGGGAGTTCCAGGCATGAGGGGCAGCAAGAGAGAAGGGGTGAAGATGTTTACAGGAGCAAAGGGGTCGCAAGCAGGCAAGGATGGGGGCAGAGGAGGAGCGAAGCTCCCAGGCAGGAATGTGGTGGGATACAAGAGCGGAGAGATAGGGGGGAGCAAGGGCATGAAGAGCCTCGAAGGTGAAGACCAGGAGCTTGTGCTGAATGCGTTCATGTAAAGGCAGCCGTGTAGGGCGGAGAGGAGGGGCTGAACATGGTCAAAGCGACAGGTGAGGTGGATGACTTTGGCAGCGGAGTGTTGAACGGAGATGAGGGGGCGAGATCAGAGCAGGGAAGGCTAGCGAGGAGGAAGTTGCAATAGTCAAGGCAAGAGATGACTAGAGCATGGACTAGAGTTTTTGCAGTGCACAGAGTAAGGCAGGGCTGGATTTTAGCAATATTATACAGAGCGAAGCAACAGGAATTAGCAACAGCCTGGATTGGAGGCATAAAGGAGAGGGAAGAGTCAAAGATGAATCCCAGGCTACACGCCTGAGGGACCAGCTGGATGGCAATTCCCTCAATGGAAAATGAGAGGGAGGTAGTAGGCGAACGTTTTGGGAGGAAAGAGGAGGAGATCGTTCTTGGCCATATTAAGTTTGAGTTGGCAGTGAGACAGGCAGAAATGTCAGCAAGTCAGTCAACAATATGAGACTGGATGGAGGAGGAGAGCGTGGGGTGGAGAGAGAGTTGTGTGTCATCAGCATAGAGGGGATACTGGAAGCTGGGAGTTTCAATGAGTTTACCCAGAGAAAGAGTGTAACGGGAGAAGAGAAGAGGGCCTAGGACAGAGCCTTGAGGAACTCCCACAGAGAGGGGAAGCGACGTAGAGGAGGTACCAGCAAGAGAAACATTGAAGGAGCAGTTCAAGAGATACAAAGAGAACCCATCAAGAACAGAGTCCCAGAAGCCAAGGGAGTGTAGCAAACCCAGGAGGAGGCCATGGTTGACAGTGTCAAAGGCAGCAGAGAGATCAAGGAGGACAAGAATGGAGTAGCGGCCCCTCAGACCTAGCTAAGAGAAGGTCATTGGTGATTTTGGCGAGGACAGTCTCCGTCGAGTGGAGAGGGCAGAAGCCCAAGTGGCGGGGGTCAAGGGAGGAATTTGAAGAGAGGAAATCAAGACAGCGTGTGTAGTGCGCTCCAGGAGCTTGGAAGCAAAGGGTAGGAATGAAATGAGGTGATAACTGGAAGGGTCAGAGGGATCAAGAGTGGCCTTCTTAAGGATAGGGGAGATGGTGACGTGTTTGAAAGCCAACGGAAATGACCCAAGACTTCTCACACATTATAGCCACTCACGCATTCTTTTAAAGCCATGGACTAAATACCTCGATATCAAGGTATTTAGCCCACTGTTTTAAAAAAATGCGCGCGCGGCTATAATGCGCGAGAAGTCTCGTTTAAACCCCACCCATGGAATTTTTACATGCCGCATGATTTCACGCTGCGAGTGCCCCGCGCACATCGAAAAGCGGTCCTAGGTCTTATTTTAACTGTGTATTTTATATAAAGATATATAAGGAGCTGCCTAACTGAGTCAGACCGACGGTCCATCTTAGCCCAGTATTGTCACAACCTGACACGGCAGCAGGGTTTCCAATCCGGCTCTCCGGCAGAGGCCTCCCCCTGGCGTGCTGCCAAGCCTCTCCAGGATCCCCAGCAGGGGCCTTATCCAGGCTTGCTGCCAGAGAGTCTGACTCAGAGATGCCAGGGATTGAACTTGGGGCCACTTGAGCCATGGCCCATCCCTAAAAGATACGGTCCCTTTTCCTCCCACTTGACAGCAGCACCAGAGGGGATTTGAACGGAGACCCGCTGGCTTCCTAGGCAAAAGTTTTACCTCTAGAGCAACACACCCTATTTCTACAAGCCCGATAGATGTTTTTATGTATGTAACCTCGGGATAAGGCAGGATAAACATTTTTTTTTAAAATATCCCATGGTAAAGGGGAGTAGTTCGCTCTAACATTTGCCAGTTTTACTTAAGCTGCATAGAAGTCAGTTGCTAAGTTGGTCAGGGGATGAGACATCTGACAGTCAGACCGGGAGTGGAGAGTGGGAACAGATCACTCCAGGATGACCTGCAGGAGGAAGCTGGAGGCGAGGGGAACTTATTCGTTTATTTATTTCAGTTTTTATTCCACGCTTTCCCTTAGGCTCAGGGTAGATCACTCACACGGCTGGCCTTAGAATTCATGGGGCCCAGGCCCCTGGTGACCCCTCCCCTGTGGCTCCACCCCCTTGGGGTCACCCTCCACAGCAAGGCCCTAAAGGGGGTTGTGTCTCAGTCCTTTTGGGAGGGAGTGGGAGGGCCACACTCTGTCCTGCTGAAACCAGGGACTGCTGCAGGACCCATGGAAAGAACATTGCCCAGAGCACACAGTCACCCCGGGTCACGCTGTGGCAAGGCCGGCCCTGTGCATGTGCGTGCACACACACACACACACACACCCTTGCAGATGTGTTTGAAAACCTGTACATCTCCCTGCAGCTACCAGGTGATGTTTTGATATGGGGACAACAGCAGTTTCCCCTTTCTGAGGAGAGAGGATACCAGGATGGGCCCTCATCCTTACAGGTCCAAGCTCACTACACTCCCCTGCATCCCCAATTGCTGCCACTGCCCGTCTCCCTGCCTGTGGGGCAGGAATATTATATCATTTATATTATATTATTTGTGTGTACACACACACACACACACACACACACACACGAACGAACGAACGAACTGGGTGGATGAAGTTTCATCCTGCAGAAAGAAACTTCTTCCAGGCCTTCATCGAGCCCCTCACACCCAGAGCATATGCCCTTGGGACTCACGCTGGGCAGAACAGGGTTTGTCTGCTTTTTGGCAATTGACTGGCTGGCAAGGAGCCAAACAGCTCTGCCCACGGCCCTAAGCCCCAGCTTGAGACTGTGCTTCAATGCTGTATCAAGAAGGCGGTTCTCCTGTTCTCTGCCAAGTAGCACACACACACGCACACACAATCTCAGTCTCTTCCAGGCTATTATATTACAAACAAGACAGAGACAGACTGAATCAACAGCTCACAATTGGTAGATAACAGAGAACCTGCTATTCCCCATAAAACAGGGGGTGGGGGTTTCTGTTCTCTTCCACGGGTCACTCTGAAGGTTAGTAGCACAGTATTTGCCACGCTGAAGTATGCTGCTTTCCCAACCAGGTGCTCAGGGGATGGGCAAGCTAACGCCAGTGTCCCAGGCAGTGGCGTAGCAAAGCTCATGTCCCAATTATGCCCCCAAGGGGAAGGGAGTGGAGTCTTCCTTAGTGATGGCTTACCCAAGTCTCCCACACAGCCTTGGCTTCCCTCCACAAAGGTTACGGTGCCACACTGGCTCTCAGTGAGGCCCCCCTGGGGTGGCAACCACCCCATCACTAAGGAAGTTTTAAGAGTCCATAGAGCCAGCACTTCTCCCCACCCTCTCTGAAAACTTCTTTCTTGGCAGGACCCTTTGCAAGTGATCCGAGTGCCGCGAGGACATTTCCAGAGTGACCATGCTCCCACCCCCACCCACTCTGAAAATTTCCTGGCAGTGCCCAGGCCACTTCCAGAGGGGCCTTCTAGAGTCCAGGGGCCTGGGCTCAACTGAGCCGCCCTGCTCCAGGATAGCTACGCCTTGGTTCTGTGCCACACCGTAAAGCATTTGTGTCCTCCGCGCCCCTCATGAGAGGCACCAAAACACTCACCAACGGGCGTTCTGTTTCCACTGAGGTCAGTCACTGGCGATGTGTGGACAAGGCAACATTTTCTCAGACCTTCTTATTTTGGAGAATCCCACCCAGTTTTAGTTTTCTCATGGCTATTTGCATGTTCTTAACAGTATTCCTAGACCTGCCTATTAAATGACAGAACTCTACATTTAACGGAAGCGTGAGCAAGACAGCAGGAGGATACAAAAGAAAATAAAAAAGGAAGCCTGTAAGTCCCAAAGGTAGGTACATACACTGACATTTGGATGATTTAGAAAAGGGTCCTAGATATATATATTTTAAATTTAGATTTATTAGCCTACCCGATCCCTTAGGCTCACGGTGGGTTACCCTGTAACATTAAAGTAACTAATTAACTCACCTCTTAATCCTCACAAAAACCCTGTGAGGTAGGTTAGGCCAAGAGATCCGTAGGGGTTTTTAGACAAGCGCCTGCACTGCAACATGCATGATGGGTGGGTGAGGGTGGGGAGGCACCTTGTCTAAAAAACACCCTGTGACTGGCCAAAGATCACCCAGCGAGTTCAGTTCATGGCTAAGGTGAGACTTGAACCGGGGGCTTCCCCTACCCGCTGGTCCAAGTACTGCACTCTTAACCACTACACCACACTGGCTCTTGTTATTATGTAACAGGCTGCCACCTCTCCCGGTTTTAACCCAAAGCCTCCAGGGAAAGTCCCGATTTCGCCAGGTCAGCCAGTGGCAACCCTGGTAAACCAGAAAGCCCGGGGCTTCTAGGGGCCACCGCATCAGAAAGGGGAAGGAGTAGGGAATTCCCCACTCCCTTTCTACATGGCTGTGTCTCTGTGGAATATCATGGCACGCCATAAGGCATGGAGTTAGATCAGAAATGGGCATGATGGCCCCTTTGCTCTGCCCCCCCACTGGTGTAGCCCTGCCCCCTCCAGGTGAAAGCCCTGCAGGAGATGGTCACCCCAATTATGGAATGTTTCTATGGAACCCTTGGGGAAGTGTGGGGCATAAATTTAAATAAATAAAATAAATAATGACATGCATATGACCACCTCTCCATTTCAACCACGTACCAAACATATTTCAGGCATTCCTCAAATGTAGGTGCAGGGCTACTGCTTCCAGTGCTTAAGAAGTGCATGCATTCATCCCACCCCTTTCCTTGCCGTAGTCCTTCTCGGTTAAAGGTTATCACTCATCGCTCTGTTATCTTGATCATCTCAACATCTTTGCAACTCTAAGTGTATGAAAGGGACCACTGCGTACAAACTTAGTGTTAAACCGTTGAATGGTTCAGCAAATTTTTATTGTACTCTAGAATCAATAAAATGGAAGCCTTAATAAACAGATTTTAAAAGGGGAAGGGGGGGCATCGAAACCGTGAGACCGCATCCGGTGAACAGAAACTGACACCTCGTACAACCAACAAGGCCACATTCCAATGAAGAAAGGTAAATCCAAGTAACTCCTTCAGTTAATTTAAACCAGAGTTAACTTACTCTTCCGCTTCAGTAGCATTCAGACAAACAGTTCAAAAGGAAATTAATATTGCAGCAATCCCCCCCCGCCCCATTGAAATGCAACAATCACTGAACCCATGGTCGCCATCCTCTCACCTAGACTTGTTCACACAAGTGCAGAATCATAGAATTTTAACGTTCGAAGGTGCCTCAAAAGGTCACCTCATCCATCGCCCAGTTATATTACTTTGAAATACAAACAAAACCAGGAGTACATACTTGTCTTCCTGCTGCTGACTGATGTCGGTTTAACACTGTTCATTTATTCATGGATTCAAACGTGTACTCCACCCTGTCCCTAAGGCACAGAGCAGTTTATAACACAACATGTTCATGCAGACGCTTCAGGAGTAAAAACAGAAGTAAGGCTCAACTATGTCGAATTAACATCATCAGAACATGGCCAGTGTCCCCAAGGTACCATCCTGCATCTTCTTTTGCCCAACACTGGTCCATGTGAAAGGCAATGGCTAACACCCCTCTCCTCCTGCCCCTTTTCAAGTTTATTATAGACACAAGGGCATAGCTATAATAGGTGCAGCCACACCAGGGCCTATGTGCCGGGGGGGATCCACACGCATGTCGAGTGCATGTGCACACTGGAGTGGAGTTCCCCAGCAGGGGGCTCGTTCCCACCCAGCTGTGCCTCCATGTAGGCATCGTGGCAGAGGGGAGCATTATGGACAGGAAGGTGGCTTTGCAGATGTTCCACATGCGGGCGATCGCTTACCACAGCTCGATAGGATAGCATCGTACACCACCAGCGGGATAGACAGGCAGCACCAGTCTTGTTTTGAAACTCCTGCCGTGAGTCACAGCGATCTAGGGATTACGCTTGGAATGGCTGATTGGAAAACACCAAGTCCTCGTCTGGCCCATAAACGGATGTGGCTCCCACTGGAGTCAATAGAAGCTGCACCCATATAAAAGTCTGAGCAGCATTTGGCTTAGTGCTTCCAAGAGTGACTCATACCCAGCAAAGTGCTTCCAGCCTTCAGCCCAGGGACGCCCACTACACATCACCCCTTACCCAGTAATCAGGCCCAGTTCAAGGATTCCCCCTCCTCTCTGCTACGTCTCTGCCGCCATCGATCCAGCCACAGAGCTTACCAGCGGCAGGAAAAGCAGTAGCCAGGGTGCAGCCAGGGTGGTAGCTTGAGGAGCACCTCCTCACTTACATTTTTGGAGGTTTGGATGATTAGCTTGGGAGGGAGATTTAGTAAAATGGGGGGGGGGGGGGCACTCGTCAAATGCTGGGGGGGGGGGATCTGCACCCCTGGTGGCAGCATCAGCTGATGAGACAGGAGAGGCGCTCCCTTCAATTTGCCACCCTAGGCAGCCCCGCCCCCAATATTGGCTGGCCTTGTCCCGATCAGGTCCTCCGTGCGGCACCAGCCTCGGCTTGAGGGACAGGGGGATGGGGCGGTGTAGCCATTATTTGTAAAGATACATGGCCTGTCAGGAGGTGTCCAGTGCAGACACCGGCTGGTACGGAGGGCCTCCACTTTGTGTTTGATGTGGCCGAAAACAGGATGGGGCTGCTGTTGATACACCGTGCACCCACCTGTACAACAGCATCCCTACATGCTCTAGCAGATCTGGTGTTGGGGGTGATTTTGAGGTCCCCTAGACTAGTGGTTCTGGGGGACTTCAATAATCATGCCAACACCGACCCAGAGGGGCAGAGCATTGAGTTCATGCCCTCTATGACAACCATGGGCCTGTCTCAGGTCATCAGTGCCCCCAATGCATGAGGGGGGGCATACCCTGGATTTGGTGTTCTGTACTGGCCTGGAGGCGGGTGATCTGATGGTAGGAGGTGTGTGTGTGATACCTTTGTCATGGTAGGATCATTACCTCCTGAAAGCTCATATCTTGGCGCACGTCAGACTCCGGCAAGGTGTGGGACCTATTTGAATGGTCCGCCCTTGGAGACTTATGGAACTGGAGCAGTTCTGGAATGCTCTGGGGTTTTTTCCCCCCCGAACTTGACAGTCGCTCAGTCAATGACCGTGTGGCCTTACGGAACATGCTTTTGGCCAAGGCCATTGACTTAGTGACTCCTAGGCGTCCACTCCCATACTTTAGGCACCAAGGGTCAACGTGGTTCACAGAGGACCTGCGGCGGCTGAAGCAGGAAGGAAGGAGTGATGGTGGCGCCATACTCGCAAAGCGTACAACCACTGAATTAGAGGGTGAAATTAAGAGGCACAAAACACACTAGCACATAACTTGAAAATTGCAAGCAGTGTTTGTTTTTCGAACACGAAAGCCAAAAAGGGCTTTTTCGGTTAGTTATTCTAATTTTTACCCCGCCCTTCCCAATTAGGCTCAAAGCCGCTTACAACATATATATTTTAAAAATTCCCTAAACCCCCCACTCATCAATGTTTTCCATAACCCAGCCCTATCCCTGTCTGCCAAATGTCTGGCCAAACAAAAAGATGTTTTGGATCATCTTCTATCTCTTCCGGAAGATGAGCGGTCTCAGGCTTAGGTGGATCTTCAAGAGGCGGGAGTTCCATAATTGTGGGACAGCCACCGAGAACATCCTTATGCATGCCGTTGTGAAAACTTCACAGGCAGATGGTACCTGCAAGAGGACACTTCCAGCTGACCTCAGAGACCACAAAAGAACATAAGGGAAGTGGCGGTCTTTCAGATAGCTGGAGCCCAGGCCATGTAGGGCTTTAAAAGGTCAAAACCAGCACCTCGAATCATGCCTGGAACGCTACTGGCAGCCAATGCAGACTCTGCAGCGCTGGTGAATGTGCTCCCAATGACCCACCCCCGACAGAAGCCGGGCCGCCACGTTCTGCACCAGCTGCAGCTTCCGAATAGTCATCAAAGGCAGCCCCACATAGCACGCGTTGCAGTAGTCTAGCCTGGAGATGATGAAAGCATGGACGATGGTGGCCAGATCCAAATCTGTGTTTATTTGCGGTTTATGGAACCCGAATTCATAGCCCTGCTAACAACATCAGTTTTAAAAACACTTGCAGTTAATAAGAGAGTCCGAATAAGTTTGTATTAGGTTATATTATTTATTCATATGTGCCTGTGCACTGGTATGCATGTAGATGCATGTGTGTGGACTAAACCTAAAAATAAATGAGGCTGTGAGTCACTCGACAGGGAGCGAAGGGGACAGGAGATAGGATGAGGAAATGAAAAGCGATGGGGAGGGAACATGCAAAAAGTGTTTGTACTGATGACAGGGAGGGTCTGTCCCTAGCCTTTGAGATCAGGAGGCCCCACTTCCCAACAAGATATTTTTAAAGATTTGCAAGTAAGTGACAGGGGCATTATTTTTTAAAGTGCTTTGCAATCCATATCTAGTTCGCCCTCACAACAATTGCGTGGGGTAGATCATTCTCATTCCCATTTTTCAGAAGATGGAAGGCCACCCAGTGTGTTCATGGCTAAGGTGTCATTTGAACCCCGACCTCCCACTATGCTGGCTCTCTCTCATGACCAACTTGGGTCTCGCCTTCAAACCCTACAAAAATTTCTCTTGGCAAGCCTGGGTGCGTAGTTGGTGGTGAAGGGGAGAAAGAACTTGGAGGATAGGTCCATTAATGGCTATTAACCAAGTCGATTTTGTGGACGTAGCCTCTTACTGTTGGGGGCTGGAACAACAGGGAATGGATTGCCCATTGTGACCTGCTGGATACTTCTCCCAAGAGACAGAGATTGGACACTGTCGGAGGCAGGATGCTGGGCTTGATGGCCTGACCCAGTACGGCACTACTTATGTTCTTATATTATTAACTGCTTTATTCCTGATCTAAGAAAAAATGCTTTGAAGGAGTTTAAAATAGCAATTTCCAGAAAAAGGCTCTAATGCAGGGGTGGCCAGATAGATCTTGTACGCAATCTACTTGATCCAGATGTCAACCTCTGGTGCTGTACCAAGAACCCTCTCAGGCCCCACTGGCTCCGGAGCTCCAGGTCCCCTCCCGCCGGCTCCCAGCACTAGGGTCTCAGGAGTGGAGAGGAGCACTCCCCTTTAGAGAGAGCTTTCAATCTCTGCTGCAGTGCGTAAGCTGTTCTAGCCTGTCTCCCCTCAGAGACACTCCCTGAGATGCCAGTCCCACTCTTCTCCCCAGAGGTGAGATCTTGAAGAGGCTGGTCCCCCTCCCCACACCATGATCTATTGGAGACTAGCTCACAAACTACCTCTTGGCAACCCCTGCTCTAATGCCATCTTAGGAATTCCAGTCCATGGGAGTTCAGTCATCAGAGGCTGTGATCCATAAACCCCTTAAGAATATAAGAAGTGCCAACCCGGGTCAGGCTATTATTATTATTTATATAGCCCCAGCAATGGACCTGGCACTGTGCAATCCTTAGTTAGGGGCAGGGCATTGCCCCCAAGGGGCTTACAACCTAGGGGAGAGAAGGGAGCCTCGGGGCAGACAAGGATACAGTCACAAAGCTGGGAAGTTGCAGATGCATCTGCTTAGCTTAGTTACAGCAGAGAAGAAGACCCTGAATGACAGGACAGGGAGCAACTTGTAGGGATGTACAAAGAGGGGGAAATTTTGTATTTCTGATTTCTATTCTGGTTTCAGTAATCATTTTGTGTGTTAAAAGCTTGAGACCCTATTAAGGGGGGAAAATGATGGTGAAGCCTGCATGTGTAGTAGAGGTGTGCATGTCGTTTTCGTTATTACAATAACGATAATGAAAACTGTCATTTTCATTATTGCAATAACGAAAACAACAAATAATAATAATGAAAATAGAAACAAAAACGACATTTTGTTTTTGAAAAAAGGGAAAACTCTGAAAAATGTATTTCTGGCTACATTTTTTTGTTTCTTATTCAATTCTGATAAAACTTGGCATGGTTGTGCCCCCAATGGAGGACACTATGTGTACCAAGTTTCAAAATGATTAGATAAAGGGAACACATTTAAGAAGCAATTGAATGTTGTGATTTTAAAAAAAGCTCCATACACATTCATGGCGACAACTTCTTTATCCTCCATCCAATTTGCATGAAACCTATGAATATTATATCCCTCCACAAGCTTAACACACCTGCCAATTCTCACAAAGATTGGATAAAGGGTCCTAATGGTATAAGACATTAACTTTAAAATACATTTCCAGCTGTAACATGTTTATATTCCATCCCTGTCTCTTATACACATCTAGATGTGTATAAGAGACAGGCATTGGAAGTTGTCCCTTTGATGACCATTATTCAGAAAAATAGCAATGCCAGTCAGAGGCAGGCACCGGGCATGGCAGAGGGAGGGAGGATATGGAGCAACTCAAAAGACTGACTGACACATTCACTGGCCAATTACTGCATACTTCCAGCTTTACAGGACCAATCAGTAGTGGCTTTGAGGCGGGCACAGGGAGTGGCCCTCAGGTGGGCATAGAAGGGACATAACTGGGACTTTGAGGATAGCATCCCAGCAATTAGGAGACATAGTTTACACATCCAGGCTGGCCAATTATCATCACAATCACATCCTGCAGCACTGTGACAGAGGACATAAGAGAATCTCTATTGGCTCTTTCCTAAACAGATGCTTCTGACTTCACAGTATCAAATGGGAGAGAGATGTTGGGATGGTCACAGCACAGAATGAGGATATTTGGTTGACCTTTCTGCTGGCCAATTGGCATCACCAACCGATCTTATACCACAGTGTGACACAAGAGAATCCCTGGCATAGGCTCCTTCTCTACATATGCTGTGCAGGCATATAAAATTGGGACCCTTTATCACATCTTTCTGATATTTTGCAGAGATGATCGTGAAAGTGTGATATACAGCCCTGCCAAATTTCACGTACACTGGTTGGACTACAAAGATGTTACAGTCAGACATATATTTATCAGTTAATTGCTTATACCACCAGGACCCTTTATCCAATCCTATGAAAGTTGGCAGAGATAGTAAATATAGGAAGGGGTATAAACTTGCCAAGTTTCATCTACATTAAATATGAGGAAAAGAAGTTACAGCTAAGAATGTATGTGATGATTTTTGCAAAACAATATAACTAAACTGCTTATAAAATTGGATTCCTTTATCCAATCTTTTTGGAATCTGGTACACTTAATGCCTTCCATTGGAGGTACAATCCCTCCAAGATTCAGCCAAATAGAATGAAAAACAAAAAAGGTTTGAGCCAAAAGTGTGTTTTCCATTGAAACCAATGGAAAACAAAAGCAAAAACAAAAACGACAATTTGATAATTATGAAAACAACAGATCTAAATAACAAAAATGAAAAAGTAAAAACGAAAATGACATGGGCCCC
Organism: Sphenodon punctatus; assembly: GCA_003113815.1. NCBI lineage: Eukaryota > Metazoa > Chordata > Lepidosauria > Sphenodontia > Sphenodontidae > Sphenodon > Sphenodon punctatus. The sequence goes on from QEPC01004899.1 coordinate 1,823,510, forward strand.
TGGTGCACCCCTCTAATGCCTAGCCTTTGTGCGTGTAAGGAAACACAGGCCTGTGTGTGTACACGTGTGTGTGTGTACACGTGTGTGTGTGTGTGTGTGTGTGTGCACGTGTGTGTGTGTGTGTGTGTGTGTGTGTGTGTGTGTACACGCACACACATAGATATGCAATCCTACAATAAACCGCAAAGGACCCTGGTATCAGCGAGCTCCAGATCACCAGACAGAGTTCGGCCTCCAGCTGCCTGTGGAAGCAGGCAAAGCCCTGGAATCACTAAGCACTCAAACATTACTAATAAACCTAAACCAACACAAAATCAACTCCTATAGATCACGATTGTTGAGGCTTAAGTCCCCTTTCACCGACACAACTTTGTGTGTGTTTTTATTATGTATTATATTTAGATAATTGTTTTTGTATTTTCTTTATTTTTTAATATTGTTAGCCACCCCGAGCTGCTTTTAGGGGGGTGGGAGGGGGTGGTACAAATAGATAAATGAATAAACTTACCTTGAACGATGCACAAACTGCTAGACCAATAACTGAAAACCTCAAATTAGAAGTGGAAATTGAGACACACAAAGCACATGTGAAAATCGGGGAGTATTTGCGTTTCAAATGCGGATGCCTGAAGGGGCTTTATTTGTGTTTTCTCCAAACCCACACGGCCCTAGGAACTAGGGAAAGCCCGATGAAAGAGGTAGGTTTTTAGGAGGAATTGAACGGTAGGAAGGAAGGGAGCAGAGAGAACGGGTGCTTTTAGACAGACACAGCAGCTCCAACTCTGTCCATTTCACCCCCAGGTTGACTTGTCTGTGTAGAGGTGCCCGCCAGATGGGGGGGCAGCCCCGCCACCAGCACTCCAGAAGATCCCAGGGCATGCCACACGGCGGGAGCTGCTTTGCATCTGTTGGGCGGAGCCATGCTGCAGCTCCATGCCCAGCCGGCGGTTGCCCTGGTCAGCACCATGGAGTTGCGGCTGCCAGTCTTAGAGCATCAGGTGAGCATCCGCAACTCTATGGTGTGGCGGGGGGGGGGGGGAGGGGTTCTGCACAGGTGGACTGTGACCCAGGGACACCTGCCGGTCTGTCTAAAGTGGACCAAAGCGGAGGTGCAAATGGGCAGGAGCAGGAGTGCAGCCCCAGAACAACTCTGGAGACAGGCAGTCTCTGCGTCCATCTCTTAGTTTACACCCAATGTGTTCAGGGAGGGAGTTCCAGGCATAAGGGGACGCATGGGAAAAGGTGCAAACATGGTTTAGGGAGCAGGAGACTGTGTGATGAGTGAAGTTGGTGGCAGAAAAGGAGCAAAGTTTCCAGGTGGGAACACAGCAGGAATGCCGCCTACAAGAGAGGGCCTATTGGGTGCACTAACTGCTAGGAAGTGTTGGAGCCCCCACTACCTTGGGGACCCTCTGCCTGTCTGCCAACTCTGGTTGCAATCAGCATACGCAAGCCAAGGTTAAGGGAGAGGGAAACATACACAGCCATACAGAGAGGGATTGCGCAAGCTGCATTAGCCTGATTTCCTATGGGAATAATGGTTTCTCAGCCTCTCCAAAGAGCCACGTCCATCGCCCTTCATGTGCAGATGAGATCACAGTCCACCTGCACCCGCCGTATTCGTTATTTTCCAGCTGGATTCCCATCCCTTGGTAAATAACGAGATGGGGTCAGAGGAGAAATTCACTGACCTGCTACACCCAGAGACCCACAGCACTTCCCATCCTCATAAAATTTCCCCCTCGGGGGCTCTCGCCCCGCCTTGCACACAACGCCCACCCAGACTTAACGATGCCTCCCAATAAAGTTTGCAAAAAAGTGTTATTTTTGACCTTTGCACAAATGCGTAGGAGATTATTGGAAACGGATCCCTTTAATACAAAGGAGGAGGCAATGAAATCCTGGCAATGTGTTAGCACGACCTTTGTGACTAGTTTTTTATGGGTTGCCGTTAGGAAGTGAGGCTTCAGTTTGGATGGGGCGGGAGTGAGTAACACAGGATTGCATGGCAGTGTCCATTTCCAGACCTTCGGAGGTTTTCAAACCAGTATAGAATTCCTCTAGTTTAAAAGGTGCTTTGAGGCATTAGCTGGACTCTCATTATTAATAATTGCGTATTCTATGGGCTGGATGCCGTACAAAATACAGAGCAAGAGATGGTCCCTGCCTCACAGAGCCTACAGAAGGGGTGATGCACACAATCCAGGCGAGCTATCAGGATCCTTCCCACTGGCTCCGTCACTCCAGACCTGGGCCCTCCCACTGCCTCCCAGTTGTAGCGCACTGACCAGTCTCAGGCGTGGAGAACACTCCTTTCACAGGGAGCCTTCCCCGCCACTCCAGAGGAGACGGTCTCCTTCCCAGAGACACTCCCTGAGCACCAGTCTCGTGCTCCTCCTCCAAGGTGATCTCCGAGGTACTGGGCTCCCTCCTCATGCTGTGATCTACTGGAAACGAGCTTGTGATCCACCAGCCAATCACAATCTCTCTCTTGGCCATCCTTGGTTTACACTCTAAATGGACAGGACAGAGGGGAAAAGGGAGTTTGAGTGGGCAATCTGACCGACCTATACCCGAACCATATTATTATGGTTATGGTTATATATAGCACAAGCAACGTACCCAGTGCTGTACAATCAACAGTTATAGACAGGCCCCTACCCCAAAGGGCTTACAGTCTAAGATCTCAAAGTTTGCCTCGTTCCCTATTCTTCATTGCAGTCTCTGAGGTCAGCCAGGAGCACATCAAATTCAAACAGCATGGACGCGTAGAGGGGCTCTCACTAGCAGCCCCACAATTATGGAACTCCCTCCCTCATTTAAGCTCAAAGGCAATATAAGAATTTTTATTTAGCTGGGCATTTGGCAGGCAGGGATAGGATTTAGGATGAAGGATTTTAACAGAACATTGGTCTTACCCATTATGGAAGTTTTTATTACTTTAGATGTATTCCCCACCCTATCCCAAAGGCTCAGGGCTGCTTATATTCCTGGGCCTGCACCAGCAGAACACTATTAGCATTGGGTTGAATGTGCCTTCAGGTATCTGTCACCTTTCTGCTTATACACAGGAGAGGAACTCTTATTTGCACCTGGACCACAACTTTCTGATAAACCGAGAAGACACGAGTTGTCTAGGAAAAATCAACATGGAGCATAGGTGCAAAATGCAAAAATAAGGGCAAACAAGGAGCAAACCAATTGGTGCAACGAGGAGGAGAATCCCACCAGTCAGTAATTCCATGCACACACAGAGGAATAGTAAGAAATTCAAGCACACGCCCACTGTACAAACTTGCAATTAAAAATAGTTACAATAACCTGAGCCTCACACCCACAAAAGTAAATATCGTCCAACCCCAGGGGTTGTTGAGACAGGATCAGAGACAAAATAGTTCAAGTGACATCTTTTATTGGACCAACTCCTGTTAGCGAGAGGAAGCAAGCTTTCGGCCACACCAGAGCTTTCCTCAAGCATGTAACAAGACAGAACTATGGACTGAGAAAATGCAAGTCAAGCGTGTGAGCGCGCGCATGCGGGTGGGTATACATACAAATCACACTTTACTGGTGGAACTCATTGCCATTGGATTTTGGGAAGGCCAATGTGCATAGATATTAAAACAATCACTTGAGAAAGAGCTGAAGAAAAATAATCATCGTCATTTCAAACAATTCAACACAATGGAACTGGTGAGGTTGCAGCTCATCTGCATACTCTCCCAACTGCCTCGGCTACCTACACCTGAGGACGCCGCGACACTCCTGGAGCTTGGCCTTTCTGCCGCCCGAGTTCCAGCGACCAGCAGGCCAGGAACTGGTGAGGTTGCAGTTCATCCGCATACTCTCCCAGCTGCCTCGGCTGTCAACACCTGACGATGCCGTGACCCTCCTGGAGCTTGGCCTTTCTGCCGCCCAAGTTCCAGCGACCAGTGGGGCCAAAAGATCACGCACCAGCAGAATACTACAACAGCAGCAGCTATGGGTAAGGCTTAGGGTACTTCTACTACCTGGTGGTTCCTTGGTGGCCAGTAGGTCAGCCACTCTCCACCTCTTTCTTCTCTGTCTCTACTCTTACCTATCCTCCCCACCATCATGCCTGCCCTAATCTCTTGCCTTCCCTCTCCCTCCTTCTCCTCTTTCCCACCACCTCTTCCCTTCCTCTACTTCTTTTCCCCCTGCTCCTTCCTCCCCGCCCCAGCCCATCACTTCTCTCCAATCTCCTCACACTTCCTCCTCCCCCTTGGCTACCTTCCCCTCCTGCTCCTCCCACACCCTCCCCATCTCTCGCCTGCCCTGCTGCCCCCCTTCTCCCAGTCTTATCAACTCTCTCTCTCTCCATCTATTCAAGCTTGCCTCACCAGCTGTCTCCCTGACATCTCTACCTGGATGTCTCAACGTCAACTCAAACTCAACATGGCTAAAACTGAACTCCTTATCTTCCCCCCTCATCCTTCCTCTCCCTCTTCTCTGTCTATCCTCATTGATGGGGTCACCATCCTTCCCGTCCCCCAAGCCCGTAGCTTAGGCTTCATCTTTGACTCACCCCTTTCTTTTAAATCCTACATCGACTCTGTTGCCAAATCCTGTTGCTTCTCCCTCCATAACATTGCTAAGATTCACTCTTTTCTCTCTGTCTCATCTGCCAAAACTCTTGTTCATGCTCTGGTCATCTCTCGCCTCGATTACTGTAACCTCCTTCTCACTGGCCTTCCCCGGTCTCACCTTTCTCCCCT
>QEPC01004899.1:1834983-1869152 GCA_003113815.1 Sphenodon punctatus
GGGGGGGGGGGGGGGGGAGGAGGATGTATCCCATCCAGCTTTTAGAGGAGGGGGGATGTGAATGTCTGTATCACCCCTCAACTTGACTTTCAAATAAAAACGTTTTAAGCATTTCTCTGCTCAGGTAGAAGTTAGTTTCAGGAAGAGGGCATGAGGTGAAGAAGATAATTGAACTTATTAACTTGTGGAACTTTTGAGGACACAATTATGGAACTCCCTCCCCTTGGAGATTTGTCTAAGTCAGAGTCTGTTTCTGGAAGCATTGTAAGACCCTTTAGTTTGGCAGGCAGCGATAGGGCTGGGTGGGATTCAGGGGACTTGGGGGGGCAGGGTTCAAGGGAATTTATTTGTAGATGTTTCCAGCTTGTGTTGTAAGCTGACCTGACCCTTAATGGGAAGGGTGAGGTATGCACACACACACACGTGTTTCCAGAGGATGTTGTGAAGAACAGTAGCATAGCTGGATTTAAACAAGGACTGGATAAGTTCTTAGAGAATAGGTCTGTAAATGGCTATTAGTCATTAGAAGGTTGTGGGGACGTTACCGGAGAAAGAACAGCAGGAAAATTGACTGTCCCATTATGACCTGTTGGGTATTTCTCTGAAGCAGCCAAAAAGTGGCCACCGTCAGAGACAAGTTGCTCGGCTCGATGGACCAATGGTTTCACACAGTGTTGCACTTCTTATGTTCTTAAGGGATTAATTGATTGATTTAATTTGCAGGACAAAGGGGTTTTGGAAGCTACTTTACTGGGAATTTAGGAAGAAGGAGGGAAACATGCCCTCAGGCAAACCTGCTGAGAGAGACAAAGGGGAGATTTGTGTTTTTAAACAAACTGGTGAAATCCTCCACCAGTTGAAGTCAATGGCCTGGCTCCCACTGACTTTAATGGATGGAGGATGATTCCCTCAGGTTTAAAGGGTGTGCATGCGCACACAGAGAGACAACACTTACCCCAAATTACGCCAATGCATTTATGGAGAGTGGGGATGGGATGCTGCAATATACACGCACCCCCGCTCCCGTTTTTCACACCATGGGAGGATTGTCCTTCAGGACTTCCTGCATCTCTGGCCCTTACACATGGATTTTCGCTCTTTCATGTGACTCTTGTGCAAGCACTGCCAGCCCTCCCCCAGCACCCTTAACCTGTTGCCTTCAGAAACCCCTGCTGTAAGTTGCCATCCACCATCACCACCACCTCTGAAATGGCACGCCTGAAACTGATTTACCCAAGTCACACTAACACTTTCCATGAGATAATCTTCCTTCTCCAATCCACTGAGCCCAACTCTCAAAAGAGTAAGGCTTCAGAACATCTCTCTCTCTCTCTCTCTCTCTCTCTCTCTCTCTCTCTCTCTCACACACACACACACACACACACACACACACTCCCACCAAAGTGAACCAAACACAACATGTGTAGAACCTGGTGGGTTCTGATGAAGGAGCCTCAAGACCCAGAGTTTGAGGGAGGAGGATGTTTATCAAGCCTCTATATAAAAGAGTCTGTTACTCTTGGTGTCTGGTGGATGCTGCACTTCCAGAGTCAATGTAACAACTCCTGTACCTCTGCAAGGCTAGATTGAGATGAAACACAATCAGGCTCTTAAACAGCTATCATCCTCACAAGAAGAATAAAGATCATTCCTATGGGGCTGGATTTCCTAAAAGGTCCAACAGGAGATTGTTCAGACTCTCAGCATGCAAAATCAGGGCTGAATTTTTGCAAAAGAATTCAGCTCACATGTAAGCACCTAAAATTAGGTCACATTTGCAAAAAGGACCAAGCCCCCAGCAGCCGCCACTGAGTCACTTCAAGAGATCTTGGCACACTGGGCAGAGAGGAGCAACATGGTGTTTAAAACCCAGAGTCGACTGTGGGTGTGTGTTCAGCTCTTTAGAAAACCAGACATCAAATGTCTTGGTGAAGCCCAACTGCCGGGGGAAAGTTAAATGCCTGCTGTTCTTCTAACCACATGGATCTTGCTACCGCCCACGCAGAGAGTCTGACCTGAGCCCTTTCCTGTTTTCTGCACCAAGTTTAAATACTGGGGTTTGGCACAGGGGAGATTCCACGTCACCTCTGGTGGATGGATCCTTTCTCCCCAGTCCACACAAAGCAACAATGGAGACATCCCAGCTTCACCAAGACAGCTCTAGATAGTCCCCCATGCATTGCTATCTCAGAGCCAGCTTCTTGTCAGGGGCCCAAGGGACTGGGGCTCTCCATTTGAAAACGCCCATCAACCAGCGCTAAAACAACGTATGTGTAAGTTGTGTCCCCTCAAAGGATGCAAAACAAAGAGGGAAACAACGCAGGAGCACATAGATCAGGTATGGGGAATCTCTTCCCTCCCGGGCGTAGGGTTTCCATACCTCCCTTTTAATCCTGGAAGCTTATGAAAAATACATGGTGCAGGGCTGCACTGATCCCAATGTAGCCCTGCACCATGTATTTTTCATAAGCTGCCAGGATTAAAGGGGAGGTATGGCAACCCTACCCAGGTGCTACTTTAAAAATTTGCTCAAGCACCAAGGACGGCACAGAAGTTGGGAGCATAAGTCTTGGCTTGATGCTGATAAATGCGAGGTCGGTGGCTAACAAGTCAACTGAGGTCCAGAAGTTGATCCCGAACCAAGCGGCTGACCTCCCATGTGTCACGGAGACCTGGCTGGACTCAGGGCCTATATTGGCTGATCTTGTTCCGGCTGGATACTCTGTGCCGCATCAACCACGACTGGAGGCACGGGGTGGTGGTGTAGCCATTATCTTTAAGGATACCTGGTCTGTGAGGAGATTCCCTGTGCGATCTATCATGGGTATAGAGGGTCTCCATCTGGGGGTGGATTTGGCCGGAGACAAAGTGGAGATACTGCTGAAATATCGTGCACCTACCTGTATGGCAGCCTCCCTGCACGCACTGACTGAGCTGGTGTCGGAGGTGATCTTGCGGTCCCCCAGGACGATAGTTCTGGGGGACTTCAATATCCATGCCGACACCAGTCTTGGAGGGGCGGAGCGTGAGTTCATGGCTGCCATGGCAATCATGGGCCTGTCTCAGAGAGTAGTGGGCCCCACACGTTGGAGGACATACCCTGGACATGATAATTTGCACAGGCCTTGAGGCGGGGGATCCGTTGGTGGGGGAGGTATCAACAGTGCCAACGGATCCCCCGCCTCAAGGCCCTTGTTGTGGACGGATCATTATCTCCTCCTGGCAGATATCCTGGCACGTGTCGGCCCCCGGGAGGGCGTGGAACCAGTTAGTTTGGTTCGCCCGTGAAGGCTTATGGAACCTGAAAGGTTCCAGATAGCTCTAGGGGTTGTTTCCTCTGACCTCGATGGCCGCTCGCTCAATGACCTCGTGTCCAGGTGGAATATTGTGCTAACAGAGACCATCGACTGTGTGGCTCCCAGGCATCCGCTCCCAAATTGCCAACAACGCAGCTCCCTGTGGTATACCGGGGAGCTGCAGCGGATGAAGCAGGAAAGGCGGCGGTTAGAGCAACAGTGGCATCATTCGTGTACTGAAGTTGACCAGTTGCAGCATAGAGTCTGTTTACGTACCTATGCCGTTGCAGCGCGGACAGCAAAGAAGGTTTTCTTTGCTGCCCCCATTGCGTCCACTAAGTCCCACCCGGTTGAGCTGTTCCCGGTGGTGAGGGGGCTGGTCAGTCCGGCCTCCCTCCACCTGGACGTAGAACCATCGAATGCTCGCTGTGATTTGTTTGCGGACTTTTTTGCGGATAAAATAGCTCAAATTCACCACTGTTTTGATGTGACCTTTTCATCAGGGAACGGGTCAGAGGCAGTAGAAGCCCCTTCTTGTCCTGTTTTATGGGATGAGTTTCGGGTGGTGTCGCCCTCAGATGCGGGGGATGCTTTTGGGACTGTTCGAGTCACCTATTGTGAACTAGATCCATGCCCATCCTGGCTGGTTAAGGCTAGCTGGAAGACATTGGGGCCGTTGCTGACAGGGATAGTCAACATCTCCCTTGGGGAGGGCGGGGGTGCCGGGCTGTCTCCAGAAGGCGGTGGTGTGGGCCCTGCTCAAGAAACCATCTTTGGACGTTGACGCCCTTGCCAGTTATCGGCCGGTCTCTAACCTTCCCTTTTTAGAGAAGGTTATTGAACGGGTGGTGGCTCAGCAGCTTCAGGGGCATTTGGACCAGGTTAACTTTCTCGATCCCTCGCAGTCGGGATTTCATCCGGGTTATGGCACGGAGACTGCACTTGTAGCCTTGGCCATGACCTCTCCTGTAATTTGGACCAGGGTTGTTTGACCCTGCGGATTCTGTTAGATCTCTCGGCTGCATTTGATACCGTTGATCATGAGTTGCTGGTAACTCGGCTGTGGGACTGGGCAGGGATTGGTGGGACTGTTCTTGAATGGTTCCGCTCTTTTCTGGCCAGGAGGACCCAACGTGTGGTGCTGGAGGAGTTTTCATCTCTCCCCCTCCCGGGGCCTCATGTGTGGAGTACCGCAGGATTCCATTCTATTCCCTCTCCTGTTCAACATATACATGGAACCTTTGGGAGAGGTTGTTGGGGAGTATGGAGTGAGATGTCATCAATATGCTGATGACACTCAGCTATATCTCTCATTTTCCTCTGATTCAGGCCCGGCAGTCTCGGTGCTTACCTGGTATTTGTCCGCTGTAGGGGATTGGATGAGGGCGAGCCGCCTGAGGCTTAATCCTGACAAGACGGAGATGATGGCTGTGGGGCCGAGGGAGTGGTGGCCCCCATCACTGATGGGGTCTGCCCTCCCCTAGTTTCTCAGGTCCAGAATCTGGGGGTGCTCCTAGACCCACAGCTCCGCCTGGATGCCCAGGTGGCGGCTGTGGCAAAGGAAGCATTTTGCCAGTTACATCTGGTGCGTCGGATTAGGCCGTATGTCTCAGACTCGGATCTGGCCACAGTCATCCATGCTTTTATTACCTCGAGACTGGATTACTGCAACGCACTCTACATGGGGCTACCCTTGGTGTTGGTTCAGAAGCTGCAGCTGGTGTAGAATGCGGCGGCCCGTCTCTTGACGGGGACAGGCCGACGCAAGCATATCACACCGGTGCTTCGCTCTCGGCACTGGCTGCCGGTAGGTTTCCAGGCCCAATTCAAGGTCTTGGTGCTGACCTTTAAAGCCCTAAATGGCTTGGGCCCCACCTATCTGCAGGACTGCCTCACCCTCCAGGTCCTGGAGCAACCCCTGCGGTTGGCTGGGGCGCCCTCTGAGGTCCCCCGGGTTTCCCAGGTGTCCACTATGAGGAGGGCGTTCTCCGTGGCTGCGTCGTGGCTGTGGAACACCCTCTCGTCGGAGATCCACTTGGCTGCCGGCCTCCCCACTTTCCGCAGACAATGTAAGACTTGGCTGTTCCGCCAGGCCTTTCCCGAGGGAGATGGGGTGGGTGGGTTGGGTTAGGGTAGGGGGGGGATGGGGTTTTATATTGTTTTTTAATTGAATTGTTATTGTTTATTTTAATGTTTCAAAATGTTTTTAATATGTTGTGAGCCGCCTCGAGATGCCCGAGACAGGAGGGGGTGGCATTAAAAATTTAATATAAAATAAATATAAATAAATAAGTGCTTAATAGGAAGAGAAGGGTCCAAATAATGGATTTGTGCCATGGATCTGTCCCCTATTTTTGTGTGCAGGCCCTCATCTCTGCTTCCTTCCCCTGAGCTCAGTCTTTCAGTGCTTGGGGGTAGGAAATGGATCCAAGGGCCAGATGCAGGAACTGAAAAGGGGCCAAATAAAAACTAGCTAAAGACTGCATTCGACTCTCTGGGCCTGAGGTTTTCCAATCATGAGGCGGACGCACCAAAACTGAAACACACAATCTGCAACTTCACCACCCCAAAATCTAGGATGTGATCTCCCTAAATGAGTCAAAAAACAGCTTGGCAACAGGCAACGGTGCATCTGCTGGTGTGGAAGCAAGGGGCCACGACAGGACCATTGCACTGCAGGAGATTTGGAAGCTACCAATGTGAAACTGGCTCCCAGGAATCAACAACCTTATATTTCATACTACTTCTAAGGCGAAGGCAAGGAATGCGGAATTCAAATCCAGCAACTTTCCCCAGATACAAACATGGGTACCAGGCGATGAGGTCACTATCGTTCCCCACATTCTGGCATGCAAGGAAAACAGGATGCAGGCAGCGTACGGTGGCGCTCATGGTAGAGCCAGCCAGGTAGAGGCTGGGCTTAACACGTCAAACACACGCTCACTGCAGAGTCACAAAATAGATTATGCACATGTGCGCCTCGTGATGGCACAGTATGCAACACACCCCTACTGCAGGCTACATGAAGCAGATGAGCACCTCTTGATTTTACAGTAAAGAGAACACAGAGACCTACAGCAGGTTTTTCAATCAACATCCTCGTAACAAGCCGTTGCAAGTCCTTGATGGACCAGACCTGGAGCAGGGTTGGATAAGTCTTTGCGGGGGGGTCTATTGAATCAAGCCCAGAAAGGGTTAAATGGGCTAGGCATGACAGGAAACCACAAGGCAGCTGAGGAGCAGCACAGATAAAAGCCACCGCCTAGTCCACCAGGGCGAGGTAAGGGCCCCAAGTGAGAACTGGAGCTGCCTCAGACAGCTGAAGCTTCCCTGAGGGTTTCCCCAGGAGGAGGGGAAGAGGTTTATTTACCCAGGAGCCCTGAATTAGAAGGGCTCGCCCTGGAGTTGGCTACTTTGGAGCGAAGGCCAGCCTGGGAAGGAGGCTGCTGCAAGCCTAGAAGAAATGGCTTTGTATATAGGTGATGGGTCATTATCACTGTAAATAAAAGAGCACTTGTAGGGAAGCATGTGGCTTGGGGTCCCAATCCTGCGACTACTTGCCCCAGAGGAGCCTCAGCTTGTCACAGGCCTTCCCACCTGAGAACTTCGCTCCTCCTCCGCCAGCAACCTCACCCAGCCCAGTCTCCTAAACCATCTTTACTCCTTCTCCCTTGCTGCACCCAATGCCTAGAACTCCTTCCATGAATGCATACGCTCTACTTCTTCCCTCATGTCCTTCAAATCACTCCTAAAAATCTACCTCTTCTGTCAGGCCTTCCCGAACTACTCAACCCAGAAATTGATCATTTAATGCTTTTCCTTACACTCTGTCTCATTCTTCAGGACGGACACACACACCCTCCCTTTTCACTACGCTAAGCACGTGCACCTGCAACTTCACAGCTTCATAAATGTATCCCTCTCTCTCTATGTGCACCTCCTCTTTTCCACTGTTCTCTTGTGCAATCTAGACTCTAAGGCTCTCAGGGCAGAGACCCATCTATAATCATGACAGTTCGGGGCCAAATCATTGCTGGCAATATATTAATTAATAATAAATCATTCATAAATATTAAATGCCCAACTAAAATGCATTCGGACTCTGCGTGGAAACAGACGGCACGGCCGTACGGCAGCAGTCCAGCCACGGAAGCTGTGGCGGACACAGTCCGGACTGGATCGGGATGCACAACAAACATGCCTGTGGCTAGGCCGCCGGGGAGGCCCATAAACCTGTATCCCCACACTGTGCCCAGCGGGGTGCCCCCACCATGACCGGCAGCCATGGTGACCGATGACGGCCAGGCATGGTGGTCGACCATGGTAGAACCAACCCAGGCCGTGTCTGTCAGGCCACAGCAGACGTGATAGCCCGGGCTGTGACCAGGAGAAATTCTGGGGGTGAGAGCCCATGCTAGTTGCCAACACGGCCCAGGGCAATCCCAAGCCAACATCAGCAGTGCCTGCACAAATGTTGCAAAGTGGGGCAAAGTGGGCCACTGTCTCATCTGTTTTTACCCACTGTCTGTGCTCTGCAATGAGTCACACGGGACTGGCTACAATGGATTCCAAAGGAAATTCTCGAGCTTTACAAACAGGCATCACAAGAAACGCCCAATATTCAGTGTGAACCTGTATTCGGGGATTTCATTTGTCTTGGTAAATGAGCACAAAAGGAAAGACAACAGTGAGGCCATGCGGTCTGTGGATCAGCCTGAATCGGTCTCTTACTATTAGCCACTCCTTGGGCCTGATGCCACCAATTGGAGGATGTGCAAAAGGCAAGAAATGGGGGGCCATTTCATAAGAAAAACCTAGGCCTTGGTCCTCCTCTGAAGCCACATTCCAGTAAACAGTGGTAATTCAAAGTAACGGCTTTGATTTAATTATATCATTCAGATGAACAGTGTACACCAAACTGGTACCATGTCAATTTCCACACACCCCCAGCGGAGACATATCGATCACTGAACCATGGTCACCACCCTCACACGGGTAAGTGTTCACATGAACAATTATTTTGGAATACAAACCAACGGGGAGTGTGTACTCCTGATTTCTCAGGAGTACATACCTCTTTCTCCTGAATAAACACTGGCTTAGCACTCAGTTTCTGTGTGAACACTTCAGAAATAAAGTGGAAACAAGGCCCAACTACACGCATTAACTGTTCATTGGAATGTGGCCTCACAAACCCCTACAGCAGTTTCGGAGACGTGGCAGCCAGATTCACCTAAGGAATCATCCCTGCCTCTCTCTGTCCCCCCCCACAACACACACCGACACAGCCCTACATTCCCAGCAAAGCTAAACCAAACAGCAGCCGGCTGCCTAGATTCCCACACCGCTCACTAATTTACCCTGAGTGGCTCCATTTTGCTGGAGTAACACCTTTGTGACGATAAATATTTTAACATCACTGTTTGCTGTTATAAAAACATTCTGGCCCAAGGGACACCCAAGTTGATTCAGGGATGAGGGGAGGGAGGAAATGCCTCAATAAATATTTAAGTAATTTTCTCTAAGGACATAAAATATTAATTTCCAGAGAGAAGGATTTCAAGTGTAGTTCCTAGCTGTTGCACGAGGAAAACTTGTTGGTAAATAGAAACAAAGCTGGTTGCGTATTTCTTCAGCAAAGGGGACAGCAGGACTGTGAAGATGCGTGACACCTAATCTCGCTATCGCAACAGGATAACTTGGCAACTCTGATCATTACCGTTATTAAAGACTGAAAAAGAAATCAGAAGCTCGGTGCAGTAAAGAGTCTTGTGTGGTTCAGTAACAGATGTGCAAGCAGGGCTGGTTCTAAGGCCACATTCACACACACGAAACTGTAAACCAATTTATCAAAGTCAAAGCTTAGCAACTTACTTCAATATCACTCACACTACACTCCTAAATCAATTTAGCACCACTGACATCTGCCCCCAGTGGCCATGCCATGGAAATGCGACACCCCTCATGCCTTGCATGCAAAGCATTCTGGGATGAATTCTAGAGAGTTCTCGGCAGGAGACACACTTTGCGGCCCAGCCCGCAATCAATTTGCTTACTGTGTTTTACCAATCAGACATGGAAAGGGTTCATGCCACAGGGTACTTCCGTTTAGAAAGTGATAGGGAGTATCTGCTCCTGATTATTCCACATTACATAATTCACCTCCTACCCCTGAAGCATACGGTCACTTGACATATGAACGATACCAAGATACAAGTGAGTTAAGGATTTAATAAACCGATTTAGCGGTTTGTGTAAGCGTGGCCCGAGTATCAGGGCACCTCGGAGTGCTGTAACCAAGTTTCATAGGACCCTGGGGCAAGAAAATTACTGGGCCCTCAGATCACAGAGCCAGTCCCATAAAAGTATGTCATGAAAGAAGGGGCAGAGGGAAAATAGCAAAGTTGTCTCAAGGAAAGAAGGGGGTATTGGCCATATGTAACGTCAAAATCATTTCTTGTTACTCCTTTCTCAATTACATTTTTGTGTTCAAAAACTAAGAAGATATTCCTTATGTATAAAACATAGGTTCTATATGACTGGTATTAAAAATGCATGATGGAGGGGGTGGGCGTGATTTGTGTGACATGCGTTTTGGAAGGGGGGTCTGTAGTAAAGGGACAAGTTGTGATGAGAGGAGGGGGGGCCTTCTGGAGGGGTCCCACACCTATCCATGGCCTCTTCCAGGCTAGTCACTTTGAAAGTAACTAAGCATGCTCAGAAAGGGCCCGAGTAGCTTTTTGTGAGCCTGCTCGGCCCAAAGATGGCACTGGCAGTGCACGCCAGCACCATCTTTGAAAAGGGCCAAGCAGGCTCAGGAAGGACAATTGGGTCACTTACCTTCAGGAATTGTCCTTCTGTGGGATCCACACAAAAGGCATTGTAAATGCTGGGTAGCGATTCCAGTCATGGCCAATAGGAGGCAGTGAGAACAAAAAATTCTAACTGGACATGCTCTGACGGATCACACCCTCTAACCCAGTTGTTCCAAAGCTGAGCTATCTGAAAGTGAGAAACTAGAAGAAGAAAAAGGAATAGAACATCCTAACCCTAAATAATCCTAACCCAAACTATGTACATTCTTTCCTGTCTATCCCCCTCAGGCCACAATAATTCAGTCATGGGTTGGAGAATGCCTTTTGCGTGGATTCCACAGAAGGACAATTCTCAAAGGTAAGTGACCCAATTGTCCTTTCTCCTGGGATCCATGCTCCAGGCATTGTAAACTCTGGGTAAATAACAAAGCAGTACCCATCATATGATGGGAGGGAAGAAAAAAAAAGGAAGAATCCCAACTGTCACGGAGGATAACTTAGTCGAGGACCCCCAGAAGGACCCTCCTCCCAAAAGCTGCATCAGCAGAATCCAGTAAGTCAATTCTATAGTGTTTAGTAAATGTGTGAATACTAGACCATGTAGCAGGCTTACAAATGTTACTATAGGGCACCCTAGCTCTAAAAGCCCAAGAAGCAGAAGCCCCTCTAGTAGAGTGTGGAAGAACCCCTTGACGGTGGACCAAATCAGCTGCCCTATACGCTTCCTGAATGCAACAAGAAATCCACTTGGCTAACACTGATCTGGAAGCTTTGAGAATTATCACCTTCTAGGGTGATAATTAACAAAAAGTGCAGGAGACTTTCTGATTAGCGGGGTTCTCTCTATATAAATGTTAAGAGCCCTGCGAACATCTAGCGTATGCCACTTGCTTTCCAAAAGGGAGCTTTGGGCTAGGACAAAGAGAAGGTAAGACTACCTCCTGCTCCCTATGGAATGGAGTATGGACTTCAGGTATAAAAGCCAGATCACAATGAAGCACCACTGATTAATTTTTTTTTGACG
Organism: Sphenodon punctatus; assembly: GCA_003113815.1. Taxonomy (NCBI): domain Eukaryota; kingdom Metazoa; phylum Chordata; class Lepidosauria; order Sphenodontia; family Sphenodontidae; genus Sphenodon; species Sphenodon punctatus. Next base: position 1,846,119 of record QEPC01004899.1, read on the forward strand.
ATACAAAGTGTGGGTGCCCTGTCTATAGAACCCAACTCTGATATTCTTCTAGCCAAAGTAATGGCAATCAGAAAAACCACTTTAATAGACAAAAAATAAGAGTAAACCTCTATGAGCAGCTCAAAGGGCGGTGCCGTGAGAGATTGTAGAACTACATTTAACCATCAGGTTGGAAGCCTGAGGACTGGGAGAGATGACCCCTGTGGCTTTCAGAAACCTATGAATGTGAGGATGACGTGAAACTCTCAGATCCCCAATAACTCCCAGCTTGCTCTCTAGGACCAAATCCTGCCTGGCTAAGGTGTTAGGCCAGCTTAAGGCCTTTGCCTAAGCCCTCTTGCAAAAACTTAAGGATCTCTTTAATCTTTGGGTTTTGCAGATTAGGGTGTCTATGCTGGCACCAGAGTACGAACACCCTCCAGGTGCACAGGTAGATGCGCTGGGTAGAGGCCCGTTTTGCCATCAGTAATGTGGAAAGGACCAACTCTCAGGGCCGACCACTCAAAAGCCAAGCTGTCAATATGAGAAATTTCAGGTCCTCATGACGGACTGGGCTTTGAGACAGAAGGTCCCTGTCTGGGTGTAGACTTAGAGGCTTGGATATTTTGAGGGCTATCAGGTTGGCAAACCAGCATCTCCTGGGCCAGAATGGAGTCACCAAAATAGCTCATTCCCTGCATATCTTTGACAATGGGTGTTTTTACACACACATTTCTCCTGCATGTTTGCCGTTACATCCTGAACTTTCTGTGTGTCTAAATCACTCACCCAGATCTTAAACATCCGACTCTTTGAACTTCTGCGTAGAACCTCTCCCAGAACTTGTGTGTGTAAAAAATTATCCTGGTAAACTGCTTTGCTTCAGGCAGCTGTGGTCACTTGGTTTCCATGGCAGCCTGTCACATCTACAGTTGCAGCTTCTTTAGGCTTCCTCAGGGAGTGTGTGCATGAAGAATGCATCTAGGAAATGCCTCAGGGCAGAGTGAGAGTGAGAGTGAGAGTGAGAGTGAGAGTGAGAGAAGAATGCATCCAGAACTTTGTGGACTTGTAAACCCAGAAGACTGAAAAATCCGGAACTATAGGTGTGTGTAAAAATGCCCAATGTTCTGGTCAGTAGGGGCAGAGGAGGGAACGCATACAGCCTGTCCAGAGGCCAGGGTTGGTTCAATGCATCATATTCTATTGCTTGCAGATGGAACTCCCTTGACATAAACCTGTTGACTTTGGCATTGCTGTGACTCGCAAATAGATCTATTATCAGCATTCCGAAGTGGTCTGTGATTTAATTGAAGGCCTTTTGACTCAGTGACCACTCTCCGGTATCTACCTGCTTTCAACTGAGCCAGTCTGCAATTTGATTATTCCGACCCCTGATGTGCATTGCTGACACCAATAGAAACTTTGTCTCCGCCCACTGCAGCATAGAGAACGCTTCCTTGTGCAGCGACTGGGGCCTCAACCCTCCCTGGTTCTTCACATAGGCCAGGGCTGTGGTGTTGGCTGTGTAAATCATTATGTGCGACTCCCTGATCTGGGGAGCAAAGTGGCGGAGGGCTAGATGTATGGCTCTCAGAGCCAACCAACTGATACTGTGGCCCTTGTCCTGATTCGGCCATGTTCCCTGAGCATATTGGTGCCCCATGTGTGCCCCCCAGCCCTGCAGACTTGCAACTGTTGTGATGGATACCTTTTGTGGTTCCACATCTATGCTGAACACCCATCTGGAAACGATTGGGCTGCATCCACCAGTCTAGAGGACGAAGGATTGTGTTGCTGTTCTGCATGATGTGACTTTGCCAGGGTCTGAGGAACAGCTGAAGAGGGCGCAGGTGAAGGGGAGCCCATTGAAACTGCTCAGAGCAAGATATCAGGGGAACCCTGCTGTGGGACTGGAAAAAAATCTATTGATCTTCTCGTCTCTCCACCGGGATGAAAATTCGATCCAGAAATGTATCTATAAAATCACCCCTAGGTGAAGTAGAGACTGAGAGGGAATTAGGTGGGTCTTGTCTTTGTTTGTCACCAAACCGTGTTCCTCTAGATATGAGATAGTGATCTCCAGGTTTTGTAGTGTCCTACTTGAAAAAGTATCGAGTACAGCCCCCTCCCCCGCTGGAGAAAGGGAATTGACTCTATTGCTCCCATGTGTGACAGTCTGAGAATCTCTTGTGATATTGCCAGATGTTTTAAGACTGTTTTTTTACTTTGGAGGTACGATAAACTCTGGGGGAATTCTTTTGAGTTCTATAACATACCCCCTGGAGATTGTCTCCTGGACCCAAGAATCTGAAATAGATTTTTCCTACTTTGTGACAAACTGAAGGAGTCTTCCTCCTAATGTCATGTCCGAGGAGAATCCTAAGGAGTCAAGAGTCCCTGTGGTTGTGCTGGGATCCAGATGTACCTCTGTTGCCATTTGAGAATCTTCCTTGACGGGACCAACACCCTCTATTCCCACATCCTCGGGATTGATTGGAATATGTTCCTCTTCTGTGAAAGCATTAGGAGTAAGAGGACCTGTTAGAAGGACAAAAGGAAGATCTTGAGGAGTTACACTGTTGAAGTATTTGCTTCTTCTTGTTAGCAGCATCTGACAACACCTTATCCAGAGAGACTCCAAACAACTTGCCCCATTCGAATGGGCCTGACACTAAAAGATTTTTTGCATGCGGTTCCGACTTCCAGGACCCGAGTCATAAATGATGGCGAGCTGTTACATTTGCTGCAATCCCTCTTGCAACCCACGTGATGGCATCAGTGGAGGCACCAGCTAAAGACGACAGAGCCAAAGCAACATTAGTGGCTATCTTACGGGAGGCCTGAGCAGAGATGTCTGGAGTTTTGCCCAGCTTAACCCACTTCATGATGGCCCTGACAAAGTAAGTGGAGGCCACGGAGATGCAAAGCACCATCGGCACTGCTTCAAAATTATTTTGAAGCCCCGCCTCAATGCCTCTATCTGTAGCATCTTTGGGGTAAAGGTCCCCCTCGGCTCGAAATACAGACTGCCAGACATGGGCTGCTGCTGCAGCATCTGTTTTCGGTACCTGAAAGATAGACGCCTTTCTTTTTGAAAATGAGTATAGAGACTCTTGGGTCGAAAGCCTGAATTATTTGACTAGGCTACTAACAGTTTGAGAGAATGATTTTTGCCAATGCTCTATTAAGCAACAGCCCCTTCTCTCTGCCCCGGGCTTTGGGAATATACTCGCTATCCGAATCTTCATCTGAAGAGTCAGATTCGTCTTTCTTACTAACCTTTTCCTTTAGTTCCAGGGCTCCATTAATCCTTCTAACCACTTTTGCCTTGTTTGGTAAAGAAAAAATCATACCCCTGATCTTTGGGACCTTCGGGCGGAGGAGCTGGAATGACTGGCTTTTCCCCCGTCAGCAAGCGAGGAGACTGAACCACTGTCCGCATCTAACTAAACATTATCCGACTCCTCTCTGCATGGAGAAGAGGAAATATGGGCTGTGCTAGATTCCCTTCTGTGCTGTCTGGGAGGGCGGGGGAAAAGACTGCCCTGACTTTCTGTGAGAGTCCTATTTGTACTTTCCTTGCCTTGTTCAGACAGAATTGCCTCGGAGGAGGAGGAGGAAGAACCACCAAGGCGGGCCAGGAGCTCCGCTGCGGGGTTTAGCTGCCTTCTGAACTTTGGGGGAGGGGGGGGAGCTAGCCCTTTGCCTTTTCCCTTTTCTTGGGATTTTCCTTTAAATTTATGCCTCCCTCCTGTGAGAGCTGTGGGGGAGGGGGACAATGCGGCCACTTTTGGGGTCTCTTGTATCATGGAGGTGCTCCAGAGACATAATAATTTTATTAAGTGCCTTCCTTTGTAAAGTCTCTACTGGGGATAAAACAGGGACGGCCCTACCTACGTCCGCTGGCGGGTCTGTGTTCACCTCTCACTCCTGCTGTTGCTGCTCCTGTTCCCGTTTTGCTTTGGCGGGAAACAGAATATCCTCAGAGACTCCACTGTGGAGACTGAGGGGCTGTGTGGCGAAACGCCAGCAGGAGGCGCTATACAGCTGAGCAACCCACCTCCCTGTGTTTCTCCAACTCTCTGACCAGGGATCCCCACAGCTGGCAAACCCCTGAAAACCCTTAGTATTCCGCTGCCACCACCCGAGTGTATGGGTGGGCACTCACACCACTCAGGAAATGGGAACCCCCAAAAGACATAGGCCTCACAGCTTCCCAAGAGCACTCCCCTTTCCTGGCACTCTTTCCCCAGGATTTCCTCCCCTGCGTTGGAGGCCGATCCCCGGAGTCACCCACGGGAGGTTTCCCTTGGTCCCAAAGCTGTTGGCTTCTAGTCAAATAGGTAGTTTCCCCCTCTTAGTAGCTTGGCCTGGTTACCTGGCCGAAGGAGACGTTTAATGGTCAGCCAACACCACACACGCACACCCAGTAGGGTAAAAACAAAACTTAGAAATTACTGGCGCATATAAACAGGAACAAAAGCATAGTTCACACCGAGAACCAAGAGGTGGAAAAACCCTTTGAGCAATGCGAGCCAGTCCTTTGGAACGCGTCTCTCTACAACCGTATCAGAAGTAGCAGGCAAACTGGCAAAGCTCACGCAGGGCGGTTCTGGTCCGATCTCCATAGGGGATGTTTTTCCTATGGGGTTCAAGTTCTTGTCCTGGCTAGGCCCGAGTTACAGAGTTACTGCCAAGCCATGCAGTCCATGTGTGCTTCAGGCAGAGGCCAAAGAGCCGAGAGAGTGAGACAGCGAAAAGCCCCTGGCTCACTCCTTTTAACAGTTCCCTTTCCCCTACCTGTGATTCATTCGGACGGGTCACCTGGCCAAAGGTAGATTCCCCCTGACCAGTCCGAGCCAATAAGGTTTCGGCTTCCTGCTGGCCTTAGGAAATTCCTTAGGAATTTCAGGAATGTGGAGTCCTTACCATGTGTTGGATTAGAGGCCTAGCGCTCTATTAGGCCTGACTTGGATTCAGGCAGGATGTCTTTGTCAGTGGCATTTTGCCGCAGGCTGTCGGACGCGGAGAGTTCTAAAGCAGCGTTGGAGGCAAGCTGCTGAGGTTAAGGCGAACCTCACAGGCAAAGGCGGACTTTTGCTGGGTGGGGAAGAGTGCCGACAGGGACCTCCCTGTGCCCGTCCTCTCCAGCCTGCGTCCGTGGCCAGGAGGCTCTCGTTACGCCAGGAGAGAAACTGGGCTTGCACTTCCCCTCTCCTTCTCTCTGTCACCCACTCATGCCCACAGGCAGCGAATGACAGGAGTGAGAGCCTCAAAAAACTGTGCTCTGGAGAGTAACTAAGCGCTACACAGAGCTACCTGGCAAAACCTACCAGAGAAAAGCACTTCCCAGGCTGCCACTTACACTTTTTAATAAAAGGCAGCCTGGGACAGAGAAGAAAACCTGACTGCACTCCAAGAGTGCCACTCACCGCCACCTTCAGTCACGAGGCAGAATTCCAACTGGGTTAGCGGGCGCGATCCCTCGAAGCATGCCCAGTTGGAATTTTGTGTTCTCACTGCTTCCTACTGGCCATGGCTGGAATTGCTACCCAGCGTTTGCATCGCCTGGAGCACGGATCCCAGGAGAAAAGGGCCATTCAGGTGCTTTCTGAGCATGCTCAGCTGGTTTTATTTACTTAAATATTCTCCAAGGGTCCGAGGAGCAGCCAGAACACTCAGGATTGCTCCTCGGACCCTCGGAAATACTCATGAGTTTTTTCTCCTCCCTATTCAGGACACCGCTAGTTGTAACCCACCCTAAGTCTTAGGAATACGGCAGGGAAAGAACGAACAAACGAACTGGGACAGAGAGTTAGAGGAAGACAGAGGCACATGCTAGGACTGAAGTCTGGGGCAAGGCGAATCTGAACTGGCATGCCCACATCCAGAGCTCTCTGCGGGTGAGCAGGGCTGCTGCTAGACAGACAGCAGGGGAGAAGACATTTTCAGGCCACACCTCTCACTTGCTGCATCCCTCTGGGAAGAAACATGTTGAAGGAGGCTGGGCAAAGGGGCTATCCTGCCCCTTTCTGATGTAACCCTGCCCCTTACAGAGCATTGTGACATTATGATGCTCCACATAGGGCGGGGCAACATAAGAAAGGGGGCTGGAAGTCCCTATGCCCTACCCCCTTTCTGATGTAACTACCCCCTGCTGCCCTGGGAAGCTATAACTGGACACGAGCTGACCCAGAAAAGTCAAGGCTGGGGCCTAGAGACACCAGGCCAAAACATGGGAGTCTCTGGGTAAAATTCAGATGGGTGGAATTCCTCCCCTCTGCCTGCTTAGTTAAGCCCTGCTCGTCTCTCACTATCCCAGGGCAGTTCTCCCTCAGCGACCCTGCCTGCCTGCCTGAATAACTTTGATCTCCTTCTGATCTACCAAATAGGCTGACCCCTGTCACCGCTGCAATATTCCACCTGAGAGGCCCCCAGGAACGTCCTCCTCCTGGCCCCCGTGCAGCTGCCACCACTCTTGGGGGGTTCTGGAAGGGTAGAGCAGCCCTATCTTTGCCATCGCTTCAGAGACTTGCAGCGACAGGACCCTGGGCCCCTCAAAAACAGCACAACAGCGGCGGCCCTTGGTTGTAATCAGTGAGAGGGATCAGGAGTTACTAAGTAGACAAGCACAGATTGATCACCATGCATGCAATTATGGTACCAAAAAAGTTCAGGTGATGGGGGGAAATAAAATGTTTTAAAAATCAACCAATTGCCAAATAGTCTATGTTATGTTCTGTTTATCTTCTGTTTTAATAAAAAGGACACCAAGGGGCAGGCAATTTGTTTGGGTCCTTTGCTTTCCCACTTAGATTTTAATCTCTGAAGATGAAGCTTTCCAGGAATTGAATAGTTGTAAGACGTAACGCGGGGGAAAGAAAATCAAATACAGAGGATTCGACATGAAAGGTGCAAGAAACGAGCGGCGCAGGCAGGGAAAGCGGGGAGGAAAGCAAATGCAAAAACCGACGTTTAATTAAAGGAACTAATGGAACACGCTGCTGAGCTCAGGAACCGTGGCTTGGGACAGAACACCACCAAACATCCCAGTTCTGACTGTGAGGTTTTAAGCAGTTTCCTGTGTTAGAAAAGGAGGTGTTTTTGCCTTTCATCACCGCCTCCAATTACCTATTTTTGCTAAAACCGAAGGCTAAAGTGAGGCTCTTTTAGGTTAAAACCTCATTTAAAATGGGAGGCTGCAAACTGCAAAGCCTTGAACACAAAGGGCCCGATCCAACTTCTAACTGGCCAGTCTTCCCAGTGACTTTCTGGAAGGTAGGTTGGGTTCAAAAACAGGGGTGGGAAACCTTCACCCCTCCTCCCACGAGGACAAGGCCCGTGCAAGGCTCCACCCAGTGTTTAATTTGTAAGAAAAATGAATTGCCAGGGCTCAAGGCTGCCCTATGTTGGGTGGCCATACCTCCCCTTTAAAAGAGGATGCTTATGAAAAATACATGATGCAGGGCTGATACCAGTGCAGCCCTGCACCATGTATTTCTCATACGCGTCCTCTTTTAAAGGGGAGGTCTAGCCACCCTACATAGAAGTCATGCCCCCTGCCCCAGAACTTGTCAGAGCAGGGAACTGAACCCTAGTCTCTGGCTAGCACCCCAACCACTAGACTACCCTGCCAGGCTACAGCTGAATATAAAACAGGACATTTATTTATTCATTCATATCCCATCCTTCCCCTAGCACTCAAGGTAACTCACAACACATAAAAGCACATAAAAATCCTCTTAACTCTGATTCTGCAGAACTGCCTTCTATACAACAAATTGTATAAAGTTCTCTACACTGACATTAACAGTTTATTGTATAAAGCGTATACAGTTTCTATACATGTAAAGGACAGAGTTAATGCACTCTGAAAAAACTGTCGTTGTCGAATTATGATAATGAAAAAATGTTAAAGTTTAGTTATTGATAAATATGAATAAGAGTAAGTATGTATGTTAAGGAATTAAGTACATTATATTTATGTTGATGATGATAAAATATGAAATATTCCTAGAAAATTCTGAAATAATTTCCATGCTTTTTGGCATTTATGTCTTGTTGCAATGTATGGAATTGAATGTTTTTGTCTGGCCCCACGAGGCCGACCAAGGGCCAGAAGGGGTAAACACTCGCTCAACAAGACCAGACGCTGGTGTGTTTATCGTCTCTCGGGATTATTATTATTATTATTATTATTATAAACATTTATATAGCGCCAGTCGTGTGGCCTGGTGCTGTACAGAACATAGAATTAGACGCGGTTCCTGCCGGTGGCTTACAATCTAAAAGACAAAGGGGGGGGGGGGAGACAGGGAGAGGGGACAGCGGGAGAGACAGGGGAGAAGACAAACAAACATTCAAGTGCATGCAAAGTCTCAGGTGCGTGTGCTTGGCTTGGTTACAAAGAGGTTGGTAGCAGCAGTCAGCAGAGAGGGGCCGACAGTAAGTGTACGGGGAAAGACTAGCAGGCATTGGGAAAGGCAGCAAGGAAAAGGTGGGTCTTGAGGAGGGATTTGAAGGAGCGGAGGGAGGGGGCAAGGCGGATGTGGGTAGGGAGGGAGTTCCAGGCATGGGGGGCAGCGAGGGAGAAGGGTCGAAGGCGGTTAGGTGAGCAGGAGAAACGAGGGAGAGTGAGGGAGGGGACAGAGGAAGAGCGGAGAGCGCGTGCAGGAGTGCGTAGGGAAATTAGGTCCGAGAGGTAAGGGGGAGCTTGGTCGTGGAGCGATTTGAACGTGAAAACCAGGAGTTTAAACAGGATACGTTCAGGAAGGGGGAGCCAGTGAAGGGAGAGGAGGAGAGGCTGCACATGGTCGAAGCGACGGGCAGAGTGAATGACCTTGGCAGCGGAGTTTTGGATTGCGATAAGGGGGGACAGGTGAGAGCGAGGGAGGCCAGCAAGGAGGAGGTTGCAGTAATCGAGGCGAGAGATAACCATGGCATGAACAAGGGTTTTGGCCGAGGAGGTAGAGAGAAAGGGGCGGATCCGAGCAATGTTATGGAGGGCGAATCGGCAGGATTTGGCAACAGAGTCAATGTAAGGTTTAAAAGAGAGGTGCGTGTCAAAGATGAAGCCCAAGCTGCGGGCTTGGAGAACGGGACCGATGGTGACCCCATCGATGCAGATGGTCAGGTTAGAGGGAGAGGAAGGGGAGGGAGGAAAAATGAGGAGTTCGGTCTTGGCCATGTTGAGCTTAAGTTGACGTCGGGACATCCAGGCGGCGATATCAGAGAGGCAGTTGACGAGGTGTGAGTGGACAGAAGAGGAGAGAGGATCTTAGAGTGGCATACAAGGGTAATTAGCCAAGTTGAAGATCCCCACAGGGAGGTGGTGACAGTGCATGCCCTCTGAGCACACCCCAGAACCACACACCTTCAATCTCGCAACCTCACTGGGAAGGGGAAGCGGGGGACATGTGGGGAGGAGGGGAATCCCAGGGAAGGGGAAAGCGCAAAGATGCACGCACACATACAGGGTAGGGACCCAGGCAGGAGGGGGAAATGGAATTCAGCACCCACACCAACAGGCAACCTCACTCTTCGCTCCCACACCACTCCCACGCTACACTCAAACACACCCAAATGAACAATCAGGGCTAATCCAGGAAGAACTCCACAGCACACACGCAGGGGCCAGTCTCACAGAAGAGGCTCTGATCACCGGCACCACCAAGGAGGCTGAAGAGCCCTCAAGTAGAGTCAGCAAACTTGCGCAGGCGCTCTGAGCATCGGGGTGGGGCCAGACGCGGTGCGGCGTTCTCCATGGAGTGTCGAGACAAGTGCTCAGAGCGTGTGGTGCTGCATTGGCGTGCTTACGCTCTGCCACAGCACTTCTGGGCCCGGGCTCGTTTGCTGCGTTGTCCGCGCCGGCCGGCACGGTTTCCCCTGCACCAGGCAGCACGGCTCATCTAGGGCTCCGCCGGGCCCTCAAGGAACCTCCCCCCCACCCCCCAGTGCTTCCAGGGGTGCCTGACAGTTTCTTAAATTGTAATGAATTTGTATGTTTTTTGGAGTTCAAGGTAGTGTCAAAATAATTTTGTGATGTTTTTGAAAAGGAAACATTTTTGTTTTTAAAACTATTGTGCATTTAACAGTTTTTTAAACTGTAAAGTTTTTTGTTTTGGTAAATCCGCTCTGAGTGGGGGAGCTAAGCGTTTCCTCAATTGCCCGTTGCAGAGAACTCGCTGGTCTTCCAGAGAGCTTTTTGTTTGGGCAGGTATTCAGAAAGGCAGGAATAGGGTTGGGTGGGATTTGTTCGGGAGATTTGGGAACGAAGATTGATGGGGAGTAGGTGGGGATAAAGGATGGGGTGAGTGGGTGGTTGGGATTTTAAGAGATTTTAATGTGTTTTTTTGGATTTTATATTTTGAATGTTGTAAGTCGCCCTGAGTCTATGGAGAAGGGTGGGGTAAACGTGGTAAATAGGTAAATAAATGTAATGGAAGCTCTACATCAGCAGTGGGGAACCTTAAGTCCAGGGAAATGCAGCCCTTGGCAAGTTTTTATTAGGCCCCTTTTTCAGTTCCTGGATCTGACTCCCGGATCCAGTTCCTACCCTCAAGCATTGAAAATATGAACTAGGGCTTAAGAAGCAGATACCAGGGTATGCCCACAAGGATAGAGGAGAGATCCATGATCTGGACCCTCCTCCTTCTGTGCACCCCTTCAGTACCTCCGCCAGCCCTTGGAGCTTGTGCTAATTTTCAAAATGACCCTTTGGAGGGAAAAGGTTCCCCTACCCCCAATCCTGCTCTACGTGCTTAGAGCCAGATAGAACAAGATTCGTGTTAGCCCAGCAGGTACCCTGAATCAGGACACTGGCAATATTTCTCTGGTTTCCTCTTTCCATCTCCACAGACTTGCAGAGTACACCAGTGCAACTGGGAGCAGACTCTGACTCGATGTTTCACAACTTTTGATTTAGGGGGGAAATAGTTGTTCCTGCTTCGAGCCAGGTTTGTGACAGATGTCGCTTTAAAAATCGATCTTTCCCTTCCTGCTGATTGTTATCGATAAACTGCTGTGATGTGAGGGAGGAGACATTCAAGGCTTCCTGAATAAGAGGCTGGAAACAACCATCACAATTAAATCAAAAGCACAGACACGGTGTTGAGTATTTAAAGTGGCACTTCAAACCACAACAAAACTGAATGAGAAAACAAGGGTTTCCTTCATCTTGTTTTAGGGATGCCTTTAAAACCTAAACACCATTTCCCCCCCCTTTTTTAAATGAAAATTAAAAAATCCCTAATTGTCGCTTGTAAATTGCAGTGCCACCCTCCAGGTTTTCAGCAATAATGTGGTTTTCTTATTGAGGTAAACGGCATGAAACGTATCCATTCAGAAACAGGACTGTTGCCTTTTAAATCAGCATGAGACTGTTGCGACTGTCATTCAATTAAACACATAATCAAGTCCCTTTGTTTACTTTTTTAAAGAGGTGCAGAATGGAGCAACGATGATTCTAACAGCAAGGTTTAGAGATGCGTTGACATTCCCAGTAGCTAAACTCCATAAAACTCAAGATTTGGGATTGTGGGTGTGGGTTTTCTTGTTCAGCGTTTTCTGATGCTTGATTTGTGTTGACGGCAATGGAGGTCAGTGGTAGTTTAACGCTACCATAGGGGTGATAACGTATAATTAGGATGAGCTCCATAGCTCACTTGCTTTGATAAAGAACCTTTTGTGAGCTCTCTCTCATGCATTTATATTCTTGTACAAGTTACCGCAACACTTTAGGATGAAAAATGAGAAGCAATGAAAAGCCAGGAAATCGGAAACTTAAAGGACCAATTCCCCTCTTTCTTACACCCGTAGATCTTTGCTTGGTGGTAACGTGAAATGGGAATATTTGGGTGGGTTCCCCTAAGGTGTAACACTATTGACATATTTGGAGTTATTGAGGGCAGAATAAGGGGTGGGACTTATTGGGTGATGGGGGTGAGGCTTGACCCTCTTCAAAATGTTAAGTATGGAGGTCCATGACATGTAAGTCAAAATGGTAACAGTTGTTGTGGGCATCAGATCCCTAGTTCTGTCATCCTCTCTCTTGCTGGCTCCTGTTCATAGGCCTACGATTTTTGTCATGAATGAAGACTGATCTTTTTTATCTGACCAACTTCCATTGGTGAAAGCATGCAACTTTTTGGGCTGCCTGCAGCCCTTCAACAACAGACAGGTAAAGAGTCAGAATTCTAGACTGAGCAATGCAAGACAGGTGTGTGTATATGATATGAAAGCAATCCCATGTTGCAATTGGTTTTAATTCTTTTAACTTCATTAAAAGAAGTTGGTCTAATTAAAAATATACTCTGAAGTACTTTGTCTCCATCTGGAATAAACACAGCAGTCATGCACTCTCTCTAGTCTATTGTTTGGTCATGGAAATATTTTGTAAATTTCATGGTAGAGAGGCAGGAAAAACAAGTAATGGAAAAGTCACCAAATAACGTCGTTTTTTGCTTCATCAACATACACCAGAGTGTTTCAGAAGTCACTGCCTTTTTGATCAAAGCTAACTTGTGAACAACAATTAAAATAAATACTATGAAGATTATGGTTTTGTTTCAGACTTTAACTGTTACTGGAGAGCACTAGTTGCATATGCAGTTTTCCCTGCTTCAAATCATGATGTATAACACAGAAGTCATCAAATGCGATTCCATGTCTGTCATTTCAAAAGAAGACAAGAGAAGGCTTTCCTGTAGCTTGCCGTGTGACAGACAAGTACCCATTAGCTAGCTTTTCAAAGCAATTCATGAAAACTTGTAAAATTGCAGAATTCATGTGAATTTGAAGGTTTCCATGGCCTCCAGACAAAAAACGTAGCTCTGGTTTTGTGTCCCCCTTCGTCTGCAGCTCAGGCGAGAAGACAGTATGTGTCAGTCTGCTGTCTTTCCAGCTGAGCGGCCACCACTTAAGAGCTGTGGTTTTACGCACCAGACTTCCACAGTGTCAATGCTCAGATTATTATAATATTTATATAGCACCAGCAATGTTTCCGACGCTGTACACCAGATGGAGCAAGGGAATTGTGTGCAGACGAGGGTGGTGGCGGAGGAAGAGCAAAGCTAGGCAGATGGACACACATGCTGACTGATCCTCAGTACAGGAGCATCCCTTGCATGGGGACCTCTACACTGCAACACAGGGTGCTAACAATTAACAAACATACCGGTGGCCCACTTAGGTTTCCTTGAACCCTTGGCCACCATCACGTTTGTTGGGGGCAATCCAGATGTGTCCGCCCCCCGACCTCTGAGATCACAGCCTAGTCTAGCCGCCAACACACCTGGGAAATGGCCTGCCCAACCGGGCCCAAGCAGGCTATCATGTGTGCTAGCCTGCTGTTCCCAGACCAGCCTGGAGTGGCCACTATGCTGCCTGTCATGAGGGCACAGAAGCCCCAGTGAATAAGATGTCAGCCTGAGTCTGCTGGGTTATGCCTGGGCTTTGGTGGCTCAGTTGATGTTTTGGGGAGGGCCTGTGTACTACTCTTTCACTGTCTAGGCTGGATCCAAACTGGTAAGCTAGAGGTGCAAAGCTTTTCATGCAAAGCCCTTATTAACACGTATGCATAACTCCCGACATTTCAATAGGCCAAAGAGGGAAATAAGCCCCACTCACCTCAGCCAACAAGCCCTGCCTCTCATTCACAAGCATGTGTACACTCACACTCTCATCCTCACCCACTCATGCACACTCGCAGACAGTCACATATTAGGCAGGGAGGAGGCAGCTCCGGCAGGGGGTGGTCCAGCTGAGGCAGCCCGGCTGCATCTGCACACCGGCATGCTAGCGGCGCAGTCACATGAGGGCCCTGGCCGTAGCCACCAGAACGGTCCGACAGCTGCCTCTAAAAGTGGGCCACTAGCTGCCATTTTGCAGGATTTTACCACAGTCCCTAAGGCAGAATTAAGGCAAAGAAAGGTTTTGATACATTTTAAGTCAGCTCCTGTCCTTCTGTGTAGTGTGCAGCTTAAGGCAGAACTAGTGGGATGTATGCATGTGGCTTAACGTAGGTTGTTGCTGCGTGCAGGAAAGGTTCGAACACTTGCATGCCGTCACCCACGGCTACCAACTTCACTTTCTTGGCTCCTGTTCCTCTCCTATTTGATGCTAACCCAGCATCCACACTCCCCATCCACTGGGGCCCATCAAGAGAATTCTTGTTATGACCGTCTTGTCCGGCAACCGATTCTATAAGCCGCACACTACACAGAAGGAAAGACGCTGACTAAAAATGTATCAAAACCTTTCTTTGCCTTAACAGCGGTGGTTGGGGAGGCTAAGCCCTAACTGCTGCTCAGGTGGTAGAGACCAATATTGTTTGAGTGTAATTGCTTGCTGAATTATTTAGCTGAACAGCTACCTTTGCTAGCAACAAGCATAAATAGCTTAGCTGTAATTGTCTCAGCTGGGACAATTACAAGTTAGTTGAGCCCAGGGGCTGAACAATGCTTCTCAGGTTATTTCTTACAGGGATTTACAGAGATTTTGTGAATGAAAGCATCATGCAGCAAAAAGGTCCACGACGGACATTTCTTAACTGGCAGGGTCTCTCGCCTGTAGTCAGGCATATGGGCACCAAAATGGGAATGCAAGAGAGTGGCTCCTGCCTGGCCCTGCAGCTTCCAGGCATCTTGACATGCAGAAAAGGGGTGTTGGACTTGCCACATTAGTAAGAGGCAGGGCCCCTCCATCCCGGCTCCTTCTGAGGTGACCACACCCCTTTTCTGAGCAGCAGGACATTCAAGAAAGGGGAAGAGCAAAACAGCTCTTCCACCTTCCCCCCATCCCTGGAGCAAGGCCTTGACAGCCTGGTTTTCAGCCTTAATCAAGCTGACAAGTTTTATACTCTCTCCATTGCTTGCTGGTCAGCTGGATCAGCCTTAGCAAAGGGGATGGGGCAAAGGCCTCTGGGACAGGGGGCAGCCCTGCAGAAGCACCAACCTCAGAGGCTAAGAATTGTCCTCAGGGGCGGTAGCAACACTCGTACTCCTCAACCCGCAGCGGTGGAGCTCTGCCGCTCCTGCTGTCCCCTGTCGTAGGCCCAAGAAGCCTCGCCAGCAGTGGGGGCAAGTCCCAGACAGGCACTTTAGAGGAGGAAAGGAGGACATTGCTCCTACTCCTAAAGACAGCTCTTACCCCTTGAGGCAGGCACTCCTGTGTGGCTTCCCCCACACGATGGTCCAGGGGAAAGGGGGTGGAGAAAACAGCATTTTATTGGACTAACTCTGGTTGGAAAGCATGAGTCAGCTTTCAAGCTACACTGGCAGACCGGTTCTGAAGAGATCTCGGAAGCCTGAAAGCTTGTGCACACCAAGGGAAACCGATCCAGTAGGAGACAATGGGTGATTTTACACACACATTTCTCCTGCGTGTTTGCTGTTACATCCAGATTACTCACCCAGAACTTAAACATCTGGCCCTTTGAACTTCTGCATAGAACTTTTTTGTGTGTGTAAAAAGTTGTCTTGGTAAACTGCTTCACTCCAGGCAGCTGTGGTCATTTGGTTTCCATGGCAGCCTCTCACATCTACAGCTGCGGCTACTTTAGGCTCTCTCAAGGTAGTGCTTGTGTGAAGAATGCATCCAGGAACTGCCTCGGGGCTGTGTGTGTGTGCGCATGTAAGAATGCACCCGGAACTTACTTGTGGACTTGTAAACCCGGAAGATTGAAAGACCAGAACTTTAAGTTGTGTGTAAAAATGCCCATTATCTGTGCTGCTTTGTCTCTTCTCTCTGTTATTTGCTGGCACAGACGCTAAGAGCAGAAGCTGCAGCTGCATGTAATTACAGGTGCAAGACTGCCCCCAGGGCTATATTTCTGGATCAATCTCTTACTCCATTGTACATTTCCTGAGGGATCTTGACCAAGTCACATAGGTCACTTTCCTACTTATTTGGCTGTGGGTAGGGCAGCCTTGGGCTGTAGAGTTTATCGGGATCAGGGCACCAATGAACCACACCATTCCAACTACTTTCCACCACCAAGTGTATGTCTACCTGTTTACAGTGCAACAGTCCAGACATACCAATATCAAAATATACAATCCAAATATCCTCTCGCTAGGATGCTGCAGCAAGCCAGTCTCAAGACATCCAGGCCATTCCCTCACCAGACTCTTCCTAGACAGTACCTTAGCCAGCTACTGAGCTCCTTCTCCAGACACAGACTGACCTTACTACAGAGTCTCCTGCACTTATATCCCCAGGAGGGGTGTGGCCTGCTGAGGCAGCCAACTCCCTTAAACGAACAGTCAACCCCAGGTACTCAGGCGGGCTGCACCGTCACCAGGACTTACTCAGGTCCTAATCCTACCGCACTTAGGGCCAACTGTAGCTTTGGCCTTTTTCCAATTCCTGGGTCTGGTCTGTAGGCACTGAAGGAGTGTGCTCAAGAGGAAGGGAGTAGAGAGGAGGTCATACCCTTGTGAATAGAGGATGGATCTGTGGGTCAGATCCATAATGTCTTCCCCTTCCTTCCGCAATCCTCAGGTTCCCATTCCTCAACTCTTATCTAGCCCATGGAACTTGGACTCATCTTGAAAATGGCCCCCTAGGGGGAAAGGTTCCCTACCCCTGTTACAGATCTTCACAAAGGAGACTCCTGGGGCAACTGCTCCCTGTTCCAGCTCTCCTCAAAACAAGCCTGCCCATAAGGCTTTCCAAATACAGAGTAAGTTCCATTCCCTGCCCCAAGCAGCTCCCAGTCCTTGAGACGCTTGGAGATGATACAGTGAGGAGTCAGAGAGAATCTAGTAAACACTCCAAAAGTAACATGGAATTAAAGAATGAAAACCTGGCCCTGACAGCAGAAACAGAGTAGAGTGGGGTGGTGGGAGCAGGGGATGTGAAATGAAAACTGAAATTGAGGCAGGAGCAGGGCAGGGGTGCCGCTACCATAGAGACCCTGGGAGATCCCTTGGCAAGCGACCTGAATGCCGCTAGGAAATTTTCAGAGTGGGTGGAGGAGGGATTATGCCCCCTCCTACTCTGAAAATGTCCTAGCAGTGCTCAGGCTGCTCACCAAGGGCCCTACCAAGAAACAAGTTTTCAGAGTAGGCAGGAGAGGAGTGCTGACCCCACCCACTCTGAAAACCTCCTTCTTAGCAGGGTTGGTGTAATTTGCCGAGGTGGAGCAGTGCCGCCGCCTACATGAAAAAGTCACGATCCCACAGATCCCATCCTCAGCCCTAGACGCTCACACCCCGTTGCCCTTACGGGGTCCATAATTAGGACATGAACGCAGACCCGCCACAGCCTTGCAAGGGTCTGTACAGAAGCAAAAAAGTGAAGTGGGGACATTGAACTTCTGGTTCATTTTACTGCCTTCTTAAATTTGACACTCTAGACTTCAGCCTACCCTGCCAACGCTGGACGTGGGCCTCTGGCTGCTAACTAACCTTAGTGAAATACTGGGTAGCGCTGAATGAGAGTCCCTTTGGATTCTCATGAGATATCGTACTAGAATTTGTGCCGGGGGCCAAGGTCTCGTTGAGATCTCTGCCCCAGTGCAAAATAACCATCCCTTTTTAGGGAAGGTTACTGAGCAGGCATTGGCTCAGCAGCTCCAGGCACATCTGGACGGCGTCGGTTTTCTAGACCCGTCGCAGTCTGGTTTTCATCTGGCTTCTGGCACAGACTGTACTTGTGGCTTCGGTCAACAATCCGCGCCTAGAATTGGACAGGGGAAACTCTACCCTGCTGATTCGGTTAGATCTTTCAGCGGCATTTGATACCGTTGACCATGAGGTGTTGGTGACTCGCCTGCATGATCTGGCCGGGGTGAGCGGGACCGTTCTTTCCGAGATGGGAGAGTCTAGCGGGTGGTGCTTGGGAACTGTTCATCGTCTCCCCCCCGGGGTCTCTTATGTGGAGTGCCACAGGGTTCTAGTCTGCCCCCCCCCCTCCTGTTCAGCGTCTATATGCAGCCGCTGGGTGAGATCGTGAGGGAATTTGAGGTGCGGTGCCATCAATACGCTGATGACACTCAGCTTTACCTCTTGTTTTCATCTGACCAAGGCCCGGCAGTCTGAGTGCTTTCCCAGTGTCTGGCAGCTGTGGGGGGACTGGATGAGGGCGAGTCGATTGAAGCGGAATCCTGACAAGATGGAGGTGATGCTGGTTGGTGGGGCCGGTGACCTGGGTGGGGTGAGGACGCCCATCACAGATGGGATTCACCCTCCTCTGGTTTCTCAGGTCCGGAGTCTGGGGGTGCTCCTAGATCCACGGTAGTGCTTGGATACCCAGGTGGCGGCCGTGGCTGGGGGGCACCTTCCACCAATTACATCTGGTTAGAAGGCTCCAGCCCTTTATTTCTAATTCTGACCTTGCCACCATCATCCATGCTTCCATTACCTTGAGACTAGACTATTGTAATGCGCTCTATGTGGAACTGCCCTTGGCGATGGTCTGGAGGCTGCAGCTAGTGAAGAATGTGGCGGCCCATCTCCTTACCGGGACGGGCTGGTGTGAGCATATGACTCCAGTTCTGCATGCACTGCACTGGCTGCCAATAGTCTTCTGGGCCGATTCAAGGTGCTGGTCTTAACCTTTAACGCCCTACACGGTCTGGGTCCCACTTATCTAAAGGGCCACCTCATTCCCTGGGCCCTAAGCCGGCCTCTGCGATCTGCCAGGAGCGCTCTCCTTGAGTTCCCGCATTGTCGACAAAAGGCCTCTATGAGGAGGGCGTTGTCGGTGGCTGTGCCGCCACTGTGGAATTCCTTCCCAGAGGAGACCGGCCTTTGCTTGGATCTGCTCACCTGCCAGTGGCTGGGTAAGACCTTCTTGTTCCACCAGACATTTGGAGAAAGAGATGGGGAGGGTCTGTGGGGGTGTGGGTTGGGAGGAGATGGGTTCTTTTACTTGCATTTTACTATAATAATGTTATATTGATGTTTGTATTGTGAGCTGCCCTGAGCTGCCTGAGGCCGTTTATAGACGAGACAAAAAAGGCAGCTGATCCTTTGATCAGCCGCCTTTATTTGTGCTTGTCTATCTGTTCCGGCTGCATCTTATCCCGCGTCGGAGGGGGCAGGCGATCCTGCCCCCTCCAACGCGGATCCCTGAAGTGCCGGCTTAACGCTGCACTTCCGGGTTCCCTGGGCTTGTGCGCATGCGCAGAAGGGCGCGCATGCGCACAAAGACTCTCTGCCGTGTCTGAACAGCAGACACGGTAGAGAGAGGAAGGCGGGGGACAGATGCCGGCGCTGGATGATCCCGCTTGTCAGCGGGATTGTCTATCAATGCCCTGAGGCAGGAGGGATGGGGTATCAAGAACATTAAATAATAATAATTAAAAAAAACCAAAGAACTATGCATGCACAAAATGGCCACCGGGGCCATTCTCTACACGTGCAGCCCTTTTCCAAAATGGTGCCAGCAGCATCCCCACCATTCTGTGCATGCATGTGGCCATTTTGTGAATGTGCAGACCGGCTGCCCTTTTCAAAAATGGCGGCAATACTGCCTCTGCCATTTTGGAAGAGGGCTGCGCATACACAGAATGGCCCTGGCACAGAGTTGCCAGAGATGCACATTTTTAGAGGGCACTTATGACAAATACAGATTGCTGGGCTGCATTGGAGGCAACAATTTTGCAAATACGCCGTTCTTTTGGGGGGGGGGTTCCCCCTCATGTTTCTCAACACTGCTGATTCTCAGCTTGTTCTTGTTTGTCAGATTGAGCTGAGAACCGTGATTTTTGTCGAGAAACATGAGAATCGCATTATCGAGTTTCAGCCCAACTGACTTAGATATGCCTTCCCCCTAGCCCTAAGCGAATTGTACCCAGCTCTCTCGTGTCCCAGGCTGGTTCCCTAACCATCCCACCACCCTTCTCCCCTGCTGGCCCTCATGCAAGTGTGACATCATGATGCTCCGCAGCAGGTGGTGGGGCCATGTTAGAAAGGAGGTTGGAGGACAGGACTGTCACATCCCTTTTTGACATAACCCCGCCCCTTAGGGAGCACTGTGACATCATGTAGGGCTGCAGGAGGTGGGGCTATATAAAGGGCAGGGCAAAAGGACTGTCACACTAGGCCCCAGGATGGGCTATTTCTGCTCCTGTGACCTTCAGCTTCTGGAGTGATTGCTTCCCTGCAGGGCCCTCATCTCACCTACTGGGGCAGGGAAACAGGGCCCTGCAGGAAGGGCTTAAAGAAGAGGGGCGACGGAGGGTGGGGCTATGGGGGGGCCCATATTTCATTGTCACCCTAGGCCCCGCAAATTCTAACGCTGGCCCTGTGGGCAGCCCTAGCCAACGTGGAGAAATAGGGGCTCCCCACTGAGTCTGGAGGCTCTGGGTCCGGAGGGGCAACAACTAAAAGAGGGGCAGGCTTCCCTGCATTTTCCTGCCTAGCAAATAGCAGGATCTGCCCATCCGACACATTGCTTCTCCCTCATGGGAGACCCAGGGAATACTAAAAGCCCTAGCTGTTCCCAACACATTCTCTCCTTTGATGCAGTCTCTCAGGCTGGGCCGAGGCCTTGAGGTCACCAAGCAATGGCAAACCACCAATCCTCTCTGCTGAGCCGTGCAGCGGATGAGAGGCAAACGGCCGCTGGGTTCTGCTGTACAGGAACACTGCCCTCCGCCTTCCTGACGAGCCACCTTTCAGAGGGACTGGGAAGAAGGGGGGGGGAGTCGAGGCTAATTTACAGAGAAACATAAATACTATACTGAATCCATGCTGCAGGGCGCAAGGGATTATCGCGAGGCACATCTCCTCCAGCTAATCAAAAACTCTTCTCGGATGATGAGTCCGGCAGACCCTCGCTAATCCAGACTTCGCTAGCTCCCTGCACGCCAGTGCTCCCTGCCTCTCGGAAAATCGGCTGCAGGGAGCTGGAGCACACTTTGATGCCACAAAGACTTGGTGGTTTTGCAACACATTTGTACACCCCTCAGTCCTCTAGCTTAACCATGGCCAGGGTGCTTGCTGATCTAGCTCACTGGTTCTCAAGCTTGTCTGTGGCAGCTGAGGCTCTGTCCTCACCCCAAACCCATACATCTCCCTCTCCCCGTTCTCAGCCTCCTATTGCTTCCCCTTTCTCTTCACCTTGCTCTCCACCCACCCTTGGAACCCCATTATTTTTGGAGATTCTCCCAGCTAAGTGAAAGTGTGGAGCTAGGTGTCTGCAAACTGGGATCCATATTGAGCCTTCACCCCCCAATACCTTCCACACACACCCTGGAGTGTCCACCCTCCAGTTTGAGAAACTACGATCTAGCTCCCTTCACGGCATAACTCTTTGCCCTCTAACTGAAAACCCTCTCCACCTAGTGTCCTATTTGCTCCTCCCTTACATCTCCAGAGTTGGGAGGCTGTGCTGTGCACTCTCTCCTCCTAAACTCCCCTTCTCCCCTAAGCTACGCACATGCACCTGCAACTTCTCAACTTATGAATGTATCCCTGTCCCTCTCTGTCTTCCCCTCTCCCTTGTCTCCCCTTCCTGGTCTTTCCTAGATTGTAAGCCCCTTGGGGCAGGGACCAATTTCTAATTATGACTGTAACATGCCAGGTACTGTGCATTGCTGGTGTCATATAAATGCTTAATTCCATAATCAAAAAACCTCCGGTTTACAAGAAGAGTTAAGACTCTTGCAAATTCGACCATGCACTAAAAAGCATGGAAATTGCAAGTTAAGGCTCCCACTGTAACTTCTGTGCCATGTTAGCAGTAAAGACATTGTACAGTCTCACATATTGTGCTCATTTACAACTTAGGCTCCATGCACCCACACTTTGCCTTTGTCTTTCAGCCCCAATGCTCTTCCTTTTTGCAGGTTGGGGACAACACGGAAGCTGGAGACAGGAGGGCAACCTGGCCCTTCATCCCCTCCGTTTCCTCTTTAAGAAAGAGAGAACTTGGGAGTTCTGGCCCCCACTCCTTCTCCCCATCTAAGCGACTTGGTCCCAGCCCTGTAACAGAGAACTCAGGACTCCTGGCTTCCAGCCTCTCCACCCCACTCTAATCCAGTAGGCTGCACTCCCTTCACAGGCAACTAATAGTCCTGGTTCCGAGCCTGTTCTCCTCTCCCCTGCTCTCAACCTTGTAACAGACAACCCAGGAGTCCTGGGTCCAAGTCGCCCCTCTAACCCTGTAGCCCCCACTCCCCCTCAAAGAGAACTCAAAGGTCCTGGGAAATACAATGTTTGTATTTGTCATATGAACGGGTGGTAGCTCAGCAGCTGCAGGAGCATCTGGACCAGATTAATTTTCTAGATCCCTCGCAGTCTGGCTTTCGTCCGGGTTATGGCACTGAGACTGTGCTTGTGGCCTTGGTCGACGATCGCTCCCGTGAGTTGGACCAGGGTTGTTCGACCCTGATGATGATGTTAGATCTCCCGGCTGCGTTTGATACCGTTGATCATGAGTTGCTGGTGACTCGGCTGTGGGACCAGGCAAGGATTGGCGGGAACGTTATTGAACGGTTCCCAGGGGCAGCTGGTGGGTTTTGATGTTGGAGGGGCACTGGGGTAGTAAGGCCGGGCCGGCGGGCCTAGGGGCGGAGCCTAGCCTAGGGGCAGAGCCAGGGATATGGTAGGCGGAGCCAGGGATACGGTAGGCGGAGCCAGGGCATAACCCAGCCAGAAGCAAGGAGTTCCCAGGGTTAACACTGGATGGACATTACATTATTTAATCCAGCAATTTCAGTTAGGCAGATTATATTCACCTCCTCTGCCAGATTTAAAAGCAGGCAGATCACCAGACTAACAGTTACATCTCACAATTTCAAAACCTCAGTTTTATCACAAACAGAACATTTCTAGGATTTCGAACACCCATAAGATCAGCAGACTAACCGTTACATCTCACGATTTCAAAACCTCAATTGAATCATGGGGCATTAAATACTAATTCCCCCTCACCCTCTGCTGCGTGTGTTTTGGGGGGGGGATTAGTATTTAACACTCCACATCATCAACTGAACAAAACCCATATAAAAACCAGAAAACCACACATAAACAAACCAAACCATTCCCACAAGCCCCCAAAGGCATCCCCGGCAGCCAAACACCTGTGCAAGCACACAGGCTTTTT
>QEPC01004899.1:1881837-1912609 GCA_003113815.1 Sphenodon punctatus
GGTGATGGGGAGGGCAGTGGATGTGGCGGTTCCCGTCATTGATCGGATCCTCCGCCTTCTGGTATCCGTAGTCTGGGCGTGCTCCTCGATCCGCAGCTCCGCCTGGATTCCCAGGTGGGGACTGTGGCGAGGAATGCGTTTTGCCAATTACATCTTGTGCGATGGCGTTGGCCGTATGTTTCAGATAGTGACCTGGCCACCATTATCCATGCTTTCACTACCTCGAGATTGGACTATTGTAACGCGCTCTACTACATGGGGCTACCTATGGTGACGGTCCGGAAACTGCAGCTAGTGCAGAATGCAGCGGCTCGTCTCCTTATGGGGACAGGTCGCCGTGAGCACATTACACCGGAGGCTTTGCATTGGCTGCCTATAGTCTTCTGGGCCCAATTCAAGGTATTGGTTTTGACCTATAAAGCCCTGTATGGCCTTGGACCGACTTACCTGCGGGACCGCCTTGCTCTCCATGCTCTGGAGTGGCCTCTGCAGCCCACTGGGAGCGAGCTTCTCAAAGTTCCCCGTGTGGCCCAGGGGGCCACTATGAAGAAGGCGTTCTCAGTGGCCACACCTAGGCTGTGGAACTTCATCTTGGTGGAGGCCCAGGTGGCCCCGGATCTCCCCTCCTTCCGTCATATGTGTAAAACCTGGCTCTCACCTTTAGCGAGGGAGCTGGGGTGTAGGGTGGGACAGGGGGCTGGGAGAGGAGTGGTGGTTCTGTGCCTTCTCTTTTTATTGTATTGTTTTTACTGATTTTATGTGTTTTAACGTTGTAACCCACCCCTGGCTGCTTGGAGCAGGAGGGGCTGGGTAGCAAATGGTTTTACAAATAAATAAATAAAGGCCCAGCCATTTCATCCTTCTCTTAGCAATTTAACACGACATCCTAGGCTGCTTTTTGGCACATCTTACTTCCTCATTCATCGTATTATAAATGGCCACAATCATCCACACCTTCATTACCTCAAGGCTAGTTTACTGCAATGAACTCTACATGGGGCTGCCCTTGATGACTGTTTGGAAGCTACAGCTGATGCAGAACGGTGCAGCCCAGCTCCTTTTGGGGACAGGTCATCATGAGCACATTACACCTGTGCTTTACAGTCCGCACTGGTTTCCTGTAGCTTTCCAGACACAATTCAAGGTACTGGTTTTGACCTTTAAAGCCCTAAACAGCCTGGGCCCCACATATGTGAAAGACCACCTTTCTTACCATGCTCCGCTGCGTCCCCTGCAGTCAGCCGGAAGCGCTCTCCTGCGGGTACCACCTGCCACTGCCAATCTTGCTCATACGACAACAGGCCACAGAGAGGCGTTCTCGGTTGCTGCCCCAATATTGCGGAGCTCCCTCCCCCGGAGGTCTGTCAGAGCCTGAGCATATTCTGGAGGCAGCGTAAAACCTTTCTTTTTGAGAAGCATTCGGCAAGTGGGCAAAGGGGTTGGGGGCGAAGAGAGATTTAAAGGGATTTTAATGTATTTTGAATATTATAAGCCACCCTGAGCCCCAGGAGAAGGGCAGGGTAGACATTTAAATAAATAAATAATCTTGCCAATTAACATAACATATTTTTCTCCAGAATTTAATTTCTGAATTGACTTGGCCAAGTCTTCTTCTATGATCTACCAGAGGTAAAATGTAGTTGCCATGTTGGTCCCAAGTGACAGAGAGACAAAGTGGTTCGAATGATATCTGTTATTGGACCAACTGTTGGTGGTGGAAATAAGCAGACTTTTGGGGCACACAGGGCCCTTCCTCAGTCAGTAGAAATATATAAAATGAGCAAATGTAGGGCAGGTCTATGTTTTTGGTGTCAAATGAAGTTATTTATTTTAGTTCCCAGACCCGTCTTCTGAGGGTGTTGTGTATGTTTCCCTTGAGGATGAGGACGGAGAGGTCTCGGATATGGAGTGGTTGTGCTGGGGAAAGTGATTGCCCAGTGTAGTCAGTGGCTTTGTTTATAACTGTGTGCCTATGTGAGTTCGTGCGTTGATGTTCTACCTTCATGCATCGCATTTCTGAGCCATAAATTAAAGTGGATATTGCACAGCTATTATAGATCTTCATTTTGTTAACTAAACTGATCTCATCACTATGCCATGTCTTACACATTAGCGAGAACACCCCGATAAATGACGTGTAAGCAGAGACGTGAGCCAAATGCGGGTCTGCGATTCGCGGATTTCCCACAGAATCCCCCTCCTTCACACAGAATCTCCTGCTCCGCTTCTCCCAGAATTTCCAGCCTGCACTGGGGAGATGTGGAGCAAGAGATTCCACGGGGGGTGGGAGGGGATAAAGAAATCATCAGGGCTTCCCCTCCCCCTGAGGCTGTGTTGGGTGGGAGGGGCTGCCAGGGCAAAAGAACAGACCTAGCAGTGGTGGCGGCAGCAGCAGCAGCTTTTTTGACGCTCTTCATCTGCTCCTTCTGGCGGCTTTCTGGCCCCCTCCCAACAGGGTCTCCCAGAGCACCGCAGCCAGATGACGTCATCCGGCTGCATCGCTCTGGGAGACCCCGTTGGGAGGGGCCAGGAAGCAGCCAGAAGGAGCAGCTGAAGAGCACTGAGGAGCTGCTGCTGCTAGGTCTGTTTAATTCATTTGCCAGACTGTGAAGGATGGGGGTGGGTGGGGTGGGGGGAGGCAAGCCCTGGCAGCCCCTCCCAGCCAACGAAGCCTGGGGGGAGGGGAAGCTGGCCCTGAGCTGCATCTGGGAGGCTGGGGAGCCCACACGGTGAGGCGCAGAATTGGGCCCCGAGCCTCCAAGACACCCGCAGTCACAGGGGGGACTGGCACTATCCCCACATCTCAGCCCCCCTTCCCACTCATAAATCAAGATAGGAACCGTGGTCCGCAAACAATAGTATATGGTGGCTGCCCCATCACTTACGGTTAAAACCGCTTCCCCCAAATCCAGCAGCCTAAACGTAGCATGTGGCAGCTGCCACAGGCAGTCACTTACACGCCAAGGGGTTGTTGTGATGGGTAAAGGGGCAGGGCTGCCCAAGATGTACACAGCAATCAGCCTGGCCTCCCAGCCACTCCAGCTGCAGCAGCAATAGTACAGGTGAGGCTTCCCCTTCACCTGGGGTATCAAAGCAAGCAAATTCATTGGATGTATTCGCTGCATATATTTGTTTCAGTGCTGGTTTTGACTTACAAAGCCCAAAATGGCTTGGGCCCCAAATATCCAGAAGACCGACCCATCCCCCATGTCCCAACGCAGCCTCCGAGGTCAGCTGGGCTTGCCCTCTTGCAGGTACCATCTGTTTGCCTGTTTCCACAACAAGGGCAAGCAGAGAAATATTCTCTGGGCTGCCCCGCAATTGTGGAACTCCCCTTGGAGATTCATCTAAGTCCAAGACTGCTCATCTTCCAGAAGCAATGCAAAGCCATTTTGTTTGGCCAGGCATTTGGCAGGCAGAGATAGAGCTGGGTAGGAGAGTTTAGGAGACTGGGGTGGGGATTTTAAAAGGCTATTCTTTACACGCGTGTACATTTTTTATATAAGTTGTAAAGCATCCCTGAACCTTAAGGGAAGGGTGGGGTATAAATATGAGTAAAGCGTAAGCCGTAGGCAGGGACCACATCTATCTTACTGTTCTGTAAAGCGCCAGGTACACTGCTGGCGCTATACAAATGCTAATAAAATAATATTAATAATTAATAATAAAATAAAACCAAACATGGTTTCTAAACAGGACTGGTCAGACCTCAGCTGGAGTATTATGTTCAGTCTGGGACACTGCATTTGAAGGAGGACATTGACAAACTAGAGCAGGTTCAGAGAAGGCAAAAGAAATGACAAACGATCTGGAAAGCAAGTCTTACGAGGCAAGGCTGAAGGAATTGGGTATGTTTAGCCGAGCGAAGAGAAGAATAAAGGGGAGACTTGAGAGCAGCCTTCAAATATCTAAAAGTCAAAAGGTCCTCAATTCAATCCCCCCTGTTGACTACCCAACCGGCGGGGTGCCAAGTTGCAAGTGGTGGCCCATAGGACAGGGGTCTGCAAGAGCACGACAGCAGGGTAGCTGGTGGCCCCAGGCAGCCAAGGCCAACCCTACAGACGGTGGGTTCTAGGGCAGGATGGGAAGGGGGACAGGGATTCTGCACAACTGGCCGCGGTAGTGACACGGTGCTCCCTTTCCTCCTCCTGAAAGCCTCAGCCAGAGCCACAGGAGTGTCATGGCAGGGAGGGAACGGCACAGAACCCCTAGGATTCTAGCTGGGGCTTAGCGGCATTTCTAGGATGGAGGAGGCAGTGTGATGCTACTACAGCTGCCAGCTGTGTGGGGCCCTGCTTTTGGGGGGGCGGGGTTCGCCCACCTTCCTTGCACAGGACATTTTGCAGGGTCCAGGAAAGACACTCTTCCTGCCCTTGCTTAGGGGCCTGCCCTGTAGGCAGCACGGAACCTTTAGCGCCCCTACTCCTTCCAGCAGGGCCCTCCGGAAAGTCCCACACTAAGAGCCCACGGGTGGGGGGAGGGACCATCAGAATTGCATCTGGTCAGTACAGGTGTCCCTCCCTACCCCCGAGTCCAGCCCTGCCCTGCATATTTTGCTCCCCAATTCAAACAGAGCGCATGCCAAGCACGTGCACCTGGGACCTCGCATCTTCGTGAATGTTAAAACCCCTTGTCTCTATCTCTGTTCCCCTTCCTTCGTCTCCCTCCCCCACCGCCCCTTCTCTCAGATTGTAAACCCTTGGGCAGGGACCGTGTCTATTCAATTACTTTGTAAAGTGCCAGGTACATTGCTGGCGCTATATAAATGCTTGCTAATAATAAACAGAACACTCTCCCGGAAGCAAAGATCCGGGCTGGCCGGCCACCTGCACTCCAGTACCCTGGTTCAGCATCAGAGCCCAGAGCGTATGCATGGTAATACTAGCTAGTTATCACGGGAACCTTCATCTTCCCACTTTTCTCAGCCACCTCAGTGTTTATCTGGAACACACCAAAATCTCACAAGATACACATCCGATTAATGGGCCAAGCCTCCTACAGCTTCTCAGCTTCACGAAAGTATCTCTGTCTCTCCCGTCCTGGTCTATCCTAGATTGTAAGCCCCTTGGGGCAGGGACCTGTAAGCCTCTAATCACAACTGGTCCTACAACCGAAGAGTTCTGTATAAATCATACAATCGGAAGGCACCTCACAGGCAGGGCCGGCCTTACCACAGGGCAGCCCAGGGCAGCCGCTCTGGACCTCACTATTTTCTTGACTTTGGGGGACCCGCAGTGGCCCCCATATTCCATCAGGGCAGGGTGTGGTGTCCTAACTACCTCTGAGAGCGGCCTCCAACACGACCTGAGAGAGTGCAGCCACCAGGGCCCTGCCCCTGCCTGGGCCCCCAGCCCTGCTCACAGGTCATCTAGTCCCTAGGTTCTCAAACTGTGGGTGAAGGGGGGAGGTACCAAGAGTATTTGGGGGTGGAGGGCAAGGACCCCCAGCTGTCAAACACTTGACTTCATAGTCTCACTAAGCTAAGGGTCGTCTCCAAAATAATGGGGTGGCAATGAGGGAGAGAGGGGAAGCAACAGAAGGGAGTAAAGGGTGTGTATGGGATGGGGAGTAGGATGGCCATACCTCCCCTTTAAAAGAGCACGCTTATGAAAATACATGTTGCAGGCCTGCATTGGTTCCAGTGTAGCCCTGCACCATGTATTTTTCATAAGCGTCCTATTTTAAAGGGGAGGTATGGCCACTCTAATGGGGAAGGTGTAACAGGGCAGAGTCCCTGCGGGCCATGGGCCCTTTAAGAGCCAGCTAGCGCCTGCAGAGGGGCTGAGCGAGCAGGGCTTCGTACATTACCAGAGCCAGTACTTGAGGGGAAGCAGCAGGGCTAGGGCGTGGCCCACCCGCTAGGAAGATTGAAGAGTAAGGCTCAGAGTGGGGAGAACTGCAAGGAGGACAGAGCTGAGCGGAAGCTCTGCAAATAGGCTCAGCGGGCACTGCCCGAGCCAGTAGTATACCTAGGGGTGACCCTACCCTGGACACTGGAGTAGCACCACCCAGCGGGCGTTGCAATGAACTATTCTGGAATGGATTTACACCAGGATAGAAATGTCCATGTAAACAGGTACCACTTTGTAATCCCTGAATAACAATTCTGGGATAGTTTTCTCCTAATCGCGGGATAGTTTGTTGAAAAACACCCTAAGTGAGTGGAGTTCCCCGGAAAAAAAGTGCCCTCGAGGGGCTGACCCTGCAAGTACTCACCACCGGGCAAGCCCATCCCTGCCACGGAGGGGCCTTAGCTACCACGGACAAGCTGAATGCAGGAGGGCAGTTCAAAAATGTTTGAGAACCAGCGATTTAGTTCAGCCTCCTGCCCCAAGGCAGGAAAGCATCCCTGACAGATACCTCTCCTGTCTCTTCTTGGAAACCTCCAGCAAAGGAGATTCCACAACTCCAGAGCAAACTGCCCTTGCTCCGCAGACACTGGGAGCCAGGGATTGTGCCG
Organism: Sphenodon punctatus; assembly: GCA_003113815.1. Taxonomy (NCBI): domain Eukaryota; kingdom Metazoa; phylum Chordata; class Lepidosauria; order Sphenodontia; family Sphenodontidae; genus Sphenodon; species Sphenodon punctatus. Next base: position 1,888,298 of record QEPC01004899.1, read on the forward strand.
GTGCCTGGAACAAGTCATCCCTTGGCCCAGAGCAAGCTGCTTCTGTTAAAAGAGAAGTGGGGAAATGCCAGCTCATCTGTGCCCTTCCATCTTTTCCCCCCGAGAGGCTTCCCCAAACTTACACTGACTGCCGTCCCACAGGCAGAAACCAAAGCATGCTCCTGGCCAGGGCTGCGCCTGCACAGAGTGGGCCCCACACTATTGCAGGCCGATCCAGGCTCTGTCTGCTCTCTGAGAGGCCTCCCAACACAGCTACACCCAAGTACACCTGCAAAGGGGGGGGAGTGGGGGGGGTGTCAATCCCATTGCCCCACCTCTCTCAGCCTTGACCACGCCCTCTTTCCAAGTGCTGTTATCACAATGGTCGGAAAAGGAGCTTAGTTATGTCAAGGGGCGGGACCCTCATTTTCCCTGCCCCTTTAAAAGTGACATCACAGGTGATGTCAAAAATGGGTGGGTGAGCCCCTTCACCCCCACTGCTCCTCAATGTGGCGCTGACCCCCAGCCAAAGGGCTAGGAATAAGAGGGGCTGGGGGAGTGCAACTGCACCCCTCTGTAGACACCCATGATATCTTATTCTCTGTAAAGCACCAGGTACATCGCTGGCGCTATATAAAAGCTTATAATAATAATAAAATAATCAATCAATCAATCCATCATCATCATCCCCCCCCCCCGTATGGCACTTTGCAAGGGACAATGCCCTGGTCCAGTCACACCCCTTCGTCCCCACACAGTGGGAAGATCTATCCTTGGCACTTTGGGCAGGTGTAGAGTCAGCCCATGGGGGGGGGGGGGGGGAGTTCCCCAGCTGTGTTAAAACAGGAGCAGCCTGATTTGAAGCAAACATTTGTCTGCACGAGCCTCCCATTGCTGAAGCAGCAGCACGCTCACGTGGGCCTAAAAGCAGTTGCTATTGAGCAAAGATACGTTTCAGCACTTTGCTCCAGAGCAACCTGCACTGAAATGCCTTAGCCAGGGCAATTTGTTCCATAGCCAAGGCCTCACGTGGGCACACCCTTCCCCCAGGCCCAGCGCTACCAGAGAGGCAGCACAGGCGGCAAGTTGATGAGGGCGGCAAAAGCTGCAGCCGCCCCTGCCACCGGTAAGCTCCGCAGCGGGACTGGAGACGGGGCCACCCAAGGCAGCAAATATCCTGGTGCCGGTGCTGCCTTTCCCCCCATAAACGTCAGGCCCAGGCCGGTGAGGACGGGGCAGCAAATGGCTTCCCTTGCTGCACGTGCTCGCCTGCTCGCTTCCGGAGCGACCGTGCCATGGAGGATCTCGCCTGTGCCAATCCCCCCCCTCCTTCCAGGCCGGGGGGGGGGGAGGAGAGGTAAAAGTAGCGCAGAAGAGTCCCCGCTAACGGCGATGGGGGTTGCCAGGCAACAAGGAGGCAAAGGCGAGAGACAATAGGGAAGAAGGCCAAAGCCACGGAGGGAGGCGTCTGTGACAGTTGGAGGTGGGCGAGAAGAGGCTCATTACTGGATGGGATGTGGGGGGCTGGGATGCAGAGAAGGGAGAGGCCGGCCGGCCGGCAGTGCGAACATTCACACAGCAGCAGCAGAGCAGGATTACTGCCTGCTCCCCTCGCTGCAGAGTTATTCAGATCAGACAAGAGGAGGAACGGGGGTGCAAATGCCCCCAGAACTACAAGAATAGGAAAAGAAAATTGATAAGTGGAAGTAAGACAGGTTTCAATCCAATACTGGTATGGGCTCCAGAGATAGATATTTAAACTTATGCATTCAGCTCCAATGAGATGGGGAGGGAGGTAGCCCTCCCCCACCCCCCGATCTAACAGGATGTGTCAGGGCCCCATATCGCAGTAGGTCTGGGGTGAGTCACCCTATGCAGTCCCCTCTCAGGGCTATCCCCCACCTGTAGAAGAGGTTGTGGGGCACAGCCGCACTGAACCCACAGATTCCTTCATAATCAGTGGAGTGACAAGACCAAGGGCAGGGGGGAGCTCCACCCCGGTCAACCATTACACCCTATGCGCCTCCAACCCATTCGTTAAAAAGAGGGAGGCAAAGAAGAACACACAGCCCCAAGAGGCTTATAAGCTTGCCAGCGGATCAGCTGTTTCATCACCCAAGACGGTGGCCTGTCCAGGAATCCAGGCCCAAAGTGACTAACAGGGATGGGTTAGCACTGGCCTGAAAGGCAGAGGCGCTCATACTAGAGCTGGGTCTAGGATTGCCACCTATGCACATTTTTAAGGAACACCTATGAAAAAGACAGGTTTTCCTAGTTCCTTTTAAAATGTGCATGGGTGGCACCCCTAGCTGGGTCGTGCCTTGTGCTGGCGCTGAGGGAAGCACAGGCGCCAGCCCAAAGGAGGACAGCGCCTAGTACAGCACAGGTGTGCTAACCTCTGAAAGGCAAGAGCCCAAGTGGCGGAGTATGGCCAGCCCAGCCCTGAAACCCAGCTGTGGAGCTCAGAGAAGGGAGAGACTACTAGCAGCCAGGAAGGGCTCTGCTTGTAAAGGTTTGAGCCAGCCCGCAGCAAGGGGCTGCCCTGGTAATACCGGGCTAGAAGAGACTGTGGTGAGTCGCCCAGGGGGGTCCGAGAGGAGTATTTGGGGTGTAATGGACTGTGACAAGGGGCACTGTGAATCAAGGACACTTTAAAAAGGTGAAGACCCCGTGTGAGCCTGCTTGCAAACCTGAGAGGGGCCGGGGAGGACACAGAATCCCCGTGGGGTTTATCCCTAATCCGCAAAAGCACAATACAAAAAAAAATCCTGCCATCATGATTGCCAAGCCATTTCACGGACATTCGTTATTGTTTATATAGCACAAGCAACGTGCCCAGTGCTGGAAGGACTTACAGTCTAGAATGGACAAGGAGAAGGGGAACGTTGGGAGAGGCAGGGACGCCGAGACGTTGCAGGTGCTTAGCTTAGTCACAGGGGATTCTGAAGGACAAGGGAGTATAAGGCACTGATGGGCAGCGTTCCCAAGCCCAAGAGCTGCGTGCATACCCACATTTTCATATCCCACAGCCACAGGACACATTACATCAAGTCATGGCTTCCCCTACCCTGGGGACAGGGCAATATGGCTTCCCTCAAATCCCCCACCTCACAGCAGAGCTCTGGCATCCAGCAGGCAGTCTGCCAGGTTCAAGCAGCAGCAGCAGCAGAGCCTATTTCTCCCTGTTCTCTCAGCCCCCAAGGAGGCAGAAATGGAGGCTTGGATTGTTTTGCTCTTGAGGGAACTGCATGGATATACGCCCCCCCCAGGCAGACACTTCTCCCAGGCCACTATTCGCCCGCCTCTGGGATAAGGAGAAGCGTAAATGAGCAAGCTGAGGAGGGATGAGGAGTTTGGGAAAGCCTGAAGGAAGAGGCAGGTTTTCAGGGAGAATCTGAAGGTCACAAGGGAGAGAGCAGAGGGTATGTGTTCAGAGAGGGAGTTAGGGGGCAGCTTGGGAGAAGAGGGGGCAGGAGATGGTGGGGCAAGCGAGACGAGTTGCAGATGAGGAGCAACGTTTCCAGGCCCAAAACATCATCCTTGGAACCATCAGTAAAGAATAAATGGGAAAGTAATCCCCATTTGCCATATCCAAAGTTAGGGATTGTATTCCCCTTATGAGCTATAGGATTTTTTCCTGCAAGTCATTCAAAACCAGGCACGATGTACAGATCCTGGAGAGGTTACCCAGCTAAACCCCAATCCAAACCACAGCTAGAGACCCGAGGAGCAGGAGGGTTCACTTTCCCACACCTACAATTAGCCTGACAAGCGTGAGGAAGACTTCTGAGATGAGGCTTCCTGAACTCCCAACAACTCTCAGAAACACATTGAGCGTAGGGGTCTGCAAAACGTATTACCAGACTAACGCCATCGATGAACAAATCCTCCAAGGACTTATCTAGACCTTTGGGGGGGGCAGGGGACTTTTGGCATTAAGTGGCATAACAATGTAAACCAAGCACGTGCACCTGGGACCTCGCATCCTCGTGAATGTTACACTCCTGTCTCTCCCTCTGTTCCCCTTCCTTCGTCTTTACCCCACCCCACCCCTCCCCGGTCTCTCAGAATGTAAGCTCTAGGGCAGGGACTGTTTCTATTCAATTACTTTGTAAAGCGCCAGGTACATTGCTGGCTCTATATAAATGCTTGTTATTAATAATAATAATATAATATAATAACTCTCCAAGAGGAAATCTGCTGTAACTTTTCATTCTTGCTACCCATGAACCCAGTTTTGCTACTGACCTTGAAGTCGCTTTTAGACAAGACAAATTTGCGCATGATTGGTAAAAAATGTGCGTGTTTTAATGCTCATTTAAACACCTAAACCGTTTAAAATGCGCATTTGCCATGATCGTGTAGAAGTCAAAACCGTTTTGAATGTGGTTTTTAAATAATGTGCATTTTTTTAAAACCGGTTTTGAGTCCCTTTGATGAGCGGGGGGATGCCAAAACCGGTTTTTAAAAATGTGCATTATTTAAAAAACACATTCAAAACGGTTTTGGCTTTTACACGATCATGGCAAATGCACATTTTAAATGGTTTAGGTGTTTAAACGAGCATTAAAAGATGCACATTTTTCACCAATCATGTGCAAATTTGTCTCATCTAAAAGCAGCCTAATATCCTCTGGCAATGAGTTCCACAGGTTAATTATGCACCAATTTAAAAAGTATATCCTGTTATTTGTTTTAAATCGGCCACCAGATTATTTCATAGGGAGTCCCCCTCCACACACACACACCCGCTCTAGCATAGGGGTGGGCAAAGTTTCCTAATCCTGAGAGCCGCATCCATTTACGCAATGGGGTCAAAGAGCCGCCACGTGGCTCTAGAGCTGCAGTTTGCGCACGTTTGCTCTAGTATTTTGAGAAAAGGTAAACACCACGATCAGAGAATGAGAACTTGCAAAGGTTTATCAATCACTCCTCATCATTTCATCTCTCTGTTTCTAGAATGAAGCAGTTCACACAGCAGATGGGAAATGCACATCTGCTTCCTGTCACTCTCCAGCAGTATGATCCGCCACCCCCAAAGGATTAAACAAGTCCCATCTCCTAATATTCCTACTGACAACAATTTCACCCGCACCAGCCTGGCCTTAAGTTCCTTTTATCAGGTATCCATGGGCAGGACAACGGGCAGCGAGAATGGAAAGTTACAGCAGATTTCTCCTCCGAGAGCCATGCCAGTTATTGCATCCAGCAGTGGAAGCTGGCTGAAGAATGGAAGGGTTGCTTTAATTTCCTTCTCTGCTTTTTGTTTAGACTGTGTGGGGTTTGGTTTTGTTTTTTCCTTTTCCTTTGTTAACTTCTGCTGCTGCTGGACGACAACTTCTAGGAACAAACCCTGCGTCTGATGCATACGGCAAAACCCAAGCAAGAGCTAGGGCTGCTATGTGGCTTGGCCACGTGCATGGCACTATGGGGTGTTGCTCACTGAATCGGGTACACGTAGGGCAGAGCTAGAATAGCAGTGGGGCCTGGCCATGCACACAGCACTATGGGGTGTTGCTCACTGAATGGGGTACACGGGGCAGAGCTAGAATAGGCCCAGTACAGCTGCACCATCTGCTGCTTCTGCGTTCCCTGCCGCTGCCTCCCACCTCTATCAAGTGCCCGGAGTTTGAGAGGGCAGCACCTATTGGAGCAGGGGGTGGAGCATGCTGGGTTGCAAGGGGGAGGGACCTGGTGGCTGAAGAAGCGCTGGGGGGGGGGGGGGGGGGGGGGGGGGGGGGGGTAGGGTTAGGCCAGCCACTACCTAAAATGGGTTGGGAATGTGTATAATCAATAGCGTAGATTCCTATACAAGTTTGGTCAAGTAGCCAAAATTCCAAAGAAATAGCATTTCATTTTCAACTTGCCCAAGGCCTAATAAAATGTGAACCCTGGTCTCAGGTCCAAGACCAACACCTTATCCACTAGACCAAGGGTGGTTAACTTTCTCCCTTCCAGGGGCCACTTTGAAAATTAGTACAAGCTCCAAGGGCCACCTAGTAGTTGTGGATATGGCCATTTAAGGGGTACACACAGCAGCGGGGGGGGGGGGGTTTCCAGATCATCGATCTGTGCCACAGATACATCCTCTATCCTTGACTGCATGTCCTCATTTCTGCTGCCTTTCCCCGAGCTCACTTTTTCACTGGCTGAGAGTGGGGACTGGATCCATGGGCCAGATCCAGAAGTTGGAAGAGGGCCAAATTAAAACCTGGTCATGGGCTGTCCTTTGGAGCCAGGCCTGAGGCATACCCTCCAACATCTGATGGAGAGAAATAGGTCCAATTCATGCCCCCGCTAAACTGCACATATCTGCATGTGCTTATGAAAATGTGTAATTGTCCACTAACGGTGGGGCTGAGCTGGGGATGTTCATGCGAGTAGCTCTGTGTACGCAGGTTTATATGTGCAGGACTGATGGACTGGCGCTATAGAAATGTTTATAATAATAATAATAATAATAATAATGGTTCAATTTCAAACTCGGCCTATTAAAAAGTCAAAAGTCTCAAATGGTTGCACTGACTTTGGCTCTAAAGTTTTAGGCCGCATTCGAAGGAGAGACTTTTCTCTGAGCTGTTTAATTACCTGCGTGGGAGAGCGGTTGCATTTGATCAGCCTTAATCACCCTTGAAATGTGCTGCTAAATCTCCCTCCCCCACACTGAATTCTGCCGCGCGTTGCCCCCTATAAGCTGCTAACGATCATGTGACTCTAAGCGAGGCGCTTTCGTTGTACACAGGGCAGCGTTTGGCAGGTATTTCCTCCCTGTCTTTCTAGCGGTTGAAACCCTTTTCAATGAATGAAAGCTACAATGGGATCTGAGAGAGGTGCTTTCCATGTCTCTTGGTGCCCCAGTATGTATGTAGGAGCTTAAGAGCAGTGCGCATGAGCAACTTAGCTCCATTGTTAACCCTCAGTTTTCAGCTTGACAGATGCAGGTGATTAACGGCCTGCTTGCACAGGATCGTTGGAGCTAATTACTTTACACAAGAAATAAAAATATGAGGGAAGCAGTTTAACTTGAGAGAAAAGGCTCGTTTGAATGCAGCCTTAGGGGTCTTTCAGACGTTCAGTTTTTTTTTAAATTAAATCATAATTCGAATGTATCGTGCACGTCTGAAGTCCCTAATGCAAATTATTGTGGTCAATATCACACTAAAGAAATCCAAATGTCAAAGCTACTCAAACCTACCTTTCTGGTGTCCGATTTCAATAAATCCGCACTTTGCAGCAGTGTGAAAGCTACACCGTAGTGGTTTTAACTGGTGCAAAATATTTTCTGCATGAGAATGCAACCGTGCTTCCAAGTGCGCTGTTTTACTCCTGCCCCTACCAGAAACAGTGAGACCAGCTGGGGGCCCCGCACTTGCCTCGCTGGGGGCAGGCTGCAGCCAGCTTCTCCCCCCAAAAGTTCTTCTGCCTCCCCTCCATGCTTCCCATCCCCTTCCATCATCTGCCTCTGCCTCCTAGTAGCACTGCAGCAGTAGCAGCAGCGGGACACCGGCACTCTGATCAGACTCTGAGATAAAGCAGAAGGTTGCTGCCTTGTAAACANAACATTCTCATAACTGGGTTGTGCATGTTCACCCTATTCAAATAATAGACCACATGATGGTCTCAGCTTCTCTAGTATAAAAAGCACTCTACCCTTCAGAATGACCATTCCTTCCAACCCTTTCTAAACATACAAGGAAAAAAAATCCATGTTGGCTGGAAGGTTGCGTGTTGTGAGAATGTTCAGAGCCATCTCAAAGAACGTTGTTTACAAGGCAGCAACCTTCTGGCTCCCCACAGGCCACTTCCTGTAACTGGACCGCACTGAGCAGCCGGGCAAGCGCACGCTACAAGAAGGTCTGAATGCGTTATTTCGCTGTAGTTAAAACCAGTATGGCATGCATGTGAATGCAACAGGACTTGTTAACAGCGAACTATTGAGAACCAAATTTTTTTAAATCCAGATAATTGCTGCACGTGTGAATTCGCCCCTAGTTTTAAAGTCACTCAGATGATCACAGATGGAAGTGAAAGTCCCTTTTCTGTATGCTTTAGAATCATCTCTCACAAACACACTCACATTCCCTCTTACCTTTTTAGTTTTCATCTTGATCCCAGGCACACAGCTCCCTCCTGCCTGAGAGTTGTTTTTCTTTGTTCTTTGATAGCCATGTTTATACCAAACCTATTCAAGTGAGAACCGGCACCCCCACACTGCCCCCAGCAATGAATAAGGAAAAACAGCAGCCAGGGCAGGGCATCAGCCAGCTTTTTCTGCAGGTGGATTAATGAGGCAGGCATGGTGGGGCCAAATGGATTAACGAGGCATTAATGACCCCCTTTGTTTGCTGAACCCGGTACAAACTTTACACTGCTGGTAAAAGCAGTATACGGTAACAAAACCTGTTACTGTACCCAGAAAAAAGGTACTGTTGGGAGGGTATGCTGAGATTCCCCAACCCTGCACTAGGCTACGCTGGCTCTCTAAGGGCTAAGGATCGCATCAAAGCATCTATTCCCATTAGAAAGGGGACCTGGTTCTTAGCTTGGGCATTTATAGAACTTACAAAACGACGCAATCGGTTTTTAATACAAAACCCAATGGTAGGTTGGGGCTTCTGGTGCCAAATTTCAACCCAAGGAGAAAGAAATTCTGCCACTGAGCCCTAAACATCTGAAAACAGAGATTTATTATGGAAATGCTGACTGAGATAAAATCAATGGCAGGCAGGAATAATATCGTAGGACACAAATCCCTGCTCAACAGTTTATGCAACAAACACCGGCCATGTTCTTCTTCACCGTTTCATTGACAAGTCACAATGTTTGCAAACGACAACAAACGTCCAGAAGGTTTCCTCTCTCCATCCTTCTTGGTGTCCTAGAGACTGACTCCAGCGAGCCAAGAGAGGAAACTTAATCCTTAAACTGTAAACAGTCCCAGACTCTGGTGACTCAAGTGCTTTGGGACGCTAACCGTAAGTGCCGTTATGATCTCAAAATCACTGTGTTCCTGCCCACCCCTTTTTTATTTTTAGATTGGGGTTTTCATTTTAACCTGGCGTTTACCATAGAGAGCCACTCCACATAAACATTCCTCCCTTTCCCTTTTAATCCGGCTGCTGTAGAGGAAGTCATCCCTATCCGTTTTAACCTAGAGCCCTTCCTAATATGGGCTCACATCTGGCTGACTTTCTATGGTGGCTGGTGCTTAAAAGGTTGGTGCACGGGGAATAGGAGCAGGGACTACACAATATATCTCCTCAACCCCTTCACACACACTCCCACTCCCCAAAATTCAAAATGGAAATGACCCTCCATCCTGGGAGCAGGCTCTTCTGCCTCAGAACACCAAATGTCAGAACTGGATCCAAGCTAGCCATGGTCTCTTAGGGTAACTGCAACCAAGCTCCCTTCTGTGCCTGCTCACAGCTCCCCTGAACACAGTGCTGTGTGCAGAACCCAGAGAAGAACTGAAGATAGATCAGTCCTATCTTCACTCTCCCGCAACAGCACAAGTAGCCTGTGCTCTGAGACATCACAATGCTTTTCAGAGGGCAGGGCAGGGACAACCAAACACGTTGAGCGCAGGTTGGAAGAGAATGGTTGCATCAGTGTAGAAGGGCAGGGTAAGTAGGAGCGCCTGGCCCTTTAAAGGGTCAGTAAGTTAGCACCAGCATGAGAGGTGCCGGCTGGAGAGGTGCAGGTGATGATGGGAGGATCGCACCTGTAGCCGGGCTAACAGAAAGCAGGTGAGCTGGGTGTGGCTGGGGCCAGCCCAGAGCTCAGCCGACCCAAGCTAGGCTCAGTCTGGGAAGAGGTCTCTAAAAGGTGAGAGCCGAGGGGGGTTCTGCCTTTGAGTTGGGACAGGAGGGATTGTGCCTGGCCAGCTGAGCGTGGAGCAGCAGGGGCGAAGTCCTGCTGGAGAAGACAGCCCAAGGAAGGTAGGCTGATTGTTGGAGAGGCAGGAGCAGAAGACTCTGCCTTGGGAGTGAACCGGGGAATATCCAGGGGACCAGGGGGAGGGATCCCAGAGTCCTGATCCAGTCCGTACGCTAGAGGCTCCTGGAGGGAACCTGGAACAGGGGAGTTAGCTAATCAGAGGGTGGGACCCGACTGGGAGGGAGGGATCCCCGAGGAGCCAGAGAACTGTGCCCGGCTGGGTTGACAGTAGAATAGAGGTGCACCAGAGTGTGGTGCTTGGAGGCTGGGACTATGCAAGAAGGTGGGAAACACTAAACAGTGAATCAAAGACCGCTGTAGCACGATTCCCCGTGTGGGCCTAAGTCTCTTGGGGGTGTAGCTCTGGCAAGGACTTGCCCAGGGACCAGTGCACACTGCTACAATCAGGGCTATGATTCCGAGCACAAGCAGGATTGTACATTTAGCTTACACCATGCTTGGATCTTTAAGTTTGCCTGAATGGCCAAGCAAGACAGATGACTCGGATTAAGGTTCCTCTGGGAGGAAACCTGAAGGGAGCATGGCCACAACAGAGGGGGCGGAGGCAAAGAGGCTGCCATATCCACTTTCAAGTGTAAACCCGCCCCTTACAGGGCATCATGACATCACAACATTCTGCCGGGGGCAGAGCCATGATGGAAAAGGGGGCGGGGCAGAGGGCTATCCCTCCCTCGACTCTGCCCTGGTGGAGCACTACAACATCCCAGTGTTCCATCGAGGCTGGACCACATCGGGAAGGAGAAGAAAAAATCCCTATCGCTCCCTCCCAGCCCCTGGAAGCCCCAATTCTCTGGGTTACCCACAGAAACCCCCAGCTGACACAAACAAATAAGGGCTTCCTCTGGCGAGCTGGCAACCCCAGTTCTGAAGTGTCTTGCACTTCGAATCAGAGTGCCCTGGTGTGAGAAAGGACCTCAAGGGGTCATCTAGTTCAGCCCCCTGCACCAACGCAGGATTCACCAGACCCAAACTATCCACACAGAAAAAATCTATCTAACAAGAAACAGAACCTATTCAAAATCTACCATAACTAGAGATCAGGACCAACCAGTACACACCGATGCCTGAAATAACAGGAAGCAATTTTATTTAAAAAAATATAAATAAAATCCAGATGTCCCAAACAGGTGAGCCACCTCCTGCTGCAGGAGAAGGCAATAACCTCTCAGAGTTCAAGAACTTTACTTCAAAGTAAAGCAAGAGTTGCATCTCTAGACACAAATCTCTTCCACTTAAGAACATAAGAAGTGCCATACTGGGTCGGTCCAATGGTCCATCTAGCCCAGCATCCTGTCTCTGACAGCAGCCAATCACGGTGGCTTGGGAGAAGCACCCAACAGGTCACAATGGGGGATCTATTCCGTTGTTTTCCCCCAGCTCCCGTCATGTTCCCTGATCCTGTCTGGCTAATAGTTGCTTATGGACCTATCTTCCAGAAACTTGTCCAAACCTCTTTTAAACTCAGCTCTAGTACTGGCCCTTACCACAGCCTCTGGCAGTAGATTCCACAACGCAATTATACATGGAGTGAAAAAAATAGAGTTTTTAACTTTCTCAAGAGTCTCTCGGGAAGGACCTTATCAAATGCTTTCTGGAAATCCAGGTACATTATATCTACTGGGTCTCCCTTGTCAACATGCTTATTTACACCCACAAAGAATTCCAACAGGTTAGTGAGGCATGACTTACCTTTACTAAATCCGTGTTGACTCTTCCCCATTAGGCCATGTTTGTCAACATGCCCTGTAATTCTGTCCTTAATGATGGTTTCCATCATTTTGCCCAGCACAGACGTCAAGCTTACTGGTCTGTAGTTTCCAGGATCCCCTCTGGATCCCTTTTTAAATATCGGGGTTACATTTGCCACCCTCTAGTCCTCGGGTACAGTGGCAGATTTTAGTGACAGGTTACAAATTTCTAACAGTAGGTCTGCGATTTCGTATTTGAGTTCCTTCAGAACTCTGGGGTGAATGCCATCTGGCCCTGGTGACTTGTTACTAGTATTCAGTTTGTCAACTTGCCCTAGATCCTCCTCCAGCATCACATTGATTTGTAACAGCTCTTCCAATTCCTCACCCACAAAGCAAGGATCCAGCATGGGTACCTCCCCAAAATCCTCTGCAGTGAAGACCGACGCAAAGAACCCATTCAGCATCTCTGCAATATCCTTATCCTCCCTGAGTGCCCATTTTACTCCCTTGTCATCTAATGGCCCAACTAATTCCCTAGCAGGCTTCTTGCTTCTGATGTATTTTAAAAAGTTTTTGTTGCTTGTTTTTGCCTCTTTAGCAAGACTCCCTTCGAAATCTCTCTTGGCCTGCCTTATTAACACTTTACATTTACGTTGCCAGTGTTTATGCTCTTTCGTATTATTTTCAAAACAGCCTCCATGCCTCTTGCAAACTTGTAGCCCTTGCAACTGTGCTTTTTAGTTTCTTTTTAACTAGTTTCCTCATTTTGTCATAGTCTCCCTTTTTAAAGTTAAATGCTAGTGCTGTACTTCTGTTTGTCTTTCTCCCTCCAGAAATTATGTCAAACGTGATCATATTATGATCGCTGATCTCTTCCACTTCCAGCAGATGTTCCCAAACCGTGAGCCAGAATCCCAAGTGAGGTTATGATCCTTACCAACCTTGGATCCACCTGGTATGTATAGATGGTTGTCTGGGGTCACGGCCTTATACTTAAGTCTGAATATGAGGTCCAACAGGCAAAATACACTGTTGTCTCACAGTAAGAACAGAATGTTGATTTCATAAGCTAGCCGCATCCTACAAGCTCCCGGACACCCCCAACCTCCACTGGACCTCCCTTAGACAGTTGCTTTTCCTTTGACAATAACAAATATAGTGCCTGGTCTTACTCCCTGGGGGTTTTTAATCATCAGTTTTAATGGGATAGGGACCTCAGTTTTGAATCAAACCCCTGTCAATCTGTGCTGGCAATTTCCTCTTGCTCTTTGAAGACTTCCTTTGTAACCCAGTTCTTTTGCAGCCTCTCCCTCTGGGCCTCAGGATCCATCAGAGGAAACAGACAGCCTTACAGGGCGTATTTCCCTTCCCTTCACCTTATCCCCCACGTACATGCACTTGAATATAATTCCTACCGAAATGCAAACTTGTTCTTTTTAAGGCCAAAGTCCCTTTGCTTAAACAAAATCCATCTGGTGCGTCCCCCTTCAAATAAGCATAAGCCACCACTGGTCACAAGAGAAAGCAAGCTGTAAATTAATGAAATCAGTCGAAACGATTAAGAAGAACAGACACTGCTGATCTTGCTTAAAAGTGTATTGCAGGGAGATCAAAACAACCCAATCCCTTTCCAACAGAGAGCTGTAAAACCAATGCCACTTGCAAAGCTTAAAATACATTTCAGGACACACCCTGCTTTCATGCACACCTGCCACTTCCCCCCCACCCACACTCCCTCCCTCACTCTCCACATCCTCTCTGGATATGCCAAGCCTCATTTATTACAGAGCTGAAATATTTCCTTTTTTATTCTAATATTTCCTGTACAGTCCTTCCCCCGTCATTACAGTCGGCATCACCACCAGCCTTCAGGACAGGGCTAGCAAAAAACCCAACGAAATAAATGAACTCTGGGGATTTTTAAAGGTACCGTGAACAATTACCTTGCAACAAGAAAACAAAGTATGTACAAATAGCAGAGGAAATCTCACTTGGCAGGCAGTAGGAGCTTCTGGCTTCCCGTGAATCCTTCTTCAGTACTTATGTGGGAACAGAATAGGGACTCCCAAGCTAGAGGCAAGAAATGGGTTTGTGGTTGGAGCATAAGCCTGGAAGAGCGTGCATCCCTAGGTTCTATTCTGGGCTCTGCCACAGCCTTCCTGACTTATCTTGGGCACATCACTTAAGCCAAGACCTTTTCAATCAGGCAGATGTCTAAAGTTAGGCACCCAAGTCCATAATTAGGCATCTAAATAGAAACTGTCTGATCTTCCCAAATGCTAGTTACCCAAGCACTTCCTACCCAGGTGAAGGAGCGCTGTGGAGTGGCCTGCAGTTTTGGAAACCAAATCAATTATAGTGCCTAATTATGGGGGGGGGGGGGGCAGGGAGGGAGAGATCAGACCCTGCCCTCAAAGCACTTACATCAGAGGAGTGCTATTGATTTCAATGGGACTACTTTGGATTAAGTAGTTGAAAGGCGGTCACCTTAATCTGTAATGTCCGATTCCAAAATGAGGAGTTGAGTACCTACAGCTTGCCAGGAGTTGGGAACACTCAACCCCTTGGAAGAATGAGCCCTCTAGCTTCACAAAGCCTGTCTTCTTATCTGTAGAATGGATGCAATAATATTCCTCACAAAATATGATTATTGTGATACTTCACAATATCTTGTGAGCCTGTACTACCCATCTCAGTTGAGCACTCTGCAATTAACGTTATCACCTTCCTCCAGGAGCAAACCCAGAGGGGGCAGGACCACATCAGAAGGTGGCAGAGCAAAGGGGCTGTCAGTCCCCAGAGGCACCCGCATAATTCAATTCCAGAGAGTTCCTTTGCCCCATCCCTTTCTGAGGTGACCGCGTCCCTTTCCAAGCACTGTGATGTCATAAAAGGGGGGTGGTCACCTCAGAAAGGGCAGCAGGACCACTAAGCCCCACCCCCTTCCTGACATGGTCGCACCCCCTCTCCAAGCAGCGTGAAGACACAGCACTCAGAAAAGACCATGTCAGAAGGGGTGAGGGAGCCCCTTTTGCCGCTATTTTCACTGTGGCCCTGCTTCTAGCCAGAAGGGCTCGGAAGAGTCAAAGGGAGCAGTCGCACCCTCTTGCATCCCCTCCTAACACCCATGGCTGTCACGCCCGCTTTTCAACATAACCCCACCCTGGCAGAGCATCGTGACATCAAGGCATCCCCTATAGGGACAGGGCCACGCTGGAAAGAGGGGGGGAAAAGTAGCTATGGCCCATTCCCTTTGTAACATGGCCATCTCCAGAAGCGAAGCCCCATTCTCTGGATTAGCCATTGGTGCCCTATCTGACCTGAAGAAAATCAGGCCTTTCCCCACAGCCCAGAAACTGTAGGTCAAAACCCGGAGTCTCCCACAAAACCCAGAGAGATGGCAAACCTTGTCTGAAATCCTCTGCTAGGAGGCACTACAGGATCTTGTCAGACCTCCCCTGGGATAGCGTGTCCCATTGCAGGGGCCTCATTTTAAGAAAGTCATTGACAAACTGGAACGGGTTCAGAGGAGGGAGGCAACGATGATAAAGGGTTTGGAAAGCAAGTCTTATGGGGAAAGGCTAAAGAAAACGGAGATGTTTAGCCTAGCAAAGAGAAGATTAAGCAGTCTTTCAAATATCTAAAGGGCTGACACTAAAAAGATTATTATTAACTTTTTAGTATTATTAACCACCCCCTCTGAGTATTGCTACAGAGGGCAGGACCAGTAATAATGGGCTCAAAAGGTAGATTTTAGTTAAATATCAGGAAAAACTTCCTAACAGTAAGGGCTGTGTCGCAATGGAAAAATATACCTAAGGAAGTCGTAGGAATTCCATTGCTGGAGGTTTTCAGGATGTGGATCGTTGTAGCTGTAGTCATCCCACATCCAAGCAGGGGGTTGGATGAAGGTTGACTATAGCCTTAACCTTTTATTCACATAAGAAATCCCATTGAAGATAGCGGCACTTACTCAGGCTAGCAAAATTACTCAGATGCAGGGACAGGCTCTTCCTGTGGGCCCCCACCCCACCCCCCACAAAGGGGTCCAGGGTGCCTACAGCTTGCCAGGAGTTGGCAACCGTCAACCCCTTGGAGGAACGAGTCCTCTAGCTTCACAAAGCCTCAGTTTTCTCATCTGTAGAACGGATGCAAGAATATTCCTCACAAAGTATTCTTGTGATACTGCCTCACCCTAAGGCCAGCCCTGCCTGATATTTGAAATGGTTGAGCCGACTCTTGTTCCCCAGGCCACAATAGCAGGTTTATTTAACGGAGAGCTAGTAACAGCAGCTCTGATTAAGCCATCACCACACTTTCCACTGAGTGTCCAATCATGCTGGCTCAGACAGACCCTGTTAAGCCATTCTCTTCTTTATGGCTTGGCAATTTTAACCAAAGAGATGTGATACATTGGAGCAGTTACACTATTTTAGAAATAAAATAGCAATCCATAGCCTCCGCTTTTATAATGAAGCCGTTTGACAAATCGGAGCGGGTTGAGGTTTGGAAAGCAAGTACTATAAGTTATGAGGAAAGGCTGAAGAAAATGGATCCATTTAATTATTTAATTTTCTACATTTAGCCCTAGCAGAAAGACGATTCATGGGAGACATGATAGGAGGCTTCAGCTATCTAAAGGGATGACACCAAAAAGTTGGCAAGGAACCATTCTGCATTACCACAGCAAGGCAGGACTACAAATAAACCATGGAACCAACGCCGGTTCCATTCCCTTCGATGGGATTTTGGGCAGGATCCTGTGTATTCTGAATCCCTTCCCCTCCCTGCCCCCCCAAGTCTGCAAACCCAAGTCTCATGAGAAGAAAAATCAGATTCTGCAAGTGGAATAAATTATGCAAATTAACTCAATCCTACCAGTGAATTTCCCAGCATGCATGCCAAGCATCAGGTTTTAACATCTCACATGTATGTTTGTTTGTTTTGTTTTTTAAAAGTCTCTTGCCTTGACTACCACAACAACATCCTTCTTACAGGCCTATTCCTCTCCCGCCTGGATTCTCTCACTTGTTCAGTCATCCACTTCGATCATGCTCATCCCCTCCTTTCTCCCCTCCTTGTCCCCCTTCACATCCGGCCATGTCCTCCCCTTCAAGGCTCTTCACAGCCTTGTGCCTCCCTACCTTTCTGCCCTCATTTCCCCCTAGGTTCCTACTTGGAAACTCTGCTCCACCACCCTCAGCCACCCAAAGTCCCCTGCTCCCCTTCACCTATGCTGCCCCCTACGTCTGGAACTCCCACCCCAAGCAAACATGCCCTGCTTCCTCCGACCCTCAAACACTTCCTAAAAACCTACCGATTCCATTGGGCTTTCCGTAGCGCCTCACCCACAAGGATTGCTCATTCGCCTCAAACTGCTTTATTTATTTATTTATATTTATTTATTTATTTATTTGCATTTCTTAGCCGCCCCCTCATGGCCATGGCATCTCGGGGCGGCTTGCAACATATAAAACAACAATGGATACAACAACAGTAACGCACACAATTTAAAACATCTAAAAATCCACCTAAAAACGCCCCCCCAAAAAACCTTTTATCCCATCCCCCCCTCCCCTCCTCCGAAGGCCTGGGAGAACAGCCAGGTTTTACAAGCCCAGTGGAAGGCCAACAGACTCGGGCCCCGAGACAGGCTTCCTCCGGGAGGAAATTCCATAGGCGCAGCCAGGCCACCAAGAACACCCTCTCCATTGTGGCCCCCCGCTTTACACGGGGGACCTCCAGGAAGACGCCCCCAGCAGACCAAAGGGGACGCTCTGGGATGCGGAGGGTGAGGCGGTCCCTGAGGTATGAGGGGCCAAGACCGTGTAGGGCTTTATAGGCCAAGACCAACACCTTGAATCTGGCTCGGTGCGTTATAGGCAGCCAGTGCAGCGCGCGGAGCGATCTATTCCCGTCAGCCCGTCCGCGTCTGGAGACAAACCACCGTGTTCTGCACCAGCTGCAGCCTCCGAACCAGCATCAAGGGAAGCCCCGAGTAGAGAGCGTTGCAATAGTCTAGCCTCCAGGACACTGCCTTTCTCCCCTTGTAATTACGCTAAGCACATGCGCCTGCAGCTTTCCCAATGTTCCTCTCCCCTTATCCACCCTAAATTGTAAGCCCCTCAGGCTGGGACCTGTCTCTCATCACAACTGTCCAACACCAGGCACATTGCTGAAACCATATAAACCAAAGAATCTTAGAACTGGAAGGAACATGGAGGATTATCCAGTCCAACCCCCCGCTTGGATGCAGGATGACTACAGTTACAACATTCCTGACAGGTGTGTCACGGAGGAACATAGGGTCACACGTGTAACACGGACCTACATGTAGACTACAAGTCTGGTAAATATGTAAAGCAAAAGGTTCCACATGTATGTAATGTTACAATTGAGAACTGTAAAACCCAAATCAAGACTGTGACACGTGACCAAGTTCCAGGAAATGGAAAGACAGTTTGTTGATTCCCCCCAGACGGGTGGCCAGAGACATTTATATGCTAATGCAGGCAGCCATTGCCTACGTGCAAGAGACAGAGAAAGCTGATAAAAGAGAACAAAGGGAATTCTAGAAACCTCGAGAAGATACGTGAAGTTTCCTCCTGGGGCTATAAGGAGTTGTACCCCAGAGGGGGCAGTGACTATCAGGAACTCACTCACCATCTTGCAGCCAGCAAGGCTGGAAACCATGAACTGAGAGACAGGACTTTGCTCTCTAGCAACTCTAAGGCAGAAGGCCCAGTCACTTACATCAAGGACTGAGAGGAACTTATGGACCTTTGTAGGGTAAGATGCTTATTTAGGAACTCAATCAGTATAGATCAGGAATGCGTTATATTTACCTTTGATTTCTAGTAACCACTCTGTATCAACAATCTTACTTATGTAATCAATAAACTTACTTATCTTTATGAAGAAGTGTCTGTGTCTAACATTGGAACACAAGTGAGCAACAAGAGTTCTCAAGCTCTTGCAAACTCAAAGAGTAAAGACTAGTCTGTAAACGGGCAGGATTGGGCCCTTAAGTGACAAAGGGGTTGTCTCTGCGGCAGACCTGAATCAGCCAGAGAGCGAAAACTGATTCAAGTGGGCTGTACGCGAGGGAAACTGCGTCACTCAAACCCGGTAAAGTGGGGGTGCGGACCTCCAACCCGTGACAAGATGTCTGTCCAGTGTCCAGGCTACAGAGGGGAAATGACTTACCCAAGACCACACAGCAAGTCAGTGGCAAGCCTCCTAATCCAGCTCCAGCACTGACTAGCTATGTCACCTTTGAAAAGTCATCCTCTCTGCCTCAGTTTCCCACACTGGAAAAAACCTGCAATAAGATCACGCTCCCCATGCAGGGGGAATATTGTGAGGATTAACTAGTGGCTGGACAAGACCTTGAACATACAAAGAGCTAAATATTATTTATTGTAGGCCGCCCTGGGATGCCTTGGCATGAGGGGGCGGCTAATAAATATTTATAATAAATATAAATAACTGTTGCGCTTGGTGCAGGCATAAGTAGCTGAAACATGTCATTTGCAGCAGTCCTATCTGGAAAGAACCATCCAGATTATTCATCTTTGAACCAAGCAATGGCCAAGACTGAGGAATTCCCCGAAGAAAACTGCTGTCACTAAAAGAGCAGGCTGATCTCTACCAGGAAGTCTGTCTCCCAAGAGATCGGGGAGAGCCATGAGAAAAATAGCAAGCCACAGAAGTTTAAATGTGCCACTGTTTTTATTTAAAGAGACAGTACACACAGCGTCCGCAGAATGAACCCGACATGGGATCAGGTCGAAAGGCTGGCTACACCCAAATGGATGCAACACTCCTGGATGAATAGGAGTCTCTCTCCCCCATTCCACCTAGAACCCTACACAGGCTCAAAGCTCAGATCTAAGCCCCGCTGGACCCAACTGCATCGGGACCGACTCAAGTCCAATCGTGTAACTGGGGGTGGCTTCCCCTGCCCCCAAGTGCCATGACACATGGAACTCCATGGCACTCCACACAAGCAGGGCCACATCAAGATTTAGCACTGCTCCTTTTCTGGCATACCTTGGCTTCCCCCACACTTTCCCTGAAATGCTCCCGCTCCCATGGAGTGTCATGACGCCCCAGTGCCCCCAGAGAAGATGGGTCATAGCTACCAACCCCTGGGAATCCTATCCCCAAGTTAATGGTTGCAAATGCACAGCAATATGTCTATCAGATAGCTGGGGTATATGTTACACTCTGTGAGTGTATGAATGGGCGTGGAGCAGAGATGCCATGGAATGAGGGGGACTCAACTGAGCTCAGCCCTGGACTCTAGGAAATTTTCAGTGTGAGCAGGGGAGTATGGCCAACACTCTGCCTCCACCCACTCTGAAATTGCTCAAACGACTTGCAAAGGGCCTTGCCAAAAATGAAGTTTTCAGAGTGGGCAGAGGTGGAGTGCTTAAATCTTCTTTCCTGGTGGGGTTGCTATCACACGGTCATTAATAATCTGGAGAAAGGAGTAAAGACTGAGGGGATCAAAGCTGCAGGCAGTTAAAACCCGAGCGGACTGTGAAGAATTGCAGGAGGATCTTGGGAGAGTGGGCATCAATTAAATTTAATGTGCATCACTTTGCACTTGTCCACATAGAGAAAAACAATCCAAACTTTATGCACACAATGCTGGGTTCTAAATAAGGAGTTAGTTAGCACTCAGGAGAAGGATCTTCGTCACTGTGGGCAATACATTGAAATCCTCAGCCCAGTGTATGGCAGCCATAAAAAAAGCAAACAGAACGTTAGGAATTATTGGGAAAGGGATAGAAAATAAAACTGAAAATATCCTAATGCCACTATATAAATCTATGGTACGACCGCATCTTGAATATTGTGTACAGTTCTGGTTGCCCAATCTCAAAAAGAGATCTAGTTGAAATAGAAAAGGCACAGAAGAGGTCTGGAGCAGCTCCCCTATGAAGAGAGGCTGGACTGGTTGGGGCTCTTTCAGCTTGGAGAAGAGATGACAGAGGGGATAGGATCGAAGTTTATAAACTCATGAGTGGTGTGGAAATAGGAAACAGTTATTTACCCTCTCAAATAGTACTAGAACTAGAGGACACTCCATGAAACTAACGTGCAGCAGATTTAAAACAAATAAAATAAAGTATTTTTTCACTCAACGCACGATTAAGTTGTGGAATTTGTTGCCGGAAGATGTGGTCAAGGCCAGTAGCATAGCTGGGTTTAAAAAAATGATTGGACAAGTTTCTGAAAGATAGGTCCATTGACTCCATTAGCAACTACAAGGTCTTTACAAAAAGGATCAGCCATTTGCCCGGCGTTTATTTCCTAAAGTTCGATCCCTGTAGTACTGTATCTGCCGGTATCACTGTGCGCAGGAATGTTGGGAGTCTAGATTCTAAATCAGTTTGGAAGCAGTACTGTTACCACAGTTACCCTCGTGACCAAGATGGCTGTCAGAACAGAACGGTTGCCCCATAGAACAACACAGAATGGTTGCTTCTTTTTGTCAAGACCCTGTATTAGCCAGGTAGGTTTGGGAAATGTAACCTGTTAGGCTGCGTTCCAACCACACTGCTGCGTCTTCCCTCGCCCCTCCCGCTGCCGCCGCAGGTGGGAATACAGCCTTACTGTCGGGAGCAAACAACAGGGAACAGATCACCCCAGTGTGACCTGTTGGGTACTACTACCAAGCAACCGAGATTGGCCACTGTCAGAGACATCCCTACTTTGCTCCACCCACCTCTGACATGGCCACACCCTTTGTGGAATGTTGTGATGTCCAAAGGGTGTGGGCGGGGCTGCAGTGAGTTTCCCCATTACTTCTGCCTCTGGCTTTCATGATCCAGGGAGGAAACAGCAGCTCCCCACCACCACTTTGAGTACAAAGCGCAGCATGTGCTGTGGCCAGGGGAGCACTCCTGGTTTCTAATAATCGACTGTCGAGCACAGAAGCAGCAATCCTTCCCCTTCACGCGCTCAGCACAAAACCCCAGTGGCAAATTTAAGAGAGCGACAAAAAGAACCAAGTGTGTGTTGTCTCCCAAGCTGGGAGCTTGTGTGGTGAGAGGGAGCTGCTATTGTGGTTAAACTGAAGGAGAAAAATTCCCCGTCAAAAAGATTCTAGGTGCCACCCGATTGCTTTCCTTCCCTACGCAGGAAATCAACGCAGAGGCAAGATCATTTGAACAGCTTTACTTAAAATAGATTAGCAATACAAAGAATCAGATGCTAGAATATTGTCAGAGGTAAGAAGCAGATTACACATATAGGAAAAGTAAGTGAGGAAATACGCCCCAGTAATGCATAATAAGATTTATCTTGCTTCCTATTATTACTTAAAAGAAGAAATTAGATTTATCTAAAATCCTTAAATCTTACGGAGAGAGATTCTACGCTAAAACCATCTCAAAAGACTGGCCAGTTCCTTTGAGAGAACCAACTCCCTTTTCTGGGAAGGAGATCGGGATGGAAGTGGAGATGTTTCTCCAGATCGTTAAGGGCTTTGTCTGAATGCAGAGGTGGCCCTCGGAACAGGGACCTGGGGTCTTGGCTTGTGCAAGCAAAGCACTTTGGCTCAAGGGCACGTTTTATAGACCACTTCAACCAAGGAAAGCAAAATACAGCTCATCACAATGATTATTCATGAAACTATCCTTTTGCCACCTTCACCTAAATAAGGTAAAAATCCCCTGTTCAACCAATCGGCGTCTCATTTGCCTCTAGCTTAGCTAACGCCTGTCCAATTTTGACCCCTTCCTTCAGAGAGAGATCTCTCTCCCTCTTGGCATGCTTTAATCTAACAAATGCAAAGTTAGCAGACCACGCTTGCTATTTCATAGGCCTTAAAACATGATGACAACCCGAGCAATTCCTATTCATAAGCAAATAACCATTAAACTTAACCCTATAACTAAAGGTAGCCTACACTGCCCTGGTTTATTTTGCATCTACCTACCTCTAAGGTCAGACCTGCAAAGAGGGTTTGCTCTAATGAAGTTACACCATTACATCCCTGCATTAAATGGATGGAAGTTACATCCTGCCCATTCTCAGGGATGGAGAACATGTTCCCTCCCAAAGACCACAGTGAAAAATCAGTGCAAGCTTCGCAGGCCAAAGAGTTTACAGAATCATAGGACTGTAGCACTAGAAGGAACCTCCCGGATCAGATAGTCCGACCTCCTGCCCTAAGGCAGAATACCCCAGACCAGGAATGAGAAACCTCAGGTCTGGGGCCAAAGTGGCCTGGGGTAGTTTTTATCTGACCCCTGGATCCAGTTCCTACCCCCAAGCACTGAAACTCCTGAGCAGCGATGAGGGCATACACACAGGGATAGGGGACATATCCAGGATCTGGGCCCTCCTTTCCCTGAACGCAACCCCTACGCATCCCCACTCCCATCTTCTCCGCAGCCCTCAGAACTTGCATTAGGAATTTTCAAAGTGGCCCCTGGGAGGGAAAGTTCCCCACTCCTGGCCTATCCTTACTGCATCCCTGACAGATATCAGTCCAATCTCTTCTTGAAAACCTCGAGGAAAGGAGATACGACAACTTCTCTGGGCAGTTTGTTCCTCTGCCAACCTGTTCTAAGAAGATGTTTTTCCCTATATTTAAACTATCCTATCTATCTACTTGTAATTCAAACCCATCACTTCTTGTCCTGGTCTCAGTGGTGACAGAGAACAAAGTAATGTCCCCCATCCTTTTCAATGGCATCCTTTTAAATGTTTGAAAACTGTCAAAATACACCCACCCTCAATCCTCTCTTCTCTAGGCTAAATATGCCCATTGCATTCAGCCTTTCCCTCTTAGGACTTGAATTCCAGATCCTTGATTATCTTCATTGTTTGTTTGTTTTGTTTTTTCTGAATCCTTTCAAGTTTGTCAACATCCTTTTTGATGTGTGGAGCCCAAAACTCAGCACAGTACTCCAAGAGAAGTCTGACCAGTGCCGACTATAGTGGGAATATCATTTCTTAAGTCTTAGAGACTGATGCTTTTATTTATGCAACCCCAAATGGAGAAGCTGTGAGGAGGGTACTTAAGGGGCAGGCTCAGCAAGTGGAAAGGGAGGGGAGAATAGAGTACTTAATTTAAAAAAAAATAAAAAAATTCCTGAGGCCCAAGCCTGCCCTAGAAGCCACACCCCCTTCCCCAGCAATCCCTCCTCCCAGCCCAGAATTTATCAGAGCAGGCAGATGATCTCTGTTCTCCTGCTAGCAACCCAACCACTAGACTAACCTGCCTTTTATATAGCACCCTTCTGCAATGGCACTTACCTTAGGGACCGCCTCGCCCTGCGCGCCCCGGAACGGCTCCTGCGGTCTGCCAGGGGTGCCCTCCTGGAGGTCCCCCGTGTTAAGCGGGGGGCCACGATGGAGCGAGCATTCTCTGTGGTAGGGCCGCGGCTGTGGAACTCCCTTCCGGAGGAAGCTCGCCTGGCCCCAAGCCTTTTGACATTTCGGCGGAACTGTAAGACCTGGCTGTTTGCCCAGGCCTTTGGGAGGGAGGGAGGGGGGGGGTGATTTTAATCCCCCGCCCATGTATTTATTTATCACTGTCTTTAGCCCTGTTTTATTGTGTTTTATATTTATATTTTAATTGTTTTAAATTGTTTTTATGAGTGTTGTTAGCCGCCCCGAGCTGCGTTGCAGGATGGGGCGGGATAAAAATCTATAAAATAAA
>QEPC01004899.1:1914939-1929467 GCA_003113815.1 Sphenodon punctatus
AACTAATATACACAACTTTTAATCCTCACAACAACCCTGTGAGGTAGGTTAGGCCAAAAGAATATTATGACTGGCCCAAGGCCACCCCATGAGCTTCTGGCGAAGACGAGATTTGAACCAGGGCCTTCCCATATCTCTCCATCCAGGTACTGCACACTTAGCCATTACACCATACTGGTACTCAGTTTCAGTTCAGTTTATTTATGTAGCAAAAGCTATAGTCGAAAAGAATTTATATAACACATTACAAAACATCAAATGTAGTATCCTCACACAGGGCTCAATAAATACATAAGATAAAATAAAGGCAAATAATAATAATAATGATAATAAAAATAGAAAATAAAAAAATAAATCATCATCATATCAACTATCCCTACATGGGATTAACTAGCAACAGTCAATTCAGTTTAAAGGAGAGGAATTTCTCCCTTTCCTGAAAGGCGAAAAGCAGAAAAGATATCACTGCTTGGGCGGTCTCAGGTCTTTTATCTAATAATAAGTAAATCAGTTGCTCTGATGGAGCTCTACCCGGCAGGCGGTCCAAAATTCCCGCCAACCACTTGGCTCTAAACTTACCATATAAATGGCAAGTGTACAAAATATGTCCGGGGGATTCTGTCTCCATATTGTCAAAAGGACATAACCTCTCGCCATAGAGAAGCCCTCTCTATCTGCCCTCTAATGCTCTTGTCGGCAGCGCATTAAACCTGGCACAACATAAGCAAATAGAGCTTCCTATATGCACAATGTGTTAAGTAATTAGCATTCAAGCCAATATCCGGGATCAGGTCCCCATAACAATGGACAAGTAGAGATAGCGGCTTGGTCCTTCTGCCTACTGAAATCATTTAGTCTCACCGAGATTTCCTTTTTAGCCGCCCTTAATCCCTTGTTTAGCAATTCCAATGTGAAGAAACCCAAAGAGGATATGTTGGCCTCTACTAGCTTACTCCAAGCAAATACGTACAGGTCGTTCCTTAAAAAAAGGAATAAGCCAGGGTCTGACTCTTGGCAAAGATGTACACGCAGCCATAATCCAGTGGCCAATTTCCACACCTCAAGATTCGAAGCAGTCTGGCCAACCTCCAGCCGCACAGCAGCAGTAGGGACGCTTCTAAGGACATTTAACAGATGTCTCAGAGATTCTGACTGTGGGGTATTTAGGTTAAATGGGCCGGGCGCTCAATAGCCCAAACAGCTGCCCCATAAAAGAACTGGGCCCTGGGTTTGGCATCAACTACCCTAAGTGCTGGTATCAGAAAGGCACCCTCCCTTACTGGTGCTCAATAATCGATATGGTTTATAGGATGACCAGCACAGGGGATGAGGCAGGAAAGTCATTAATAATTAAAAGAGAAATAAACCATCCAGGCTTTTCCTGGCTTTCGTTTCCAACCTTGAAATGGCCAAATATCGGCCTTTTCTCGGTCTTTTACATTTCTGAGTGCATTAGGAACATTTCCTGGGGGCTTAGCCCCCCTTGAATTTAATAGCTGGTGGTGAGTCCTGACAAGCCCACCCCGCTAATTATGCCCTGGAAGAGTCCAGATTATGCATCTTTCTGTGTCATGGATCCACCCCCGTCCTCAAATGCCTGTCCTCATCTCTGCTGCCCCTACCCCTGAGGGCACGCACCTTCCATGCTTAAGAGTAGGGACTAGATTCACAGGCCAGATTCAGAAACCGGGAAAGGGCCAAATAAAAAACAGCTTTGCACCAGATCTGGCCCGCAGGCTGGTCTCCACCCGCGCTGTAAATACACAAAAATCTTTTTAACGCTCCAAGTCCCTCAAGAGGAGGGAAAGCTGCAGACATTGATTCTCCCTTCTTTCTGTTTTCCTAAAGACTAGCCTGGCGGAGTTGCGTTGACAGGCTCGTGGTGCTGCTTTGCAGAGGGGGAACGGTCTGTGATTCACAGAGATGTACAGCGCACACAGATCTAAGCTTGGGAAGCTGCCCTTGAGTGGGATTTTTTTTTTAAAAAAAAAAAAACTCCCGAAAGTTATGTTACTAATAAAGGGCCATATTGTGCCATCAATTCTTAACGCTTTAATGATTTTCAGCGAGGTGTTTGGCTTTAAAATTAAAAAGAGCAGAAAAAAAAATCAATGCCACAATATGGCCTATATTATTCGGGGGCAAGGGAGGGGAAGTTGGCTTATTAATAATGTCAATCAACCTGATTAATATTTCCTGCCGCACGGGGGCTATGGGAAGAGAAACAGTCTGAGCACCGCTCCGGCCTTGGCTAGGAGCAATGGGGCGCTCCCACTCCTCTCCCTGAATTAAGTATGGGGGAAAAAACCAATAAACCCCTAGCCCTTGCTTCCCAGCTGGTGCAGCGAGGGCTCCCCCTCCTGTTTTAATCACTGCCTGGTGGTTGCTAGTCTGCCTGTCCGGAACGAGTTCTTCCCCGGCCCATGGAAGGGTCAGAGCAGCACATTTCTGCCCAAGAGGAGTCTTTTCCCCTACTCCCCCAGCAGCACCTTCTCTCTATGGCTTGTTACAGTAGTGGAGCGGCATTGCAGCTCCTGGCTCGTGCACTAGATCAGAGGGGGGCAGTTCCCAAGCCCAAGGGCCACATACCTACATTTTCATATCGCCAAGAGCCACAAGACGCATTAAGCGGATTGCAGCTTCCCCCAATCCTGGGGACAGGACAGCGCTGCTTCCTGCAGCTCTGACTGCGAGTTATAGTGGCACAGGGCATGCTTTCGCCGGGAGGCTCTGGCGACTGAAATAGCAGCTCCGCTGCTCTTGCTCCTGAGGGAGCTGCATGGACACACCCCCCAGGCAGTCACTTCCAGCGAGAGCCACAGAACAGATGCCCAAGAGCACCAACATTTGCCCACCTCTGCCTTACATGGCTACAGCACAACCCCAGATCTTCCTGAGGACGCTGGTGCTTGCACCTGCTGCCTACAGCCAAAATGGAGAACAAAATTTTGTACCTAGGGGGGTAATATCTTACCAGGTCTGCCCAGTTCTGCGGAAAGTTGGTGGAAATAAGGAAGCTTTCGGACCACACAGGGCCCTTCCTCGGGCATGTAGCGTAGGTAGCTAGTAGAAATATATAAACTGAGCAAACGTAGGGCAGGTCTATGTGAGGGGCATGGAACAGGTGGGAGTAGATAGAACAAGGTAGCAGGTGGAAGGGGGGTAAAGCGAAAGATGTGCCAGACATTTAAGAACAGCTGTAAAAGTATAGATTGGTGTAGGAGACAAAGAAACAGTAGGTAGTGGTAAACACGACGAGAGGGCAAACATATGGGTTGGGGGGATAGTGGGAAACAGCTTATCAGGTGACGGGAATACGCAGATCGAAGGAACCGGGTTCACAGTAACACAAAGGTTGAGATTCAAGTGAGTGTCACTTAGAGAGAGGGAGACAAAGTAGTTAGAACGATATCTAGGAACTTGCTACAGAAGGAAACACAAATTAAACATGCAGTAGCCTGTAAGATATAATCGCTATTTGTAGTGGCTAGAGAAATATAGATTCTTGTCAAGTCCATTATTTTTGGTGTCCACGTTTACAAATTTTTGAAGTGGCTGGAGAAACATAGGTCTTCGTTAAGTCCATTGTTTTTGGTCTCAAATGAAGGTACGAATTTTAGTTCCCAGAATGAGCCTTCCAGAGTACGCCTAAAGGGGGATACGGGTGAAGAAACTCTTAGAGAACTGGCTGTTGATTGGTTTTAACAGGGATGAGGAACCTCCGACCCGGGGGCCAAACGTGGCCTGTGGCTAGTTTGGTTTCCACTTCCTGAATCTGGCTCTACCCTCAAGCACGGAAAGACTGAGCTCAGGGGAAGGGAGCACAGATGAGGGCATGTTAACAGGGATAGAGGACAGATCTCTGGCACAAATCCAGGATCTGAACTTTCCTCCTCCTGAGTGAACCCTTTAAGCTCCCCTGCCCCAGTTTCTATGTGGCCCTCGAAGCTTGAGCTAATTTTCAAAGTGGCCCCCAGAAGAGAAAAGTTTCCTCACCCCTGGATTAAAATATCACCCCTGGGTAATCCCTGCAAGTTCAGATAGCCTATTGATTACCCAGTAAGTCTCTAGCTCTGCCTACTGAGGAAGCAGGGTCAGCTGACCAAGGCCCGGCAGTCTCAGTGGTTACCGTTTGATGGCTGTGGGGTACTGGATGAGGGCGAGTCATCACTGAAGTGGAATCCCGACAAGATGGTGGTGATGCTGGTGGGAGGGGCTGAGGGAGTGATGGCCCCCGTCATTGACGGGGTCTGCTCTTCGTTGGTCTCCCAGGTCCGTAGTCTGGGGGTGCTCCTTGACTCACAGCTCTGCCTGGATGTCCAGGTGGTGGTTGTGGTGAAGGGAGCGTTTCGTCAATTACATTTGGTGCGATGGCTTCGGCCATACGTCTCGGACGTGGATCTAGCCACCATCATCCATGCCTTCATCACTTCAAGACTGGACTATTGCAACACGCTCTACGTGGGGCTACCCTTGGTGCCGGTCCGGAGACCGTAGCTGGTGCAGAACGCGGTGCCCCGTCTCCTTACAGGGACAGGTCGCCGTGAGCACATTACACCGGTGCTTCGTTCTTTACATTGGCTGCCTATAATCTTGTGGGCTCAATTCAAGGTGTTGGGTATGACCTATAAAGCCCTAAATGGCCTGGGCCCCACCTACCTGAAGGATCGTCTCACCCCCCACATCCTGGATTGGCCAGGGGTAACTTCCTCGAAGTCCCCTGGGTATCTCAGGTGGCGACGATGAGGGGGGCACTCTCAGTGGCCGCACCGCGGCTGTGGAACTCCCTCCCAACACAGGTCCACCTGGCTTCAGACCTCCCCTCTTTCCGGAGACAATGCAAGACCTGGCTGTTCCGCCGGGCTTTTGGCAAGGGAGACGGGGGAAGGGAGGGTTTTTATCTCTGCCTTGGGGTATGTTTTACACTGTATGATTTATACTGATATTTGTAATGGTTTATTGATTAATGTGTTATTTATGTTTATTATATAATATTTTTATATGTTTTTAATATGTTGTGAGCTACCCCGAGCTGCTGTGGCAGGAGAGGGTGGCCAAAAAATGGAAGGAAATAAATAAACAAACAAACTGTAATTGGTGCAGCGGGCACAGCTGCACCCGGGTCCACCCACACGTAGACTGCATGTGCACACTGGAGCAGAGTGCCCCAGCAGGGGCCCATTCCCATCTAGCTACACCCCAGCAAGGAAGGGAACCAGGGGCGGGTTAGCCATTCAACCCACCGGGAGGATTCCCGGTGGGCCAGGCCGGTTGGGAGGGCCGGTCCTGCAGTCTGGATTTTTAAAAATATATATATATATATTGTAGGTCCCGACCCCCGTCGGGTTGGGTCGGGACAGGGGGTGGGGGTGGGGGGACTCGGGAGGTCTGCCACAAGTCTTCACCCTCCCGGAAGTTGCTTTTACACTACTTCCGGGAGAGACTGGCCCCTTCTCGCTCCCTCCCAGAAGTAGTATAAAAGCAACTTCTGGGAGGGCGAAGCCTCGTGGCAGAGGCGTGGGAACAGGCGGCCAGAGCATTTTGGCAGCAGCAGCACCAGTGGAGAGAGAGCGGCACCAGCAGACAGATTCACACCAGCAACACCACACCGGAGCGGAGAGCAGCGGCAGCAGCAGCGAGTGGCGGTAGCTGCAAAGAGCGGCAACTCAAGGTGCAGAGGGAGCAAGTGTGCCGCGGCAGCAGGGCAGCAGGTGTGGCCTGCCTGGGAGGCAGGGGGGAGCCTGCCTGGGAGTCAGGGGGGGCTTGGGCCTCGTGGGGGCAGGGGGGGTTGGGCTTGCTTGGGAGGCCGGCTTGGGCCTGCTTTGGGGCTGGGGGGCCGGCTGGCCGCTTGGGGGGCCGGCTGGGGCCTACTTTGGGGGCCGGCTGGGGCCTACTTTGGGGCTAGGGGGCCGACTGGCCGCTTGGGGGGCCGGCTTGGGCCTGCTTTGGGGGCCAGCTGGCAGCTTGGGGGGCCAGTTTGGGCCTGCTTTGGGGCCGGCTGGCGGCTTGGGGGGACTGGGAGCCAGGCATCCTGGGTTCTCTGGGAGGGGTGTGGGGGCTAGTGGGTTAGATCACGGGGGGTCAGGGGGGCTTGTGGGGCCTGGGCCAGCCTGGGGGGGCTTGTAGGGCCTGGATGCACTCAGGATTAGCTTATTCAATAATGTAGATATTGGAAGTCTCGTATCAATTCTACCCTTAGTCTGCTCTTTGCTAAGCTAAACCTGAGCGGTAGGAATTCTGGTATCAGTTCTCCCCCTAGTCTTCTCTTTGCTAAGCTAATCCTGAGTGCATTCCTTCAAAGCTGTTCCTTAATTGTGTTCCAGTGCAGCATTACTACAGGTTCAAGGAATGACGCCTTAATATTCAATAATGTAGATATTGGAAGTCTGGTATAAATTCTCCCCTTAGTTTGCTCTTTGTTAAGCTAAACCTGAGTGGTAGGAATTCTGGTATCAATTCTCCCCTTAGTCTTCTCTTTGCTAAGCTAAACACAGGGCCTGTGGAATACTAGTGCAGCTGGTGTAGGAATGAAGAAGCCTTACTGTAGGATGCATAGCAAGGGACAGAGTGATTTTCGGTTGGGGGCCACTGAGCACTGAAACGGAGTGATTTGGGGAGCCAGAGCACTGAAATGAGGGCCAGTACCCCCACCAGTGGCAGTCTCCCCCCTGCCAGCCCCCCATAACCTCCCACTCACCCCTGCCAGGCTGCTGAGGCTCTGAGTCTGGGGACTCAGCTCTGATAGGCCCCAAATCTGGTTCACTCTGCCCGCCCCCAAGCCACACCCCCAAGCCATGCCGCCTTGGCCTGTTTCCGGCGCGCCAGTGACTTTGCCGCCGGCACAGGGTCACTAAAACTATATTTTCCTGGGCTACTTTGATTTCCCAATCTGCCCCTGAAGGTAACCTACTAAAAAATACCAAGTTTTATCGTTACCAAGTAACTGACTTTCCACTACAAAACAAAAATACCCTTAAAACCCCCAACCCACCCACAACTCCCCACCAAACCCACCCAAGACCGCCTCCCAATTCCCCACAACCCTACCCCCAAACCACCCAACCCTATCCCGGCCCACCCAACGCTTTTTCAAACAGAAAAATCTTAACCCGCCTTCTGTTCTGAAGATGCTCAGGCCCAGGTTCAAACAAACCTCTAGGGGAAGGGAGTTCCATAACATCATTGATTCAGGTCAATGTTATTAAGCCTCACTGAAACAGTGCCCCCCACCCCTACAGTGCAAGGCAGGTAGCTCAGGATTTGCATTGTGAGCTGGGAGAGAATGCTGCTGTGCTCCCATAGTGCAATCCCTCAGGGCAGTAAATTTAAGAGGCAGCTTTTAAATTCACCCCCTGCCTTTGCCTAGCAGTAAGGCAGCTGGGTCCACACTAAGAAGTGGCGCTTAGAGGGTGTTGCTCCAATGGAGGAGTGGCCACGCAATCCACTTAATCCAGTGTCAATCTCAGTCAACCTACCAAGACCCCTCCCATTGCTTCCAACTAGGGTCGCCACCTATGCACATTTGTAAGGAACACTTATGAAAAATACATGTTGCACTGGCGCCTAAGGTGCCAATGCAGGCCCTGCAACATGTATTTTTCATAAGTGTTCCTTACAAATGTGCATAGGTGGCGACCCTAGTCCACTGTTCCAGGGCACTTCAGCAACCCGTCTCAGGAACAGACAGGAATGCTCCCCTCAGAGAAAGCCTTCCCTGCTGCACCAGAAGAGCTCTCCTAGCCCCTCTCGTCCCTGGAGACATGCCGTGGGGCACCGGTCCCGCTGTCCTCCCCAGAGACAATCTCCAAGGGGCAGCTTCCCCCTCCTCCCACTGTGATCTACATGAATCTAGCTCATGATCCACCTCTTGGCCTGCAGTGGCCACTACTGCCCAGGCCTGTTCAATCTCACAGAATCAAACCAAGTGGTTTCAAACTTGGAGCCCTCAGCATCCAGGACCTGCCTTACAACTGATAGAGTGGAGGGGTCGGGTGGGGGGAGGCTGGAGCCCTTGGCATGGCGGTGGGGAGCAGGAACAGCCGAGCTGCATTCCCCCTGCCCCTCACCACACAAACAGTGATAGAAACACATACGTCCTGTTACTGGGCCTGAGTCTCCTGACAGGGCCCCACCTCCACTGGTGGTCTGAGGAGCCTCGGTTGGGGCCCCACTGGGCTCCCTACTAATGTCTCTGCTGGGGAGGGGGTGCCGCCACCACTACTGCTCCTCATCCTGAGAGCAGCTGCCAGAGCCCTCCCTCCTACCCCAACCTGGAGGCTATGTCCCTGCCACCACCCAGGGCCCCGGAGCGACAGGAGGGCCTTGCTCCACAGAAAGTGCCAACAAGCGGCAGCAGGATTGGCACATAGCTCCCAACGTTGCAAGCTGCCATGGGGACATGCCCCGCCTCCTCAATCAATAAGCCCCACCCCTCAGTGAACAAGCTCCACCCCCTCGTGCACACACAACTCCGAACATTCCAAGTGCAGAAAGAGAGAGAGAGAAGCTCTCAGCCTCTTCTCCTTCCACTTAGTTCCTGTCATTCTGTCATCTCCCCATTGTCCTGTCAAGTGCTTTTCCTGGGAGGAAAAACAGAAGAGAGATGCCCGAGACTGTTTTTACACAAGCAGCCTCATTTACTGCAGATTTCAGAGTCCAGAAGAAAAGAAACTAGCGCGGGGGAGGGGGGGGTTGAGATGTTCCCCCGCCACTACCGGACGTTGGGTGGCCACCATTTGAAACAGCAGCTGCCAGCAAACTAGCACTTCTTTGAGATGCTGCCTTGTAATTGAGGCTTTATAAAGCAGCATCTCCAAGAAGTGCTAGTTTGTCAGCTGCCGCTGTTTCAAATAGCGGCCACACGACTTCCAGAGCGACGGGGGAACATCTAAACGCTAGTTTAACCAGTTTCTTTTCTTCCGGACTCTGAAATGAGCAATAAATGAGGCTGCCTGAGGCTTGAATTCTGGTCTCTGTCTCTCTCTCCTGAAAGAGGGGCATGGGATTCAGCACCCGAAGAGAGGGACTGGCCCTCCAAAACAGAAACTTCTGGAAGATATGCTGGTAGTTCATGCAAGGGCCCAGAAGAACGGCCCCAATTGTCCTACCGTGAGGCTGGTCCCGCTCGGCGTGCAGCCAACATGCAGCTCACAGCCAAGCTAGGACAGCAGGTGACCCCTGTCCACCTGCATGAGTTGCATGTGCCTGAAGCTTGCATTGGCAGAAGGGCTGTACCAGAATTATGTCCTCAAGCTGGTACTCTTTCCCTGGGCACAGCTTCCAATTGGGATCAGTCTGTGGCATGAACTCCCCATTCCCTCCATCCAGGCAAACAAATATACATTCCGTCTGCAGCAACCCTGAAATCTGGCCTCGCTCTAGCCCACAAGAACAAAGGCCACGGGAGACGTGTAGTTTGACTTTCACGAGGACTGGGTGCCCTGCATGTTGCAGTTCGCACAGGGGAGAGGAGATGCGATCATTTGCAATAGCAATCTGTCAGGACCAAGACCTCCTCTTTACCCACCAAACAGAAGGGCATAAAAACAGAGCGTGCTGTTTTAGGAGCGGTTACAAAAACATGCTACAAGTTACAGGCTGCTCCATGGGAGGCTAACCTGGCTGACACACAAGTTCTCCTTCGGTATTATTTTTGCTTTAATGTAAAAGCTATTACCTCAGGGGTTGTTGCCAGTGACTTCAGCCAGAATAGTGACAGCAGGATTGGGCCCTGACGGGAAAAGATCTGATGCCTATGGTTTGCTGCTGCTGGAGTCCCAGAGAGAAAGCACTCAAGAACACCGCAGGGAACAATTTTTCCTGCTAGCCGAGAGACAGACAAGATGACCTAATAGGTCTTTGCCGTCTCGTACAATTCAGCGCCCTAGTGTGCATTGGGGCCAAGGGGGAGGGTGGAAGAGAATGGAAAAGGATCTGGAATCTTCGGGTCACACTGTCACATTGCTTCCAGCTGATTTAGTCAAACTCTGTGGATCGTTACCCTTAGCTACACAATAAAGCCACTGTTACAAAAGAGACTGCATCTAGCAAATCAATCCTGCAAAGACTTATGCCCATGCATAAAAGCGTGGTCTGTGAAGAGTCAGCTCACAGCACGTATTTTTACCTGTGGGTGTAAAACATACAAGACAGAGTCTATAACGTTGCAAGCCCTACAGCCGGAAGACTCCACAAAGGTGAACAAATCCTTGAGTTCAGCACCCACACCAACAATAAACAGAGTCACGAGGTTGACACATTCCTCAGCCCCTGACGGAACGATGCAGCCACAAAGCCTCCCTTTTGTGGGCTTTTGCCTCACAGCAAGGCAAATCCCCCATGCAGTCTAGGTATCTGGTTCCTTCCCTAGAAATTAGCCTCCCGTTCCAGACAGTCAGCTATAATCACAAAGGCAGCTTGTACCAACACCCTATAAGCAGCAATTAGGCCTGAAAAGAATAATCTGGGTAGAACCCGTCCTTCTAGTCCATCATGACCCAGTCCCCGTCCCAATGGAGATCCAGATCCGCTCCCCAGTCCTCACGCAGTGTCATCTTGTACATGCGTGCTAAGCCAAATCCCTTTGGGGGCATACGTAAAACGATGCTGCGCTGGGGACGGGGAGCCTTCGGACCAGAGCACACAAAGATCCCAGCGTGGCAAAAATAAATGCGTTGAACCTCCATGCTCCGGTCCAAAACTGCAGCTAATCTCTGCATAGGTCCCAAGGGCCGATTGGTTTCAGCACTAGCAGTGATTCAAAGCGTTCAAGAACATTAAAGGGCTTAAATTGTTTTGTTTTGTTTTTTAAATATGTCAAGGCTCAAAACTGCCCCAGAAGTCTTGCTCCATGGTCCTGGAAGCTTGGGGGAGCATCCAAAGGGGCCAGGAAGATATGCATCACCTTCATCTCGATTCCACCCATCCCTGGCCTGTTCCTATCCCTTACGGTTGGATCAAACTTGATGGGGGCCCATGGCTGGCACCACCAATCAGCCCCAAGAGGACTCCCTGCAAATTTTCCCCCTCCCTGCAATCCTAGAGCTCTGGAAGTGGAACTTACACAAGTCAGCATCCCTCTCAAATTTTAGTCCATGGTTACTCCTATCATGTCATAAGAGGTCTTATTGCAGATCGACAATTGAAACAGTAGCAAGTCACCCAGGTCAGATGGTATTCATCCAAGAGTACTGAAAGAACTCAAATTTGAAATTGTTGAACTACTATCAGTAATACGTAACTTATCACTAAAAGTCTCCTCTGTGCCAGATGTTTGGAGGTTAGCTAACGTAACACTAATTTTTAAGAAGGACTCCAGAGGCGACCCTGGAAACTATAGACCAGTAAGCCGGACATCAGTACCAGGCAAACTGGTGGAGA
Organism: Sphenodon punctatus; assembly: GCA_003113815.1. Taxonomy (NCBI): domain Eukaryota; kingdom Metazoa; phylum Chordata; class Lepidosauria; order Sphenodontia; family Sphenodontidae; genus Sphenodon; species Sphenodon punctatus. The sequence continues at coordinate 1,926,319 of QEPC01004899.1, forward strand.
CCATTGTTAAAAATGAAATTACTACGCATATTGACAAGCATGATTTTATGGGTAAAAACCAGTATGGCTTTAGTGAAAGGGAAGTCATGCCTCACTAGTCTATTAGAATTTTATGAGAAGCTTAACAAGCATGTAGATAGGGGCGATTCAGTTGATATAGTATATTTGGATTTTCTAAAAGCATTTGACAAGGTCCCTCACCAGAGACTCATGATGAGCAAACTAAGTAGTCATGGGATAAGAGGAGGATGGATTGATAGCTGGTAAAAAGATATGGAAACAAAGGGCAGGAATAGTCCTTTTTCAAGTTGGAAAGAGGTAGACAGTGGGGTGCGTCAGGGGTCGGTACTGGGAGCAATACTATTTAATGCATTCATGAATGATCTGGGAAAGGGGTAAAGAGTGAGGTGGCTAAATTCACAGATGGCACCAAATTATTCAAGACTGTAACAGTCAGACTATGAGATGCTACAGAGGGATCTTGTTCAGCTAGGTGAATGGACAATAGAATGGCAAATGAAATTAAATGTTGATAAGTGCAGGGTGATGCACATAGGGAAAAATAATCCTCACTTTACATACATGACGCCAGGTTCTAAACTGGGTGTAACCAGTCAGGAGAAGAAGAATCTTGGAGTCATTGTGGATAGTTCGTTGAAGACATCAGCTCAGTGAGTGGCCACAGTTAAAAAGGCAAACCAAATGGTAGGTATTATTGTGAAAGGAATAGAAAATAAAACGGAAAGTATCCTAATGCTGCTGTATAAATCTTTGGTATGGCCGCACCTTGAATATTGTTCTGGTCACCCCCATCTCAAAAAAAAATACAATCAAGCTAGAAAAGGTTCAGAGAAGGGCAACGAGGATGAGAGAAGGGATGGCTCAAATTCCATATGAGGAGAGAAAGTTCAACAGGTTGGGGCTGTTTAGCTTGGAGAAGAGGCGATTAAGGGGGGGAGGGGAATATGATAGATGTTCATAAAACCCTGAGTGGCACGGAGAAAGTAAGGGAACTGTTGTTTGCCCTTTCCCACAATAAGAGAACAAGGGGGCACTCTCTGAAATTAAATGGCAGCAGTTTTAAAACAAACAAAAGGAAGTACTTTTTCATAAATGGACAATACAGTTGTGGAACTCATTGCCAGAGGTGGCTATGAAAGCCAGCAGCATAACTTGGATAAATTCTTAGAGGATAGAGCCATAAATGCTTACTAATTCAGACTTAAACCCCTGGCTACAGATGGGTCACACCTCCATGACCTTTACTTGTACTTCTCTTGAGCTACCGGAGCTGGCTATTCTCGGGGACAGAATGCTGGGCTAGACAGACTGCTGGTCCGACCCAGTATGGCACTTATGTTCTTACATACCCAGCAGAGGTGACTACGACCTGGTCCATGCCCACGTCATGCTGAGTGTAGATGCAGAAGAAGGATGGGTACCATCCATACCAGTTCTGTGGGCATCAACAGAGGGGAAGGCCACAGAATGACTGTGATGCCCTTGTGCTGTCTGTGGTCACCAGCACATCTGCATTGTGATTCCTCACACACACCCCGGTTTCCATTCTCCCTGGGAAACTTGCTTTGTTGTAGACACATGTGGTTCCGCAGACCAGCTGTGGACACCTCACCATCATCTCCAAGAGCACAGCTTGGAACCCATTTCCCCATCATTTTGGGAGAGCAAGGAGAACGGGTTCATACAACATTTTTAGCTTTGATGCAACTTTTTTAGCAGAGGACAGGTCAGAGGCAGCAGAAGCCCCATCTTGTCCTGTTTTGTAGGATGAGTTTCAGGCTGTGTTGCCCTCGGATGCAGGGGATGCTCTTGGGAGTATACGAGCCACCTATCGTGAATTAGACCCATGGCCGTCCTGGCTAGTTAAGGCTAGCCGGGAGACATTGGGGCCGTTGCCGGCGGGGATAGTCAACGCCTCCCTTGGGGAGGGCAGGGTGCCAGACCATCTCAAGGAGGCGGTGGTGCGGCCCCTGCTCAAGAAGCCATTTTTGGGCACTGACACCCTGACCAGCTATCGGCCAGTCTCTAACCTCCCCTTTTTAGGGAAGGTTATTGAACGGGTGGTGGCTCGGCAGCTTCAGGGGCATTTGGACTGGGTCAATTTTCTTGATCCCTCGCAGTCGGACTTTTATCCGGGTTATGGCACGGAGACTGCACTAGTGGCCTTGGTCGACGACCTCTCCTGTGAGTTGGACGGGAGTCGCTCGACCCTGTTAGATCGCTTGGTTGCATTTGATACCGTTGATCATGAGTTGCTGGCGACTCGGCTGCGGGACCAGGCAGAGATTAGCGGGAATGTTCTTGAATGGTTCCGCTCTTTCCTGGCCGGGAGAACCCAGCATGTGGTCCTGGGGGAGTTTTCATCTTCTCCCCAGGATCTCACGTGTGGCGTACCGCAGGGTTCCATCTTATCCCCCCTCTTGTTCAATGTGCACATGCAGCCTTTGGGGGAGGCTGTCAGGGAGTTTGAGGTGAGACCCTGATGACACCCTGATGTCATCAGGGTGAGTTTTATGATTTGTTTTAAAAATGTGTTGACTTGTTTTTTATTGTTAAATCTTTTGTGGTGTTCGCCGCCCCGAGCTGCCTTTGGGCAGGAGGGGCGGGATACAAGTTTTAAATAAATAAATAAAAAATAAATAAAATATGCTGATGACACCCAGCTATATCTCTCATTTTCCTTCCTCATTTTTCAGGCCCGGCAGTCTCAGTGTTTACCCAGTGTCTGTCAGCTGTGGGGGATTGGATTTATTTATTTATTTTATTTATACAAAAATGTATAGCCCACACTAGGGCTGAAGCGGCAAGCCACTGCGGTAACTTTTTCTGATGGAAAAAGCTCTTCCGCAATGAGCGACATGATGCGATAGAGACGTTCATTCCGCTACTTTCATTCCGCTAATTCCATCATTCTGCTGCTTTCATTCCGCTACGTCCAAAGACTGCGAAAATAGCGGAATAATGTTTTTTCTGACAGTTTCTATCTTCCGCAATTTCCACCAGCACTGCGAAGTAGCGAAAAATGCTTGTTCCGACAGTTTCCGCGATTGTTCCGACAGTTTCCGCGATTGTTCCGACAGTTTCCGCGATTGTTCCGACAGTTTCCGCGATTGTTCCGACAGTTTCCG
>QEPC01004899.1:1931916-1954017 GCA_003113815.1 Sphenodon punctatus
TTGTTCCGACAGTTTCCGCGATTGTTCCGACAGTTTCCGCGATTGTTCCGACAGTTTCCGAATTAGCGGAATGCTGGCAGAATTAGCGGAATGCCGGCGGAAAAGCTGCGGAACGTCATGGGCAATTCTGAAATGGCGGAATGAAATAGCAGAACGGAAAAAGGAGTTACCGCTTCAGCCCTATCCCACACCCTCCTGCACGGTGGCAGCTCGGGGCAGCGCACAACATAAAACAACAATAATAAAACCATCTAAAATACTACAATATATAAAATACATCATCAAATTCAGCAGCAGCTAAGGCAAATAAAACCCCTACCCCCCACCCTACCCCCCTCGCCCCAATGAGGTCGAGTCACCTGAAACTAAATCTTGACAAGACGGAAGTGATGGTTGTGGGGAAGGCCAAGGAGGTAGTGGCCCCCATCATTGATGGGGTCCGTCCTTCCTGGTTTCGCAGGTCCGGAGTCTGGGGGATGCTCCTGGACACGCAGCTTTGCCTGGATGCCCAGGTGGAGGCTGAGGCGAAGGAGGCATTTTGCCAGTTACATCTGATGCATCGGCTTCGGCCATATGTCCCGGACTCGGATCTGGCCACAATAATCCATGCTTTTATTACCTCGACACTGGATTACTGCGACACACTCTACATGGGGCTACCCTTGGTGCTGGTTCGGAGACTGCAACTGGTGCAGAACGTGGCGCCCCGTCTCCTGACTGGGACGGGCCGACACGAGCACATTACACCAGTGCTCCGTTCTCTGCACTGGCTGCCGATAGTTTTCCGGGCCCAATTCAAAGTGTTGGTGTTGACCTTTAAAGCCCTAAGTCTGGGCCCCACCTACCTGCAGGACCGCCTCACTCTCCGGGTCCTGGATCGGCCCCTGCGGTCGGCCTGGGGCATCCTCCTCGTATTCCCCCGGCTTTCCCAGGTGTCCACTATGAGGAGGACGTTCTCTGTGTCCGCACCGCGGCTGTGGAACTCCCTCCCATTGGAAGTCCGCCTGACCGCTGACCTCCCCTCTTTCCCCAGACACTGTAAGACCAGGCTGTTCTGCCAGGCCTTTCCTGAGGGAGGTGGGGTGGGTAGGGATGGGGTTATACTGTTTTAATTGTGGTTTATTGTATATTTTAATATGTTTCAAAATGCTGTGAGTCGCCCCAAGATGCCTGAGGCAGGAGGGGGCAGCATATAAGTTTTAGAAATAAATAATAATATAATAAATACCTACCCAAACAAGAATTCAAGGGCTTCATCATTCCCTCCCACTGCTGGCACCTGCGGGGGGACCCGCGGCCTTTGGGCTCTTACTGGCATCTCGCCTTCCCCCCGCGGTACCGCATACGGCCGCGCCAACGGCCCGTGTACCAACAGCAACACCGGAGGTGCTCCCCCCATCGTGGCCCACTCTGGCAGCCCCATTGGATGTGCTGGATGCAAGTGTGGGGCTGTCTGACGCGGTCGACTCGACCATGCCCCCTGTGCGCCGCTCTGCACGTCTGCAGGGACGCGGGGGGTGGGGCCTTCCAGGATAAACACAGGCACCGAGGAACACTCAGCGCTGGTGATTGCAGTGGAGAAACCGGCCCCAAGAGCCTTTGTGTTTGTGTTGTTGATATTGTGTGCAACTGGATTACTTGTTGGACCCCTGCCTTTTCCCTGGGTGTGAGTGACGGGTGAGAGTGTGTGTGGAAGCTGTGAGAAAGAAGAGAATACTAGCCCTTCCCCCTCCCCCCCTATTGGGTTCCGCTCTGCTTCCCCTTCCAAGTATAAAGACCCTTCCTGGATCCCTTGCCCCCCTCCCCCCCGGTCTCCCCACTGGTATTGCACCTGCCTTCCCTCCCCTCCTCGCTGGTGTGGGTTATGTAAGCAGTGCATCTGGATTGTGGTCCCAGGCTCCATACAGCACATTGCGCCCTATGAGGATAGGGACCTGGTCTCTTTGAGGCCGACCGGTCCAATCACTATCCTGACGGACATTAATTCCTCAACCGTTCCTCCCAGAGCACAGAGCCAGGGCGTGTGCGTGAGGATTAGAGTGCAAGGAGATGGAAGGTGCCCTTCCCTTCCCCTTCCTTTCAGAACCCGCTCCCTCCGGTGACAGAATCACCAGCACATTAATTCCCTTGCTCCACGGTGGTCCTTATGGAGTTAGCCAAGGAAGTAGGGGAGCTCGTTCGAGCAGTTCAGTCCTTGGCACTAGAGGTCAGGGTTGCAGGAAAAACATACAAACTTGGCTGCCGCAGTAGCTCAGCCCCAAGGCGGAGCTGTCCCCGTGGGGCCTCCTCCCGTAGTGGCCCCCGCTGTGCCCCCCGCTCCAGCACTCGCTGGGGCGGCGGCGCCCCAGGTGCCCCCAAGTAGAGAAATATTTGGGGGACCATGAGGCTTTCCAGGGGTTTCTGGCGTTGTGTAGGCTGACCTTTACAATGCAACCTCTGACCTACCTAACTGATACCCTAAAGGGGGCCTACATTATAGGGAATTTGGTGGGTACAGCCCTGGAATGGGCTACGACCTTGTTAAAAGGAAACAGCCCTTTGTTAACTAACTATGCCAATTTTGTGAAGGAATTTACCTTCCTTTTTGATCATCCCCATCGGGTTCTGGATGCCGAGACCGCAATCATGTCATTGCAGCAAGCTAGAGGGGGACTTTTGGAATATATCACACAATTCCAACAGTTGGCCCTAGAATTGCAATGGCCCAACAATGTCCTAAGAGTCATGTTTCACAGAGGGTTGTGTGAGAAATTCAAGGATCAGCTCACTCTTCCCAATACTTGGGGGAAACCTGCTACCGTGGCCCTACAAATCGATGACCGCCTCTCAGAGAGACACCGAGAACGTAAACAGGAACCCCGCCCCTTTACTCCCCGAGTGCCTTCCTTGCTGCCGCCTTCCTTTATCGCTCCCAAGACCAGCGACCCTGAGCCTATGCAACTCGGAGCATCCCGGGGCCAGTGACCCCAGAGGAAAAGGAGAGACGGTGACGTTCTCGTTCTTGCTACTATTGTGGGGAGCCCTCTCATTTTATCCATGAATGTCCCTCCCTGACCGCCCAATGACGGGAGCAGGGAAACGCCAAAGGACGGGACGGACAGGGGTTCTCCTGGCCATAAAACAAATCCCTTTTATGCCAGGGACAATACAAAATAATCTACGGCTCCCCATAACAATCAGCATAAACCCCCATCGGTCTATCGTTGTATGGGCCCTGGTGGACTCCAGAGCATCCGGGAATTTTCTGGACATGAGCCTAGTGCACAAGTATGCTATCCCGACGCAGGAAAAGAAAAACCCTGAGTTGGTCCACTCTATCGATGGATCCCCATTGGTCTCTGGGCCCATCACGACACAAACACAGGCCCTATACTGCGTGATGTGTGATCATTGGGAATCCCTCGCCTTTGATGTCATGTGCACTCCACTCTTCTTGGTAGTATTGGGGCTGCCATGGCTCAGGCAGCATGACCCCTGGATTAAATGGACCACCAGGCAGTTACACTTCAACTCCCCTTATTGCAGAACAGAGTGCCGGTACCCAAGACCTAGCGGTCCAAGAATGGTGGCAGGGACAAGTGAAGGCATACCCCCTCTGTTTCAATAACCTCCAGAGTACATAGACTACGCAGATGTCGTCAGTCGCACTCAAGTGGCAGAACTGCCTCCCCATCGGGCCTATGACTGTCCTATCGACCTTCTTCCTGGAACGGAACCCCCTTTTGGATGCATATACACTCTCTCGGCCCCAGAATTGAGAGCCCTTTGTCAATACCTAGATGACAGCCTTCAGAACGGCTTTATTCTTCATTCTTGTTCTCCTGTCTGAGCCCCCATTTTCTTCATCTCCAAAAAGGATGGAGGTCTCTGACCTTGTATTGACTATCGAGGCTTGAACGCCATAACGATCAAAAATAGATACCCACTCCCCTTGATCCCAGAGCTCCTGTATCATCTCCAGGGAGCCACCATCTATACCAAATTGGACCTGCGGGGGGCATACAATTTGGTATGAGTTCATCCCGGAGATGAATGGAAAACTGCCTTCCGCACCCAGTATGGGCACTATGAATACCATGATGCCGTTTGGACTTGCGAATGCTCCTGCTACCTTTCAGCATTTTATAAACGATATTTTTCAAGACCTTTTGGATGTGTCGGTCATTGCCTACTTGGGTGACATTCTCATTTATTCCGTTTCGCGGGAGCAACATGTTCACCAAGTATGTCAAGTTCTGCAGAGACTTTGCAAACATAAATTGTATTGTAAGGGCGAAAAATGCGCATTTCATTTAACGATGGTGGACTTTCTGGGCTTTGTCATTTCCCCCATGGGTATTGAGATGGATACACGGAAAATTGAGGCGATCCAACGGTGGCCAGTTCCTAAGGCAGTTATACCTCTCTAGCGCTTCCTAGAACTAATTATTACAGGCACTACATCCCCAACTATGCAGCCATCACTACCCCGCTGACGCAATTGTTCAAGAAAAATCAACCCTATCTCTGGGGCCCCTTACAACAACACAGCTTTGAACACCTCAAATGCGCCTTCACCTTGGCACCCCTTCTTCAGCACCTGAATTTTGAACGACCTTTTCATGTAGAGTCGGATGCCTCTAGTACTGCTATTGGGGCCATACTGTTATAGGACACCAAAGGACTCCACACAACTGTTACCTTGTGCCTACTACTCTCGTCAACTCACCTCAGCGGAACGTAATTATACAATCTTTGATCGAGAACTTCTTGCCATCAAAGCTGCGTTTGACACCTGGTGGCATTATCTTGAAGGGGAAAAACACTCCGTAACAGTGATCACCGATCACAAAAACTTAACCTTTTTACAAACTGCGCAGATAACCAACGCCCATCATGCCCGCTGGGCATTGTTTTCCGCCAGATTCACCTTCGTCATTCAATACCGCCTGGGCCGATTAAACATGCTAGCCAACGCACTATCGCGGCTTCTGAAGGGCGAGAGGCCGACAGCAAGCACAAGGGACCCATTTTTGACTCCAAGGTATTTGCCGCGTCATATGTGCCCCTCGAGCAATTCAAGGAAGCAAGCAAGGAAGACGAGCCAGCGAACCAGCACCCTGCCCTCATCTGGGAAGACAGGTTATGGATGAAACAAGGACGCATAGTTGTTCCGCCATCTTGCAGGGCGCAAATACTATGGGCCCATCACGCTGCTCCCTTGACTAGGCACCCAGGCACACAACGCACCCACCACATGATACGCCGCTCCTTCTGGTGGCCGTCATTAGCACACGATGTCTGTCACCATGTTGAACAATGTGCTGTGTGTGCGCGAATGAAGATCCCCCGAAAACCACCCTTAGGGCTTCTTCAACTGTCCACACACACACACACCAGGGCCCTTGGCAATGCGTGGGGCTAGACTTCATTGTCGAGCTTCCTCCGCTAAGGCATACAATACTATCTTCGTTATTGTGGACCATTTTACCAAGATGGCGCACTTCGTTGCCTGCAAAGGTTTACCATTAACTCGCCACACGGCCCTCCTTTTCATCCGGCATGTTATGAAGTTGCATGGCTGGCCGCTTGAGATTATTAGCGATCGAGGTTCCCAATTTATCTCCCGCTTTTGGAAGGCCCTTTTCTCTGCCCTGCAGGTAACACTGAAACCAACAACAGCGTACCACCCCCAAGCAAACGGTCAAGTCGAGCAAATCCATCAAAACCTCGAACAATACCTCTAATGTTATACGAATTATCTCCAAGATGATTGGTATATGGGGTTGCCTCTTGCAGAGTTTGCCCTCAATAACGCTCCGAACGCCTCCATTGGGGAATCTCCCTTCTTTGTATCCTACAGGTTTCATCCTCAGATCGGAAGCCCTGACCTTCCGGCCACATGTGTTCCAGCAGCCGGTGCCCTTGTTCAGCGAATCCAAGACGCCCAACACGTAGCTCATACAATGCTCAACCAGGCTCAGCACCATTACAAGGCAGCCGCCGACAAGCATTGAACCAGCACCCCTCCATTACAACCCAGGGATCTTGTATGGGTGAGTCGGCAGCACTATCCTTCTACACATCCTTCCACAAAGTTAGACTTTCACTATATTGATCCGTTTCCTATCCACCGCCAACTCAACGAAGTAACTTATACAGCGCAACTACCCCCGCACCTCCGCATTCACCCGACCTTTCACGTTTCCCTTTTGAAAAAGGCTTCCCCAATGGCCACCACCCCTGCCCCTGCCCCTCCTGCGCCCGCCCATACATCTGCCGATGGCCCCGAATACAAGGTCAAGGCCATCCTGGATGCTCGCCTCCACTATGGTCACCTCCAGTATTTAACTGACAGCTGGGTTTGGCCCTGAGGAGCGTTCGTGGGAACCTGCGGCCGCGGTCCATGCCCTGCGCCTTCTTTGGGCCTTCCACTGCCGGCACCCCACGAAACCAGGTCCTATTTGGGCCCTTGGCTGGGGGCCTCGCCGGGGGAGTACTGTCATTCCCTCCCATTGCTAGTGCCCGCAGGGGGACCCGCAGCCTTCGGGCACTTCCCAGTATCACGCCCTTCCCCCCACGGTACCGCGTACAGCCGCGCCAACGGCCCGTGTACCGATGGCAACACCAGAGGCGCTCCCCCCATCACGGCCCACTCCGGTGGCCCCGTTGGATGCGAGTGCAGGGCCGTCTGACACGGTCGACATGGTCACGCCCCCTGTGCGCCACTCTGCACGTCTGCAGGCACACTGGGGGGGGGGGGGCAGGGCTTCCAGGATAAACACAGGCACCGAGGAGCACTCTGCGCTGGTGATCACAGTGGAGAAACCGGCCCCGAGAGAGAGCTAAGTGCTTGCCTTTGTGTTTGTGTTGTTGATATTGTGTGCAATTGGATTACTTGTTGGACCCCTGCTTTTTCCCTGGGTGTGAGTGACGGGTGAGTGCGTGTGGAAGCTGTGTGAAAGAAGAGATAACCAGCCCTTCCCCCTCCCCCCCCCAATCGGGTTCTGCTCTGCTCCCCCTTCCGAGTGTAAGACCCTTCCGGGATCCCTTGCCCCCTCCCGGGTCCTCTGCCCCAGTTACCCCCACCGGTACTGCACCTGCCTTCCCCCCCAGTGTGGGTTATGTAAGCAGTGCATCTGGATTGTGGTCCCAGGCTCCGTACAGCACGCTGCACCCTAGGAGGATAGGGACCTGGTCTCTTTGAGGCCGACCGGTCCAATCGCTATCCTGACGGGCATTAATTCCTCAACCGTTCCTCCCAGAGCACAGAGCCAGGGCGTGTGCGTGAGGATTGGAGTGCAAGGAGACGGAAGGTGCCCTTTCCCTTCCTCTTCCTCCCGGAACCCGCTTCCACCGGTGACAGGCTTTAAAATTCTACTACACCCCTTTGGAGACTAGAGTCTCATTGGATGGGGAGCTCCAATGGCATTGGACTGCCAGGGAAAGGAAAATATAACTCACTCCCAGCTACTCAGTGAGCTTCCCCTCGCCCTCATGTACCGGAGCACCTCGGAAATATTCATTGATGCCTCACTAGCAAATATTACAGAACCCAAAGCCGCCAGCCCCAAATGCCCCCAAATGATAGACTCATAGAGTTAACAGAGACCTGGAGAGTCACCTAGTCTCGTCCAATGGCCCACTTGGACACTACAGATGACTGTCCAGCCTCTTCATACGAGTTAAACTCCACAAAAAAAGTAAAATTATGAGGTTGATTTTAAAATCATGAGATTTTTTTTTTTTTTTAAATCACACTTTTTTTTTAAGATCGTGAGGTTTGCAGTGGGTGCCTGACTCCACTTAAGCCAGTGCCTCAGCTCCTAGTGACGCTAATGGGCAAGAATTGTACCCACTTCAGACCCTCTTGGGTGTGCTGCAATCATGGTCCAAAGCTTTCCTCCACAGCCACGAAAGCTGGAAATGTGTATCCTACATGACCGCACACCTATCCGGTGGCTTTGAGGGCAGGGATGTTATTTTGCTAAAACGAAAGCTGTGATTCTCACAGGGCGGTTTTAAATGAGCCAGGCGACCAGGAGGTGGGCAGGAGGGTCTGTGGCTGTCCGGTGGCCCTGCTGTGGAGTCCCCACGCAGGCGGAGTGCGAGGGGAGCACTTCAAATGGGTGGCTCCCAGCGCGGCCACCGTACGTTTGGCTGGCCCTGCACAGGGCACTCCCGATTTCCCAGAAGCGCTCTGTGCGTGGCTATGGGGGCAGGGGGGGGCGGGCTCCGTGGCTCATGGGAGTGCGCATACGGCCACTCTACTTTCAGACAGGCGGTCGGATCCGTCGCTCCTAGGCATCTCATTTGAAAACACCCTCAATCTTATTCCAAATCTGGCAACTTTCAGTTTCGAGAAAGACCCTTGTAAACTCATTTTGCAGATGAGGTAGTGAGGCATGGATGGATGAAATCAATTACCCCAAGTGGCCTGAAGCTGAACCAGGGTCTTGAGCCTTGACTATTCTAGCGAATGCACAAGCAGAGGCCGTTCTGTTGAGTATGAACACTCAGCCCCAAACCCACTCACTCCAGAGCCGTCCCACTGACTTCTACAACCGCTCAAACATTTCCAGAGGCTAAAAGCAAAGTGCCATACGAGACCCTCCCCTTCATCTAATGGAGCGCTTTCGAGTCTCATTCCTATTACTGTGTACCCTCCCCGGACAAACTGCCTCACCTGCCCCACCCCCCATTCTCAACTTCGGGACTTTTCTGTTTGAAAAGGCATTTGACAGGCGGGGATAGGGTGGTTTGGGGCTTGGCTATGGGGAAAGTGGTATTGGGGGGTTGTGGGAGGGTTGGGTGGTTTACGGGGGTTGTATTGGTTTTAACGTTTTTAAGACTCGTGAGCTGCCCCGAGTCTCTGAGAAATGGTGGCATATAAAATTTAAATAAAATAAATAAATAATAAACAAACTTCAGTGAAGCTATTCTAGAGTAAACTATGTGAGGATCAGAGCCTAAGTCATCTTGCGTTAGCCAAAGAGGGTTTTAAAAAACCGAACAAAAAAAACCACAGACAGCAACATATGTAACAATTTAAGCGCAAAAGCTGTTCTTTCCTCTCCCATTCCAACCCTGGCCATTGACATGCTTCATGCCAGGATTCAAAGATGTCACGTAGGTAGCAAACTGGACTCACAACGTTAGAGTTGGTGTAAAAAAACAACAACAACAACAATAAAAAAACCACCACCAAGAACTTACAAAACTAAGGACCAGGGGTTCCCAAACTTTTATCCTGTGTGACTCTCCCACTCCTCCAACTTCAATAAATCCTGGGACTCCAGACTGCAACAAACCCAAATAAAGTATATCAAATCTCCGTCGGAATCATGACCCTATTTACAGATGATGCAACTCCACTTGTAGACTCGACCTACCATTTGGTAACTTCTGGCTAAAATTAAAAGAAACATTTCCACACTTTTAAAATGTATCTATAGCGTAAACAATCTTTAAACAAGCATTCCCCTCTCAGTGCTTGGGACCAAATGGTACATCCTTGCAGGAGGACTCAGGACCCTCCAAAGTGAAACTCAAACTCTTTTTTTTTTTTAAAGACTTTTAAAATCTGAGATACTCTTAGAATCCTAAGCAAAGACATTTGATTTTTGTATTGCTCTGCATTATTTTTATCCCAAGAAGGGCATTTAAACGCCATTTCTCAATTCATTTCTCACTCCCCGTCCCCTTTATCAATGAAATCCTGAGACTTCCTTTGACTTTAGAGGAGTCAAGCGCGTATTTAATTAAGCCAGCTACAATGCACTGAAAACAAAAAAACATATCTAAGAAGCTATGTTTTTAAATTAAAAATTAAATTTTCGTTTTGCCTACAAAGTGCTAGAGTGAGTGCTTTTATGCAAGATCACCTATCGTTGCAAGTTTTGTGATTTTAGGGGAAATCACAAATTGCAAGACTGGGGAATAAAACTGAGAATCTCAGCTTTTTTCATTTATGTCTGTATGTCTGTATGTATATGCACGATATATTTCTATTTGTGTGTATACCATATATATTACACCTTGGTGTATATAACATTATGTACTGATCATACATAGCCCTTGGGACTGCAGAGAAAAACACTTGAAAACAGAATTGCTACCAAAGCAGAAGACAAATAAAAAGAAGCCCAAAACTAATATAGATTTTTATTTTTTTAAGTCTTATGCTTGTAGATCTAATCTCCAAGAGGGAACCCAATTCCTGATTCCTGAACTTTTGAGGCGAGTCTCTCTGCTTGTGCTGAACAAAAGCTTTGTCCTCTCGCCGGTAACACACATACATTTATTACATACACCCACTCTCCCAGGCTTTCCTTGCCAGAGTCACTGCCCAGCGGCTCCCGAGAGCCTCGATCGCTGGAGCACGGTGGTTTGCAAAGCAATCGCGCCGCTTCTACTAGGGCTGGGGAGGAGATGCCAGGCAGACTCGTGGCAACTCGAGTTCCCAATGCAAACTCCACCCAAACTTCCTAGGGAAACAAACCAACCACCTGTCTGCTGGCCCGGCGATCGCTTCCAATCCTCCCCCACCCTCCCCACAGCCCCGAGCGCGCTCCCAGCCCAGCTGCAGAGCGGCCGCTCGCCGGTGCCAGCTGCAGAGCGGCCGCTCGCCGGTGCCAGCAGCCCCCAGCCGGCCCTCCCCGCCAGGAAGAGCCCCTCCTGCGGCGGCATCTCTCCGGCTGACAGGCAGCCACCGACCCCGGGGGAGCGGACTTGCGGCGGCGGCACCCACTAACCTGGCTGCCGGGGTGAAGGCTCCTGCTGCCGGCCGGCCAGCTGCGGGCTCAACGCCCCCTCCCCGCCTCCTGGCTCGCCCGCCGCCGCCGCCGCCGCTGCTGTCAGTGCGGCTCCCGGCTCCCGCTGCACCGGCTCAGCCGGCAGAGGCTCGTTCGCTCGCAGCCCCGGCTGGCTCGGTCTCTGGCAGCAGCGTCTGGCGCCGCCGGTAAAGGCAGCCGCTCCTTCCAGCTCCGGCAGCCCGGGCTGCCGCTGTCAGTGTCTCCTGGAGGTGGCGGCTGGCTGCACAGGGCTGTGGGACTGGAATGTGCAAAGGGCCCGGATGTCTGTCTGGAGGAGCCTGCTCCCTCCTTTCCTTCCCTCCCCCGCCTTCTCCACTCCCCCCACCCCCCGTTCACACGTGCACTTGGCGGGGCTGCACGCGCTTTCCTGGAGGGCCTGATGCTCGCAAACACTCGCGGGGGGAGGGCTCTCTCTCCCCCTGCCCTGGGGCGCACTGCCCCCCTCCCTCTCCTTGCAGGCTCAATCTCTTGCCAAGCCCGGGAGGGAGGGAGGGGGGGGGAGGATGTTCTGGGCTTGGAGTCGGATCAAAGTTAACTCTCTCTCCGAACAACTTCCCCCTCAAGCCGAGGGGATCAAAGTTTGCCCAGAGAGCTGCCTGCATCGGGGCTGTTCAGACAGTATTCGTGTCCTGCGGGGGGGGGATCGGGGCTGTTCAGAAAGTATTCGTGTCCTGCCAGGGGGGGGGGCAAGGTTTTGAGAATTTGTGCTTGGGGGGGGCACAGGTCGCGCTATGACGCCAGTCATCATCTCTGTCATTCATTTCTTCAAGTGACGCGACCTCGCTAGGTTTGAACATTAAAAAAAAAAAGAAATTCCTTAGTTTGATAAAAAATTGGGGCTCCCCATGACTGGAATTAAAAATGTGTGCGGGGTGGCTGGGGGAGGCTTGATTTGAGCGACATACGTTTTGGAAGGGGGGGGGAAAGTAACATGTCAAAAAAGTGTGACATTGGTTTTGGAGTCTATAAAGAATGTCACACGTTTTCCCCATTTTATTCCCCAAGCCCTGTTCCTGAGAAGATTGGGGGGGTCGGGTGTGCTCCCCATGCAAACAGGACAAGGGAGAAGACTCCCTTAACTGAGGGCGTGCGAGCTCCTCGATTCGTGGGGACTCCCTTAATTCGCGGCACTCCGTTAACTCGTGGCATCCACTCCCTTAATTCGAGGGGGACTTCCTTCACTCGTGGCACGCATTTTCTTAAATGGAGACTCCCTTGACTCGTGACTTTGAGCTCCTTTAATTCGTGCGGCCTCCCTTAACTCGTGGAGTTCACCTCCTAATCCGCGGGGACACACACACACCCTTAACCCGTGGCGTGCACTGATCTGTGAATTCGGGGGACTCCCCTTAACCCGTGGCGTGCACTGATCTGTGAATTCGGGGGACTCCCCTTAACCCGTGGCGTGCAGGCTCCACAGCAGAGAGGGCGCTCTACTAGGCAGCGCGGAGAGAGGAGGGGGAATTCCTCGGCGAATGGCACCGCCGACTGACTGCCTGTCCCGGGCCACCGCAAGGCTTTACACCCACCCGGAGGCGGGTTCAGCCTAGGCGGCTTCCCTTCCCCCAAATCGCCGCCCCATTCCTTCGCTGCGGGCAGGGAGTTCCCTTCATGAGTTGCACCGGAGTTGCTTAATGACGGGTGTTTTCCCTCCACGCTTCCAAGTCAGGGCTCCTCCCCCCCCCGTGGCAAGGGAAGTTCCTGCCTAAGGAAACCAAACCAGAGAAGGGCTCGAGCCGGCCCGATCTCAGATCCCCGGCCGGCCGGGGTCTTGCTGGATCCCTGCAGGAGGGATCACCTGGGACTCTCTGCAGAGAGCGCGCGCCATTGAGCCCCGCTCGCTCTGGACTCCAGCCCCCGGGTTGCCAATCAGCGTGCCACGTGGGTGCAGCAGGGCCGGGCCAACCCGCACCTAACCCGATCCCTCCTGAGCCAGGCTGACTTGACAGCTCCACGCGACCAAACAACCCTGAGCTGGACTGACAGCGGACCGAGCCAATCGGAGCCCCCGGGGGCGGGGACAAAGACGAATGGATTCCTCAGCTGGCGCGAGAGTGGGAGTCGCTGAGGTCGTTCCATTGTGGAACGTTAGGGCGCTGGAAATAGAACGTTGCGGTGTCAGGGGTTCGCGTCTCTCTCTCTCCAGCTGTTTCCAATCAGGCCTCCCTCAGGGCTGCAGGTAGCAATTAGCCGGAGCAGAGGCGGCAGGAGCCGACTCCCTGCCCCTGGTTTGTGGGTTACTGTTACAATAAGAAAATTAATATTGGGACAAGGGGGGGGGGCGACATATTCCCCTAACCCACGCCGTGTGCCTGCCTATTTCACACTGTTATTGCTTAGCAAGTGTCCGCCGCCACGATTCTGTAATGATGAGTGATCGCCCTCTTTCTGCTAGAAGCTCTGTCCTGTTTTCTTGCACCCAAGCACACCCACACAGCCTCAGGCAAAGTGCTGTCACTAGCTAGCTAGGGAGCCCAATCTGAGGATACTCCCTCCACAACGTTGCTAAGATCTGCCCTTTTCTGTCTGTCTCCTCTGTCAAAACTCTCATCCACGCCCTAGTCATCTCACGCCTCGACTATTGTAACCTCCTCCTCGCTGCCCTTCCCCGCTCTCACCTTTCTTCCCTCATCTCTGTTCAAAACTCTGTTGCCAGGATCATCCACCTAGCCCATCGCTTTGACCATGTGCAGCCTCTCCTCTCTCTACTGGCTCCCGCTTCCTGAGCGTATTCTGCACAAGCTCCTCCTCTTCACCTACAAAGCCCTTCACAAACTCGCTCCCCCCTACCTCTCTGCCCTGATCTCCCTCCGAACCCCTGTTCGAGCACTCCGCTCCTCTTCCATGCCTTCGTCCCTTCTCCCTCGCTGCCCCGCACACCTGGAACTCCCTCCCTGCCCTGTCCGCCTGGCCCTCACCCTCTGCACCTTCAAGTGCCTCCTCAAAATTATTATTATTATTATTAACAAACATTTATATAGCGCCAGCAGTGTACCTGGCACTTTACAAAGTAATAAAATAGACACGGTCCCTGCCCCTAGGGCTTACAATCTGAGAGACAGGAGCTGGGGGAGAGACATAGGAAGGGGAATAGAGGGAGAGACAAGGGGTCTAACATTCATGAAGATGCAAGGTCTCAAGTGCACGTACTTGGCTTGGTTACGATGAGAATGACAGCAGACAGATCCATGTGGCAAGGATAAGGGTAAACAGATCGTAGGTATAGGAATAGTGGCTCAGCAGGATAAAGAGTCAGACAGAGCAGAGCGAAAGAGGTGAGTTTTAAGGAGAGATTTGAAGGTATGAAGGGAGGAGGTCCCAGGTGATCCCTCCTGCAGAGATCCAGCAAAACCCACCTCTTCCGCTCCACCCTGCCCATCCGAACTCCTGCTAACCATCCTCACCCAGGATTATCCCCCACCTGTTAGCTGCAAACTCCCAATGTACTGTAATCAAGTCAAGAACGTGTACCTGAGTTCTTACATTCTCATGAATGTTGCATCCCTTGTCTCTCCCTCTGTTCCCCCTTCCCTGTCTCCCCTCCCCCTGTCTTTAGATTGAAAGCTCTTGGGCAGGGACCATGTATATTTTATTCTCTGTAAAGCACCAGGTACATCGCTGGTGCTATATAAAAGCTTATAATAAAATAATAATAATAATACGCAACAGCAACAGATCCAGGCTGGTGGAATAGGACAGTAGTGTGGTCATGGTGTCCCAACAAGCATACCTCTGGAGTGCCCTGGTCCCTGCTTTAAAATCCCTGATTTGTCCCATTGGTGGCTTCCAGATTGCTGTTTTAGGATTGCCATTTATGCAAATTGTTAGAGGGCGTTTATGAGAAATACAGGTTGCAGGGCTGCACTGGAGTCACTGCAGCCCTGCAACCTGTATTTATCATAAGTGCCATCTAACAGTTTGCATATATGGCATCCCTATGTTTGATCCAATAAAAGATATCATTTGAACCACTTTGCTTCCCTTTCTGCACCCCTCCTTTCCTAGAGACTCTGCAGCAGTTTTCCATCGCTGCCAGACACATCACAAAGAGGGGTCAATTTAGGGTTGTCCTGGAAAATCCAGGAGACTTGAGAGATATGCCAACAAGATATCTGCCCCAGCCCTGGCAGCTGCCTCAACACCCCAGAAACAGAGTCGCAGGGACCCCACTGGTCTCAAATCCCAGAGCATCTATGCCGTAAATAAACTAAACCCCAGAGCGTGCAAACTCCTGGGCAGCTAGCTTGACCACACCGCTACTTGGAAACTGCGAGCAGCAATCCTAAACCCCATAACTAGAGCGGGGGAGGGAGGGGGGGACTGTGATTGTCTTCAAAAGTTCCCCTCTTCTGTCCGCAGGGTTGTGTTCTCAAGCAGTTCTGTCCGACCAGGCTCCCACTCTTCACTTGGACAGAATTGATTGCTCACCCGGCTGTTAGGACACCCTTGTCTTAGCCTTTTCCCTCCCCAGAGGCCACTTTAAAAATTAGTACAAACTCCAAGTGCCATAAGACTTGGGACAGGGAGTGTTAGCCCCGTTGTCTGGCTCCTTCCGCTGCCAAACCAGACTGACTCCCCTTGGCCTGAGACCTCTTATACCCCCAAAAGGGGCGGCATCAGGATGATGAGCAGCCTGCCCTTAAAGGTAGGGTGGCCATACCTCCCCTTTAATACATGTTGCAGGGTTGCACTGGAACCGGTGCAGCCCTGTATTCTTCATCCGTGTCCTCTTTTAAAGGGGAGGTATGCCCACCCTACCTTTAAGGGCCCGTGCCTGCTCATCACAACAGGGTGAGGATTGCCAAGTCATTTATGGGAAATTCCTGGACACAATACTCAACCAGCAAGTGTTTTTTGATAGGTCGTTAAGAGTACAGTTTGGGCAAACAGACCGCTTCATCCAAAGAATGTAGCTTATTTCAGAATTAATTTTAAATGGAAAACAACACAGATTCAGATATTTATACATGAATAGTACCACAGAGCTGAGATGGGTAGCACATTTGCTACCCGTAGGGATTACCCACATTTTTTAGTAGTCTATCAGTTGCCAGCGTGGTGTAGCGGGTAAGGTGCTGGACTTTGACCTGGAACTCACTGGGTGTGGCCTTGGGCACGTCACAACCTTCTCAGCCTAGCGAGCCAGCGTGGTGTTGTGTAGTGGCTAAGGTGCTGGACTTGGTCCTGGGAAGCCAGGATTTGAATCCTGCCCCAGCCATGAACTCTTTGGGTGGCCTTGGGCAAGTCTCAGCCTCAGTTCCCCATCTGTAAAATGGGAATATGTGTGTGTTTATCTCTCCCTGTGTATTCCACTCATCCTTGCCTAAAAGCACCATCTTAGGGTGCTTTTAGACAAGCACCTCCCCACCCATCATACATGTTACAGGGCACCCATAGGGCACCACTGCAGCCCTGCAACATGGACGGTGGGTGGGTAGTGAGTGGAGAGGTGCTTGTCTGAAAACACCCTTAGATTGTAAGCCCCCTGGGCAGGGACCTAGCTCCAAAAATCTGTGACTGTAAAGTGCTGTGTATGCCTAGTAGCGCTGTAGAAATGATAAGTAGTAGGTACCCAAATACCAACTGTCACGGCCAGGCCTTAAACCTCTGGCCTTGGGGGCTTCTAGGAGGTACTCTCGGCAGCCTGCGCTACGGGCAATATGCTGCCGGGGGTGGCTCTCTTCCTGTTCATGGCACTCTCCCTTTTCTCTCCTGCCTTGCTCACCACGCACACCTGGTGGTGGGCGTGGCCACCACTACCACGCTCTGATTGGCTCTGGGGAGTACTTAAGAACTGCTGAGGGCAGTGGCAAAGGTGGAGCTTTGAGTCACTTCCCCTTAGACTTGTGCTTGGTCCACTCAGCTTGTTCTTTCTCTAGATGCACCTTGTTTGTCTGTTGTCTTTGTGGGGAGTAGTGTTTGGTGGTGGGGAGTTCTGTGTACAGTTTCCCTCTCACACCCTGCCTTGTCTTCATGTTAGTCTGTCTCCCTGTTGTTCCCTCAATGCCCTACAATAAGTAACCCCTATCGTTTGCTGTATTCGTCTCCCTGTTCCTTCCTAGTTTCTGTGTAGCCTGATGTCTCTGCGTCTAGTTGTCGCTGCGTTCTAGTTCTCTTTATTCTTGTCCCTTGCTCTCAGGGTTTCCTTCGTGCCCCTCCTAGCTCCCTGGGCTCCCTTGCCTTGGCCCCCTCCTCGCTCTCATGGTTCCCTTGCCCCCCCCCCCTTTGCCAGTAGGGTTTCTTGCTCCCTAGTTTTGGCCCCTTGCCCCCATTGCTCCCTAGTTTTGGTTTCTTGCTCCCTAGTCTTGGCCCCTTGCCCTCCGTTGCTCCCTGGTCTTGGTTTCTTGTTCCCTAGTCTTGGCCCCTTGCTCCCTTTCCCCTGGTTTCTTGTTCCTTACCCGTGACCCCTTACTTCCCTGCCTTTGCTTCCTTGTTCTTTACCTCATATCCCTCGTTCCCCTGCCCCTAGTTCCTCGTTCCCCTGTCTCTGGTTCCTTTATCCCTGCCTTTAGTTCCCTGATCCCTCGCTTCTGGCTTCTCGCCCCTCAACCTCGATGATGAGCTGTAGGCGTTCTTAGACCAGCAGTGCTGGGATCCATGCTGAACACCCTATCTCCTCGGTATTGGAGAGCGGCTGAGAGGTTTCCCCATGTGTATTAAGAGACATCCCAGATTTCCTACACCCCGTCCCCCCCTCCTGTCTACCCACTTCCCCTCCCCTTTCCCTGGCTCCGCCCCTTGAGCCTGACACCAACTTGGGCACCCGATTACCTGAAAGTACGGAGTACTGCCGTTACCCAGTGAATCAGAATGGAAAGTTGGGAAATCAGTACTGGAAGTCAGAACATCGGTACAAAAAACGGTAAATCAGTACTTCACGCAGCCTGTTGGGTGCTAATCAAGTACCAGTTACTAAAACCCAATGTTACCAGGTAGGGCCAAGTTGTACCGCAGTTTCCATGGGGATACCTGTTTTTGCACATACTCATTTCAGTGCTCTCCCATACGCAATTGCAATGTGAGTGTGCTAAACCATCAAGATGATTGTTTAGGACAAGGGTAGGGAACCTCCAGCCCAGGGGTGCCCACCTCTGGCCCTTGGAGGCCTTGCTTCAGCCCCAGTAGGCAGCTTGTTGGATGGCTGCAGAGCTCCTCTGGACTGGCAGTCATGCTCCCTTCATTGGGGGCCACAGATCTGGCCCCAAGTGGGGTGAAAACTCCCTGCCCCTGGCTTAAGACTAGGGCTGAAATGAAAATCAATTTGATTCTCGTGAGAACCTCATTTAAAAAAACGACTGTGAACATGCAAAATGGCCACCTGCCCGTTCCGTGCACGGGCAGCTGTTCTGCGCGTGTGCAAAATGGCCACTCTGCATGCGCAGAACAGCTGCCCTTTTCCAAAATGGCAGTGATGCTGCTGGTGCCATTTTGGAAAAGGCCATTTTGCTCATGCACTGTTCTCTTTTTCTTTTCTTTTTTTAATTGGGGAGGGGAGAAATCTCAACGAGAAATTGTCGAGACCGGGGCTTTTCTCTATTCTCTTTTTTTCCCCCTTACTTCTTGATGAGAATCAGGTTTTAAAAAATGAGATTGAGTCTTAGCCTTATTTGGTAGGTGCGTAGCGACTCAGTAAGCACAAAGAATCTGTTCTTCCCCCCACCTGAGCATGGTGCATTGCACGGGAAGGACAAGGGTGTCAGGTGGGAATTAACATGGCTGCCGACATGAACGAGGTTTAGGGAAAAGTCATGACACTGACCCTTTCCTTTTCTCCGATGGCAACAGTGCATTATGCAACGCATTTCACCCATTTAAGAACTTGGCTGGGACACCTTGAGAGATTCCTGGGCATTTTGCTATCCAGGATAGGAGTCATCTTGGGACAGTGGGCAAACACCTTCCTGGTGTTCCTGGACTGTCTAGGACAATCCTGGATGTCTGGCATCTCTACAGAGGGTAGACCGCTGCAATGGAGGGAAATCAGCAGCTGCACCGATGCATCGGTATGGGACAAGCAAGCAGAATAAGGAATGAGCGGGGAATGGAGAAGGAACTTGAAGTCACGTCGGCCCCTTCCCTTCCAGGATCAGGTTCAATGGAATATTTGTTCATGTGGCAAAGGACAGCGATTGTGTCCAGTGCTGGTCGCCCTAGCTCAAAAAAGACATCGCTGAGCTGGAAAAGGTGCAGGGAAGGGCAACAAAAATGATGCAAAGTATGGAATGGCTTCCATCTGAGGAAAAGCTCGATAGGTTAGGGCTCTTGAGCTTCAGCTCTGCTCCAAGCTGAGTTTCCAATTCCGTCAGAACCAGACAATCGGAAATTGGAATGAACAGTCGGGCCGATCGTTTGTTCTGGTTTCTGATCGGTTCAAATAAAATAACGAGGCCATACGTGCGTGTGAAAAATGGCGCCGCCCATATCGGAAACGGCAGTGCCATTTTGTGCGTGTGCAAATGGCTTTTTATGTTTGTTTCTTTGTTCATTTTTTGATTGGGATTCTGATCGGAAAATATTCCAATCGGAATTCTGGTTGAAAAACAAGCCAACTGTTCCACTTTCAGGGGAATGTTCCATGAAAACTGGATCGCTGTTTCAACCCAGTCTTTGCTTGGAGATGAGATGACTGAGAAGGGACAAGACAGAAGTTTACAAGAGCATGAAAGCTGTGGCACAGGTAAACAGGGAGCTGCTATTTAGGCTTTCTAAAAATAGTAGCTCTAGATGTCACTCCATGAAATTAACAGGAAGCAGATTTAAAACAAATAAAAGAAAGTCCTTTTTTTACCCAAGCGATCTGTGGAACTCATTGCCAGAGGATGTTGTGCGAGCCAGTGACATAACTGGCTTCAAAATGGGATTGGACACATTTTTGGAGGCCAGGTCCATAAAGGGCTACTAGTTAGGTTAGTCCGGGGAACGAGACCCTTGATTGTCAGGAGCAGGGGGAGTGCAGCAGGAAATGGATTGTCCCACTGCAGCCTGCTGTGCCCTTCCCTGAGACAACCAAAACTGGCTGCTGTCAGAGACAGGATGCTGGGCTGGAAGGCTGTTAATGGCACTTCTATGTTCTGATGAGATCACAAGCGCTGGCCATCAGTTTAGTCTGATTTTCTTTTACAAGTTAAGTTTTATCCATATGACAATCAGGTAACCTAAATTTCACTGCATCTGGCAGTCGTGCGTGTCAGCAGTTTCCTTCTTTCCTCCCCTCCCTTCCTTCCGACCTGCTTTCCCCCACCGCCTGTAGCTTTCAGTGTGTGGTATCGGGCACACAATCAGTCATTTAGAAGAGCGCTCTGAACTTCCCATCAGGCAGCTTTGCTACCCCTTTCATACCGAGCTCTGGGTTTAGCCTCACTCAGAGCCTTTCCAGGGTGAAGTGCAAAGCTCAGCTGTGGGGCTCAGGTCCTCTTCATACTTTATAGAAGGGCTGGGGAACCTTTTCCCTCCCAGAGGCCACTTTGAAAATTAGCGCAAGCTCCAAGGGCTGCTTAGAAGTTGGAGCTGACAGGCGCGCCCAGGAGAAGGGCCCAGATAATGGATTTTTGCCGTGGATCTGTCCCCTATCCCAGTGTGCATGCCCTCTTCTCTGCTCCATTACCCTGAACTCAGGCTTTTACTGCTTGGGGTTATGAGCTAGAAGGATCCAGGGGCCAGATCCAGGAAAGGGGCCACATAAAAACTAGCTAAGGACCACATTTGGCCTTGGGCCTGAGGTTCCCCGCTCCTGCTTTACAGAGAAGCCAAGACTCAACCTACTACCTATAGGACCCTGCAGAATGGGACCTGATCCTGTTTGGTGTCTTTGGGCGCTGTGTCTAGAGAGAGAAACGGTGGTTGCTATGTTCGTCCCAAAAGTAAGAGATGGAGACAAAGTAGTTCAGATGAGATCTTTTATTGGACCAATTTCTGTTAGTTTAGGGTATGCCAGGCCACCTGCCAATGCTTTCTATTGTTCATCAATCCTAGGGTGCATTTACTCACAGTTTGCTTCCTTGTACTTGAAACACCAATACATTTCCTAGCAAGTATGAGTACACACACACACACACACACACACACAGGCCGTTTTTAGATGAGACGATAGTCGATACCATGCATGTCCACCCAGTGGACACGTGTGGTACTGCCCATATAAAAGTGGCCGTGGGCAGGCTCACGTTCCCGCAACCCACGCACCTCCACCCATCTCGCCGGACAGAGCAACCGGGAAAAACCCAGGTTGCTCCATGTGGGCAGATGGGTGGCCGGCAGGTGGATGGTTGGTCCTCCCCCCACACACCAGAAGTACATGGGCACTCCCACTGAGCGCGCACACAGACTCACTAACCCCTCACGGCGTCCGCTTAAAAATGGTCTCTCTCACACACACACAGGCCGTTTTTAGGCGGGATGTGCCCACGTGGGTCCACCCATCCCCCACAGAGCCAGGAGTCCGTCTGAAGGCGGCATGGGCGGAGGCGCCCTCCCGCTGCCCAGCCACACGCTGCCCACTCATGCCCCTGAACGACGCAACCTGTGTTTTTCCTGGTTGCTCCATGGGGGGGCATGAATGGACAGTGCAGGCGCACATCCCCCCCCTGCCGTGCGAATGCCCCCCCCCACCGGAAGCGTACTGGCACCCCATCCAGCACCCATGGACCCGGCCGCAAGGCCATACGCACACACGTGCATCGCTACCACTCTGATTCCCGACCGTGGACTCTAGAGGGGCCCTCGGGAAGCGATGCTAGGAGTAGGCAGGGGAGGGAGCGGGGCCAACACTCTGCCCCCACCCCCTCTGGACATTTTCTAGTAGTGCTTAGGCCACTTGCAAAAGGCCTCACCAAGAAGGAAGCTTTCAGAGTGGCAGACTTACAGACACCATCGAATAACTTGCATGCCATGTTGCTCTGCCATGCAAGAGCCCTCAATGGTTCGGGGAGGCAGGCACAACAGAGTGGACTGTGAGAAGCAACAGACCCTCATAGGAGGCACAGAAATCATCCCATCCTTTTACCCTTGTATTGATGGGGATCAGAGGAGGCTAGAAAGAAGGGGCTTAAGAGAGCCCCCAGCAGCGTGGCTGACTTTGTAGCTTGCATCGCCCAAAATGGTTCCCATAAGGGAGAATCATGAAAGCATCCGCCCCTACAGTGAGAGATTTAGTATGGAACAGAATGGTAGCAGGGATTTCTAAGAACTTTGATCATTCCTTGGTTTTACTCTCTCTTCTTACTTAGCAGCAGCGGCCCTCGCCTGAGGGTGCCTGGGGCAGTGCCCTGCCCCCGCTCCCCCCCCCCCCCCCCCCCCCCCCCCCCCCCCC